>JAYKQN010000001.1:42830000-43415000 GCA_036785175.1 Eupleurogrammus muticus | reverse complement strand
ATAGAGTTTTCCTTACGTTGTTGCAAAAAATTTAAACCTGACATGATATTCAGTGTTTTACTTTCTTTGTCACAGACCTCGGTGTGATGTTGCCGGGCATTAAGACGGAGAGCGGCCTGGCCCAGAGTCAGTCCCCCCTCCAGACCGGCCTCAGCTACAGCCCCGGCTTCACCACGCCTCAGCCCGGACAGACTGCCTACTCGCCCTATCAAATGCCAGGTCATTAACACAAAAAAAACAGCAGTGAGAATTTAGAATATATAATCCTTGATATTTTTCCAGTAATTTAAATTCTCGCTTTTAATAAAAACGGCCTGCTCTGTTGTACATTCGTGTCCCCTCCAGGTTCCAGTTTCACTCCTTCCTCAGGCCTCTACGCCACCAACAACCCAGTGTCCAACCCCGCCAACTACACTGCCACACAGCAGGTAGCCCAGCCTGTGTGCACAGTCTAAACCTGAAAGGGCAGCTCAGTCTCTAAGTTTCACTTTTCCCGGGGCCGACACAGGAGCCCGTTTTCTCAGGGGTTTTCTCCTGCCAAAGCAAATCAACTATGTTACGATGCCTGTTTGCTCCGAGTGGCCAAGCGGATGTCATTCACCTCATTATGCAGGCCAAAAACTGAAAGATGAGCATTTTTTTTTTCCTTTTTGTACGTTGCAATTACAATAGTATTCGAGAGCAGAAGTGGTTTTACAATTAGGCTCCCACACAACTTTCCTCATACGAAGCAGCTACGAAAGAAATTGAATTACACTTGAACCTCAAGGCAAACTTAGGGAAGAAACACACACAATTGGCCTTTGTGAGAGAGTGTTTTGTCCTGACTATTTCTCCATGTCTATATGATGAATTGTATTGTGGTTGTAAAATGCTTAAAGGGGGAATTTTAAATGTATGATAGATGTGGCTGTTTACAGAAAGAAAGCTAAGGTTTGGCCGGTGTGGGTGGATTAAGGTGTGTGTGTGTGTGTGTGCGCTAAATTTGCGAGCATGTGTTGTGCATTCATGTGGTGTGCTCTGGTTTATAAGGACTTGTAGAGATGGACACAGTGACAGGTTTAGAGCGCTGACTCATAAAAGCGCCCATCTCCGCTGGGTCCGTTAAAAACCGGCAACACAAGGCTTTAATTGTTAAGCAGATATAAAAAAAAAAAAAAAAAAGAAACAGAGCAGGGGGAATAAAAGATTACAAGAAATGAGAGGGAACACTTGTAAAAATCTCTCTTCAGAAGTCAGTCTGAAGTGTTCCAGCAAAAGTAAAACATCTCTATTTTCCTGTTTTTTTCTGTCTCCGCTTCTTGCTTCTTCGCGGGCTCATAATTCACGTCGTTTCCTGCAGGATTATCCCTCGTACACCACGTTCGGCCAAAACCAGTACGCCCAGTATTATTCCGCCTCCACTTACGGGACATACATGACCTCCAACAGCGTGGATGGTATCGGCTCAACAGCGGCCTACCAGCTGCAGGACCCCGCCCCAGCCATGACTGGACAGGCTGCTGAACTCCATCCAGGTTTGTCCTATAAAGACACAAGCAGCCAACACCGCACTCATAACTCCATGACTACTGCAAACTCTTTTTTTTTTTATTTTACACCCGCTCCTGATTGTGGCTCCACAATCTTCTTCCAATAGAAAATAAAAAAATAAAAAACGCAGCAGTTTGGGTAACCGAGTTCAAAACCCTCTTTCAGCTTTGATTAAGTACAGGAAGTAACTTAAGGCCGTAACCATAGTTACTTGGCATCACACCCGCTAATTGGGAGAAACAGCATGTGTTTACATTCGAGATTTTGATTAGAGTTGCGTAAAATATTGCGTTTTTTTTTTTTTTTTTCGAGGGAGAATGAGAAAGGAGAAAAAGAAGAAAGTATTCCTATGTGCACAGCGATGTGCATGCAAATTTTAAGCATATTTTTTTTTACATTTTCCTGCGGTTTATCTTGGCTGTTGTTCAGGAAATCTGATTAAAGGAGCTTATCATTCTTCCTGTCACTGGCACTTTCTCTGTCGTCACCTTCCTCACTCTCTCTCCTTTTTTTTTTCTTTTCTCCCTTGGTCTCTCACATGCTCTCTGTGTCTTTTTGTGTCTTTACACCCCCCCATTCCCCTCCCTCTCTCCTTGATTGAGACACAACAATATGAGTGCAGAAGCTTAGGGTCTGGTTCTAGTTACCACACAGCAGTGGGAGCATATGGCATTAGTAGAGGTGTGTGTGTGTGTGTGAGCGTAACAATGTGTGTGTGCTCCTGCAGAATTTTTTTGTATGCACAGTATCTCTACGAGAGGCATCAGATTTCCTAGCTTCGGTAATTTATTGCACGGTTCCATCTTTTCCCTCCACTGTTAAATCTTTAAATGCGCATGTTATCGTGAATCACTCAGAATACCAACGGGCGCTTTTGTTTAGTTCTAGTCTTTATGTTGATCTGTCATGCCAATTACCCTGAATTATGAAACCTGACGAGAACGGCTTATTACTGTACAAAGTGAATTATTGCTTCACCCTGAGTGAGTACAACTCCAGCGCACCTGTGGGATCGACTCAAACCCACATCATTACCGTTGCTTTATAGGTTGCGACCGCTCACGCAGCTCGGGGCAGATATTTGATCATTTGCAACTTTCCAGTGTATTTTAAAAAGTCGAGCCCCGTGTCTGTGTTTGTGTGCAACCTCAGGGGACTTTGACACAGTGCAGAGCCCCTCCACGCCCATCAAAGAGCTGGATGACCGGGCCTGCCGGAGTGGGGGGTCCAAGTCCCGGGGCAGGGGCCGCAAGAACAACCCCTCCCCTCCTCCTGATAGTGACCTGGAGGTAAGGGACCCAAAAAAAGCAAAAAAAAAAAAGAAAGAAATAAAACACACACTGACAGAGCACTTACAGTGCTGACTGCATATTCCATTCAAATCTCAGTGGATATGTGGTATTCACTTTGATCTTCGTCCTCTCTGCTGAGTGGAGTCTGAAAAACACAACGGAGGGGGCAGCTGATCGAAAGCAGGACCACCCGTAATCACTGTCTCGTCTACCAGAGCATGCCTGTATGTATAGAAAACAAAATATGATTTTTTTGTTTTGTTTTTATTTTCCGCCAGAGGGTTTTCGTGTGGGACCTGGATGAGACGATCATTGTCTTCCATTCTCTGCTCACGGGCTCCTACGCACAGAAATATGGCAAGGTAAGGTCGCCCTGCCCTCGCCGCTATCTGTCAGTGCAGTGACACCCCCCCCCCCTTAACCCTAACCCCCTGGGGGGCTTTTTGCTCTCATTTCTCGATCCATACGGAGCTGCGACGCGTCCTCCCACCCATTTCTGTTTCTGCTTATTAAACCCTAGATTACAGTAGGGAAACAGCGGTCTAGTTTTGGTTCAGTAAAGGATGATAAATCTTTAGGTTTACCTGAAATAGCAAAATGTGGAGGTGGGGAGGGGGTCTTAAATTTGGACTATCAACCTCTTCAAACTTGGAAGGCAGTGACTGCATTCTTCAGACGATGTGTCATGCTGTTACTGACTAACCCAAGACAAAAGACATTATACTTAGTGGTGGCGATGGGGGAGATTATAGCTCCTACGTGATTTATTCACAGAAACCTCTCTTAAATTTCCTGACTGTCAAAAATGAAAGAGAAGTAAAAAAATAATCTAAATGCTGATAATGCTCATCAGCAATATGCTTAGTGCTCTGTGGCCTTTTTTTCCAGTTCTAGTCAGAGCTAAAAAAATTATTTCCCTGTCTTACTCGTTTTTTCCCCGGTCAATTAATTCTTATATTGAATATTATATATTATACTAAATTGATATTGAGTGATTATTATTTTCATAAAAGTTTATATACCAGTAAAAGAGAATACAATAAAAAGATGTCTATTTAGGAACAATGCAAATAGTAGTATTAGATAGAGAAAGTACATTAAGAATACCATTTACCTCTTAAGACAGGCTCACTTTTCAGTTTTCATGCTCTTATTAATAAGATAAGAGATCAAAGATGAATTATTTGTCCATACAATCTATCATCATAAAATCACATGCCATTACAGAACATGAAGATATTCTGTAAAATGTTTTAAAAGGAGATTATAAAGGACACATTATGGAAACTACAAATAGCTCAAATCTGAAAAGTCATCAGTTGCTGCCCTACTACTGATATTATATTGAACTGTTTTTATTGCAATATACTGTTACCTAAAACTCAATGCTGCCCCTATAGCAGGAGCTTCTGTCTAATATTGTATTTTATTTTAAAAAAGAACATGGAATTCAAATGGTCAATTCTCCCACTGATGATGATGTAGAGCACATCCATTAAAGGCACAAGCTGTCTTTTAATGTACCACAAATTAGGAATCCATTTAAAAGCGATTGAAAATTTGCCCGTGCTTACATTAGCTCAATCACATTTTAGCCTGCTAAGGTTTTTCCTCGGACCGATGTTTATTTCACTCTTTAGTCTGCGAGCACATTTGGTGGTCTCTGCCTTCTCACATAACGGCTACGACTGTTTATAGTTTCCCCTTTATATTAGAAGTTCCTGGCCGGGATGTGGGAGCATCCTATGTGGCCAAAGCTGCAGATTTTTATTGGGTGATGTCGTTTCCTGTGGCACCGGGGTAGCCACCAGCACCGCTCGCACGGGCCCCGCATCCCACTGCAGTGGCTGCGTCCCGGCTCCATTCTGAAAATCTCGTTTGGCAGTCAAACAAAAGCTGGCACGACACACGCATAACATTTGGAGCCAGATTTGCTACGGATCCATAGGCGCCTGGGCCGTTTTACACATAGAGCTTGTGGGTACAGATGTACTTCCTGGTTGCTGTGCAGTTGTGGAATTTAATGTTTGGCATTTGGGTTTTTAACGTGTTTAAGACGGGCCCTGGTGAGTTGTAAATCATTGCATCTGTGTGTGAGAGCGTGAGCGCTGTGGGTAATACTGCTTGGTTTGTGTTGTATTTACTGTAGGGAAACTCGGAATACCGAAGGATGATATCACGAGTCAGGTCTTGGCACGGAGCGGGGAAAAGCTGTGCATCCCGCTCCCACTTCCAAACAAATGATGAATGAGACACGTGATTTCAACGGCTCACTTCTTAAAGACAAGATTAGACATCGCATCCCTCGTGATTAGAAGACATGTTTGGCGATGGAGCACAAACCAGAGCTTCAGTCACATGGAATCAGGACAACAAATATGCATTAAAAACAATACTATCAGAATATTTGCCTTAAGGGTCCCGTAGAATGGGAGATTTGAATTGATATTTGATTATAAGGAATGTCTGGGTGTAATATAAATAGAAACTATGCAGCTATACAACCCCCCACTCGCATTCACTTTCATTTAAATTAGAGGAGAGGCTCAATAAAATGAATGAGACAGACACAAAAGCTCTAGAGAGGAGGTGTAAAACTACATAGAGACGATTTCTGGTTCTTAAAACCACAAATATGTCTTGTTAAAATAAAACCTAGGAAAAGTGTCAAATGCGGGACCTGTAAAATAATAAATAAAGAAATAAAAGTATTTTTCACCTTATTTGCTCCTGCCCTTAAGAAATATAAAGCGGCAGCTGTGTCTGTTCACACCTTGCCCAAAATAGTGTTTACACTGTCGACATAGCAACCGCAAGACCGAAGCCCTCGTCTCGCACGGGCTACGAGGATATATCATCTCCAAATGATGCTTCGCTTCTCATGAATATACACAGAGAAGTGCGTTCTGCCTCACACGGACGCACTCCTTATTTCTCACGGCGGGAGTTATTACAACCAGGGATAATTGAGTTTCCAGACCTCGGATGATAACAGCAGTGAGCGGACAGAAGGAATTGTCTCAGGCTGCCCTTGCCAGGCTGTGATTGATTGAACTTGTCTGGCAAAATATTAAAGCAAAAAAAGAGTCCACCTCAGCCTTTCTGGAGCCCCCGAGCGCGGCCAAGTTCAGCTGCTTCGAGAAGGATGAACACATTTCATTTGTGAGAGTTCTGACAAACACTGATGTCTGCAGCACTGTGACTGATGAGAAATAGACCACAATCCAAATTTCTGTTATCTCTATGACCAACTTCTCGCACACGCTCGTCTTTCCACTTCACGCACAAGTTTTTATTTGCACTTTCTTCCACTCTGGAATGCCCACCCTCTACGCCCCCTCGCTCTCTTTTTCGCTCTCCGTGCGCCTCATTCGCTCACTTTCACTCTCCTTCCTGTTAGTTTCTTTCTATTCTGGTCGTCTGACAGCGTCAGCAAATCGCGCGGCAAGCTGTCGACCCTCGCTGACCTATAACAGATGATGGTTTTTGCAGCTGAGCCTCGGGCTGGCAGGGCCGGCTCTCCCAAACACACACACACACACATGCATGCACGCACACAAACCATTCACATACCATGCACGCTCCGAGCGTCTTCCCTTTGAGAGTGCCTACCCTCTGCAACACACACACACACACACACACACACACACACACACACACACACATACACACACATCAAGGCACACACACTCTCCCTCTCAAGCCTGCCACCACACAGAAATAACGTCACAAACACCCCCCACCAAGCAGGAGGAATGTTGATGGGACAGAACAAGTGCAACCTGTCTGTCAGCATCTGCCGTGATGAGTGGAGCGTACCAACTCTACAAGTGGGGAGGGGGGGTGGGGAGCCAGTGGGCCGGAGGTGTAAAGTTTAAGATGACTTTTTCCGGAGGGGAAGAATTAATGTGTCTGAAAAGACCAGGTATGACAATGACTATGATGATGATGATAATGACGATGGCTTCTCCTTCATTAGGACCCTCCCATGGCCGTAACGGTGGGTCTCAGGATGGAAGAGATGATCTTCAACTTGGCCGACACACACTTATTCTTCAATGATCTGGAGGTGAGACACAGGCAACACACAAACACACTTTTCAAACATTTCAAGGAATTTTTTTCACTGGGTTCAGATTTTTTTTCTCCCTAAAATACACCACTAAATATTTAAAGTTTCTTAAAGCAAAGCAGCCAATCAGTGAAACATTACTACTGCCCCCTAGTGGCAGAAAGTGGTGTTATAGACAATTATCGCACAAGATGCAACACAAATCTTTATAATCTAATCTCAGTCTGCTCAGTTATGACATATTTATATTATATTTATAACTGTCCCTTTAATCTTGTTTATAAATGAATGTGATTTGTTTTTATGTTTGTGAACAGGAGTGTGATCAGGTACATATTGATGATGTATCGTCAGACGACAATGGGCAGGATTTAAGGTGAGAATTCAACATTTAATCATGAAATCTAAATGTTATTTCAATTTAATTACAAAAAAATGCTGAATGATTATGATACAGTATCTGTTGCATTTGTGTACTATTTTGGTTCTTTGATAAGATTATTGACATTTTCATCTCATAAAGTGCCTATTTTACTTTTAATGACTCATTACTACTTGTTTTCATACTGAATAATGAACCATTTAATTACTTTTGTTCTACCAGAGCAGATTTTTCAAATAAAACATATCATTATTATTGACAGTACTTACAGTTTTGCAACTGATGGCTTCCATGCAGCTGCAACCAGCGCCAACCTGTGCCTGGCTACGGGTGTCCGCGGCGGGGTCGACTGGATGAGGAAACTGGCCTTCCGCTACCGACGAGTCAAAGAGTTGTATAGCACGTACAAAAACAATGTGGGGGGTAAGCCAATCAGACAGGAGTTTACTGGACCCCGGGGCCAGTTTAGAGAGTGATATGAAGAGGAGGCTTTTCAGCTGAAGCTGTGAATTTGACCGATTTCATGCTATAAGGAAATATAAGTAGATTTTTTTTTACTAAAGTAAACATAAAAAAACAATAATAGCATTTTACCAATGAGTGAGATTTCATGAAAGGCCCACAGGATTCTAGCGGTGTAGGAGTATAACCCTTGTTGACCTCCGCTCAGGGCTTCTTTCTCTTTTGACTCGTTGAGAATGTCCTGACCTTTCCTGCTTTTTCACTCACGTAGGTGTGATGCCTGCTGCTCAGGGGATTTAATGAGTCATGCTGCGTTTTAGGTCTGCTGGGTCCTGCCAAGAGAGACGCCTGGCTGCAGCTCAGAGCGGAGGTGGAGGCCCTGACCGACTCCTGGCTCACCCACGCGCTCAAGTCCCTGTCCATCATCAGCTCCAGGTGCCACTGCACGCTGTGTTTGCCTTTGTATAAACTCCTAGGACGTGGGGCGGTGTGACTTTACTCCCTGTAGTCCTGCATTCACTCTGCACATGACATGAGGGACAGTGTCAAAACTGTCATGTGATATCTCCCTAAAAACTTGGTACCAGATAGTGTAATTCTCTTAAAAAGTTATTTTAAAAATTATACGCACATTTACACATGCTATTAACTAGTATTATATTTAAGGGGGATTAAATATTTACACTATACTACACTAATATGACACTTATAAATGACAAGAAACCAACATGAACATAAAATGTAAATTTCGAGAGACCTGATGAATGCTTCTTAAGACTGTATTTTAAAAAGTTTCAACTTTCACATCTTGTCAACCCTGATTTGTCACTGACCCTTACAGTGAAACATGATATGCTACATTATTAAAGTGGTAGTAAACAGTGCATACATTATAAAATAATAATATTCTGCGTTTATTGGTTAAAATAACTCATACGCCCATCTGAATTACTTTTTGAAGTTGTCTATACATTAGTCGTTACAACATGTGGCTCTCATGTTTTTGTCCTTTCATACAAACCAGTGCTATCCCAAAAACTACCACTTGAAGGGTTACAATTAACGCTGCTCTCTTCCTCTCTGTCCCTGCGTCCCACAGGAGTAACTGTGTAAACGTGTTGGTGACCACGACGCAGCTCATACCAGCGCTGGCTAAAGTTCTCTTATATAGTCTGGGCTCTGTTTTCCCTATCGAGAACATTTACAGTGCAACAAAAATAGGTAAGGCACAAACACACACGGCAGCTGTAGCCACAGAAATGGCACCAGACATTCTATAAATTCTAAATTTGACATAAATAAAATAATGGAAGAATGTAACAATATAATAATGTAAAAATATAGAATGAGGATTTGTTTACTATCATCCTGTCTCCTGCTAGGAGATTCAATTTATAGCTAATGGGGTTCAGCTTCACTGCGGGCTGGTGTGGAAATGTTTAAATTGTGTTGTGTGTGTTTTTGTGTGTCTCATAAATATTTTGTGTGCTTATATTTGTGTGCATGAGTATATAGAACCCACTGCCTCTGACGTGGCTAATAAAAGCAAACATCTTACTTCTGCATCACACACACACACTGAGTGTGTCAAGTATCCATGCATTCTGCATATATATATAAATACTAATTAATAACTTAAAACTGGTATCAAAGTACATTTTCTCCTTTTAAGACAACAGTATTTACCGTAAATGGAAACAGATTTGTCACACATTTCATTCATGAGCACGAGGGTCTTCAGATTTAGGAAAACAGAACAAGGATGTAAGAAAAAGAAAGAAAACCTGGATGTAAATATGACATGATTAAAAATATTTATCTCAAACAGCTTTGCAGATGTTAACACATAATGAATGTGAATATAAGTTTTGTTTGTTCACAAGAAAACTCTGCAGGGCACCTTTAACGTGACCCCTCAGTCCAAATTTACTCCGATGTAATGCTTGTAAATGTTTTATGACCTGCAGTTGATCACAAGCTGGGACACTTGACTTTTACACATGGTGTAGAATTATAAGTTGAAATGAAGTTGTTATGGAAGTTCTCTGGCAAATTTATGATCATTTGTTAATTAAAAGGTGATATCTTAAAATTGTGATATAGTACACATGATTGCAAAATTAACGATTATGCATTTTAACACACTTTGCAATTCTGCCATTGAACTCACTCTTTAAGTGTACTCGAAAAGACAACTTATATAACTTATATTGGAAACATTCTCTACAAACAGTACTTTTTTCATGGCATTGTTTTATTCTAATTCAAGCAACTGCAAACACAAGCAAGCGTGTGTGGGTTCAGG
Organism: Eupleurogrammus muticus; assembly: GCA_036785175.1. Classification (NCBI taxonomy): domain Eukaryota; kingdom Metazoa; phylum Chordata; class Actinopteri; order Scombriformes; family Trichiuridae; genus Eupleurogrammus; species Eupleurogrammus muticus. The sequence goes on along the minus strand of JAYKQN010000001.1, from coordinate 43,404,954 downwards.
ACGGTTAAGACTCAATAAAACGTGTTTAATCCCAGCTTTGTTCTACATTATATCTGTTCCCCCCTCACGTGGTCTTGATTTGGCCTCGCGTGACTCCTGACACTTGCGGGATCTTCCAGGCCGGACGCCCACACATTCTGAAAGGACCGTTCGCACGAGCCTCGATAAAACCCCGACCGCGGCCAACACTAGATTTGATTAAACCGTATCTCAGTCTGAGCAGAAGAGACGAGATAACCGGAGACAAATTTCAGGAGAAACTACAGCCCCGACGACATCTTGTTGATCCTAATGGATGTGGCAATGTGGTAACCATGGCAACAGCCGGGGTTTTAAGACAAAACAAGTACAGTGCTGAAGTGTTTAAAGGTCAGATGCCATTTCCCATGGACTCCTGGCTACAGCATTTATTGGAATTTGCATCTGGAATTACTATTAAAAAAAAAAAAAAGTTAATATCAGCTGTGACCTCTGACATAACTCTTGGTCGCCATGGCAACCAGGTGGATTAAATTCCTCTGAAGGTGGATGAATCCGAGTGTTTCTCTGGAGCAGCAAAATAGTGTTTTGTGTTGGTGTGTCTGCCTCTTCCTGTCTTTTTATGTCCGTCTAAACACTAAAGGGAAAACCTGTGAAAGCCATTTGTTTGTCTCCAGGCAAAGAGAGCTGTTTTGAGCGTATAGTCTCCCGCTTTGGCACTAACATTACATATGTTGTGATTGGCGATGGGAAGGATGAAGAGCATGCCGCCAGCCAGGTAAACAAACGACTTTTGAACTTTGACCCCTCTGACCTTGTGACCTTCCTTCCTCCCCTTGTTCATTTGTTTTTTTGCAGGAAAAGAGAGTTGCTTTGAGCGCATAATGCAAAGGTTTGGCAGGAAAGTAGTGTATGTTGTAATTGGGGACGGTGTGGAAGAGGAGCAGGCGGCCAAAAAGGTAATAGAACCCCCCCCCTCCCCGCAACCTCACCGTGACCCCGCCTACTCCACACAGTGTGAGCTCTGATTGGACCAAAGCCTGCCTTTCTTTGCTGTAGAGGTTTTTGTGTTGGTCGTTTACCTTTTTTTCTCCTCCACGTTCTACTTGCTACTTGTTTTCCCTCTTTTTTTTTTTTGAAAAGGAGCAGACAGGCGACTTTTTACTGCAACTGTCTGTGAACATTTGAGATCGAGTACATTTTGCACCTCCTCCTTTTTGAAAATCAAATAAAACAAGTTTGTGAACCGCCTGTAGTTAAATCATTACAATGAAATCCATGCTTTTTGGATCATAGATGCCCAAACTTCACTCAACCATTGTCACATTTGACACTGAAAAATTAATGGTTGCCCAAATGTACAGTGACCACGCTTTGAACGTGCACATCCGCTCACTCGCTCAGCGGTTTGGGGAGAAGTGTCCGGTTAGCATGTCTTATTTTTCATTGATTCTGAGTGTGTGGGAGAAAAGTAGAGTTATATCACAACAAAAACAAATGCAAAGTGAGACCAGATGTAGTGATATACTCTACATCCATAGCACTACAGGAGTATTTCCATAAAAAATGTATATAAATCCTATCTCTTCTCCAGCTTTGGGTTTCATTCATAATCCTGGGTGCTGGGATTGTTAAAGGAATTGGTCGACATATTGGGAAATGCACTTACTTTCTGATTTAGTTGAAAAGCCACTTAGCTTAGAATAGCTTGAAGTCTCATCTTTACTATGAAGCCACCAGGCAACTTTTTTTTCTATTTAACAAGCTGTGACATGTACATTTTTGAGTACTTTTCAAGGGTATATGCTAAGATATAGTGATTTAACATGTCTGTTAGTTGTAGAGTTATATTTAAGGATCCTGTAGCACGAGATTTTTGTAATTGCTGTGTGATAAGGGGTTATACCAGTGATACTGTTCCATGTTTTAAAATGCTAAATGCACATAGAAATGATAACATCCCACATTCAGCCTTGAAACAAGCACAGCTCTACATTCATATCAGCCAATCAGAGGCTCATTCATATTAATGAGATGCACAAAATGTTAAATCTAGAGAGAAGCAAAACTATGGAGGGTGATTTCTAGTTGTAGCGTATATAATAAGTGTACAATATGGGACCTTAATTTCATACAGTAGTAACAATATTCTCACCAAACGTGCAAGAAAGCAAGTGAGTGTATTTCCCCAAATGCTTATCTATTCCTTTAAGCCGTGAGAATTGCATGGATTTTGTTTGCAGTGCTTTGGCAAAGAAGCGAAGGAGCTACAAGCTACTGTAGTGTAGCTTGCATGATTGGAGGTGGTGGTGTGCGTCTGTGGAACGGTTCCGCTGGTTTTAATAATGTGTGTATGTTCCCCCCCGCAGCACAACATGCCTTTCTGGAGGATATCCAGTCACTCTGACCTGCTGGCATTACACCAAGCACTGGAGTTTGAGTACCTGTAACTATTATAGCAATATGGACTCATGCAATGTTACTATGGACATGATCAGCCAGGCAGCCCCTTTCTTTTGTATAACTATTTAAGAACACGCAATACACTGCAAATGTTTGTGATTTTTTTTTTTTTAAAACATCTGGATTTACAATCTCTAAACGGTCTTAAGAAGCAAGGGAGATATAAAAGGTAAAGGACAGCGGGGTTAAGAGAAGACTCAACTTCCCGATGCATCGTAACTGCGGACGGACGTCTCCTAACAACCCAGAGTCCAGTCCTGGTGGTTCAGGAGGCCTTTACAGGATGAAGACTTCCCTTTGGCATAGGAGATGTTTGCTTTGTGCTCAGAGTACCCAGGCTACCATCTGGAGGACTGATGCGGTTCACCTGGGACAAACTACCCTCACAAAAAAAAAAAAAAAAAGTGTATTTGAGGGCTTCTCTGTACAGGCGGCAGTATGTGCGCGGGGAGAAACCGCTGCTTCTATTTTTGTTTCTGGTGGTATAATAATCACAACAATGCAGACTGTGGCAGAAACTTGTGTAAATTATTTACAATAAACTTAAGGGCAGTGTGGGTGTTCATCAATGGAAGAAAATGACATTTTTGGGGTCTTTCTTTTTTCCTCTGGATTTTTGTATTTTTTTTTTGGTGGGGGGATTTGAGGATGTGCGTCATGATGTGTTGTGCCTTAATGTGTTTGAATGTCTTTTCTTTATTCAGAAATGTATGTAGATATAAAGGAGAAAACCTATCCCAATGACCTATGCATCTTCTTACATGACAATTAATGAAATTAGATTTTCACCTGATTCTCAGTACGGTCTAAGGCTGTATTTAAGGACAATGGTGGCACACATGAGTTGGTTTGATAAAAATCAGCAGAGAGAAATCAGCTTATTTCTGATCTTCAGAACATGCTCTTAAGTGTAAAATCACTCATCCTACAATGACTACCTATACAATTTGGACTCCATTTCCTGATATCTACACCGAGGTTTTTTAAAGTAGGCCCCTCCCAGCCAGAAAAGGAATGCAATTACCACACAATTCCCTCCACAAAAACAAGGACAGATTTTATAACTATTTAAATCACAAGTTTCATATACATCCTGTAATACATACAAATATGGAGGTCAGATAGGGGTCAGGGGTCTAGTCAGTTAATTTAAGGGTCCAGGATGTGACAGAGTTTGAGAACTACATTAAGTATGAACACAATTAGCATTGGACTTTTTTTTTTTTTTTAAACTTTGCATTAGATTCATTCACTGAAATTAATCAGTCAGGGAATACAAGTAAAGAACACATGAGACAACAGCATTCATTTCCACGTTTTATTGGCCTCTCATTTCTTGGCTTTGAAGTATTCCTCAATCACATCCTTGGCTTGAGACTCCTTGCCATAGTCCTGTTACCAAAAGCAGGAAAATACATATTTAGATCAGAAAACCAGTTACAGCCTGAGTGAGACTGGTTAATTTATCATTAACTAATCACTACTAATCTACTAGTCACTACTTATCTCCAATTACTTAAATAAGTCACTTGTTTTGAGTATTTCTTTTTAATGGAAAGCTTCGCTAATGGGAATATTTTCTGATTTCTTTAGTCTTCTATGGTTCTAATATCTTTTCGGATACAGTGACAGATAGTTTGTCAGGTCAAAAAGACAGTTATCCCAGGATTTGGGAATTTTTTATCATTTGACATTCCAAGGACCAATCTACTAATCAAACAAAACATTTCTGCACGCACTATTATAAACTACTGAGAAATTAAGAAAAAAAAAAAAGTCTGTGTCGTGTTTCGTTAATTTTCTCCAAAGTCACCTCTTCAGAAACTTTAGCATGAATATAAAGTAAAACGGGATGCACTATTAACGTTGCCTGCTGTCATCAGTTACAGCATGTAGCCATTCTTAGGGACCCCAGACAACACTGGTCGATGACGGGGCTCGTACCCTGGCCATCTTCTAGCCAGAAATAAACAACAGCTGCATGGCACACAGCACAGCACCTGCACTTGTCTGGCAGAGCAAGTCTGGCTCAACAAAAGCCATTCGAAACATCACATACCAACACGGGATCAGTCAAACATAGCCCCTCTTTCCCACTACTACGGTACGCGATGAAAACCCTGCAGTGGAATATTTACCTTGACCACCACGCAGCTGCAGCCCACCACCTTGCGGGGTTTGCCCTCACGGTCGATCTTACACAGACCGACCCATTCGCCGAGCTTCTTATTGTCATCAACCTGAAATTTAATGGAAAGCGTGTTTAAGTGTGTGTTAATGTCTCCAGTACTGAAACTACCCTTCAATTAAAAACCATGGTCACCTCACACAAGAGCAGTTTGTGATGTTGGAAAAGATGCACATCATGAAAACTACTGCTTTTAAAGAACGCACTGAACACTTTAATTGGAGGGAAATTTCAGGTAATTCCACCATTGTCAGTCACTACCAGTAAACTATTTGCACGAAACAGTTTTGAAAAATGAACAGGAAAAGCAGTAGTGTGAATACTCTTGGCTGTATCTCAGACAGAAATTGGGTAACAGTGGCAATCTCCTCATGGTTTTCAGTAGAGGGAGCCAGACTATCATCACTGATACAGACATACATCACAACAAGACATCAACCTCACTGTTAACATGTGTGACATAACAGTACTAGGAGTGTTGGTTCATCGAATGGATGCTTCATGTTAGCATTTTGATCTTTTAAATGTTAAACTGTCAAATAAGTTCCCTTTTATTATTCTATACGAGTCCAGCAGACTTACCTTGATCAAGTTGATCTGATGCTCAGCACAGAGGGCCTCCACCAACTTGACGTACATGGGCTCGTCGCAGTTTGCTGCAAGGACGCAGAGATGGGCCTGACGCCTGCAACACAGCACTGAAGTTACCGCATCGGGTCAACTCAAACACACGGTCCAAAAAAAGAAAACCGTAGGCACATCTCAGACAAAAATTGGGTAACAATGGCAAGCTTCCACATAAAGTTCAGTAGAGGGAGCCAAGACATCATCAGCGATACACCCGTTGAGGGCAGAATCAAATATTAAAATAATATTTTTTAAACATACTTGTCCAGGGCCTTGGCAGCCTCACGGATGCCACGGGCGAGGCCATCATGGATAAGTGCGGTCTTGAGCACTTCAGGGAGAGCGGTGTTGACATCCATCACACCTCCGGCAGCGATGCTGTTGACATTTAGGGGAGAAAAAAAAACAAAAAACTTAAAGTATCAGATGAAGCGGATGACAAAAATCAGGAAATATCAGGAGAGCTCCCGGCATGTCAGAAGAGAATGTCACTCATTGTAGAGTGAAGGGGTATCCGACAAAAGAAAGTAAATCATCATTCAAGCACCAGAGAGCTCAAATAAAGAAGAATGACACCAATTTATAAAGATCCAATGCCTCAGAATAGCTGATTGTTGTACCACAGACATACTACTGAAACAACTTAGCACTTGCTTCAAGAAATTAATGGTTTATGCAGGCAACTTAAAAAAAAAAAATGTTTTGCAGGATTTAAAGGAAACATAATTGCATTTGCATCATAAGATCACATTATAAACTATCAATTTAGAAGCAGCATCCCTTCTGATTCTTTGGTCATTCTGCACCTGTTGAATATTGTATATTTTTATCAGCTTCATTATTCACATATTACTTAAGGACAGGTTTGCTTTTCAATAGTTAATATTCAGTGTAAACATAACTGTCACCAGCTCGTTTCTCTATAATGATTAAGTATTATCATTTTAGTATATGCATATGTACATTAAGATGAGATTCGCAGCCTGATAAACTTTAAAACTTGTCAAATTTAAAGAGTTCACAATTGTTCCAAGTCAGTTTTAAAACAAGTGAGCTGCCGAAAAGAACACATATTTGCCATATTTTTTTTCAGCTCACCTTTAGTAGAGCCCTTCATAAGGGAAGTGATGGGCAAAAAAATGTCCCAAAGGAAATAATTCAATACTAAAGACTGTGTGCTAGATGTCCTCTAACGAGTACTGGAGCCTGACATAAGAAGTCTATGAAATGTAGTGAAGACAAAGTTATGAGAAATATATATACTAAAAAAACGCACAAATACTCCTTTTACAAGAAAAAAATGCTACTAAACATTACCACGTTGCTAATATAAGCTTCAAATACACTTAAATTCATTTGTTGCAGTGGAATTTCTCCCCATCACTTACACTGACAGCACATTTAAGAAGATCCTATAAACGTTACTGAATAATCACCAGACTCTTATTTGACGACAGGCTTCTACAATGGTGAAGCTATCCTTCCAAGTGGCTCATATTTGCACGCGTGCGTTGAGCAGTCAGCCTGACACCGCTTAGCTGGGCTACCAACGTTAACGTTACACCTAACCAAACAGCGCGTTACCCTGTTACAGCCACTGCCTGCTCCAGAGGTAAAATACGTTAAAGCCGTGGTTATTCAGCAACTTATCACGGCTATAACACCTTATTTCTACCAGCTGGTAGTTACAATACCACATAATGGTAGCATTTTATTCAATAAAACAGCCCGTTCTGGACAGAGCAGAAGCGTCACACTTACCCTTCCTCGGCCATTGTAGATTTGGGATGGATGGCGGACTTAAAGTTCTGCAAAAAAGCACAGAGATGAAAGAAGAGTTATTATCCTACGAGGATGGCCGACTGTGGCGAAGTTATTAAAGAAGATGTTTGTTTAATCCGGTAGATTGTGTCGATGCTCGAGCAAACGCACCCTTTCCTCCTCTCGGGCAGCGGGTAAAGAGGACGTCACAAGTCCGCGACACCGCTTTAACAGCAGCAAGGCCCCGCCAGCGCCTCACTGTGGCGCCCCACGTGCTGCCTGTTGTGCGTTATTTTCATTGACAAAATCACCCGGAACTCAGAGCTTCGATTGGAGGAATGTGCCCCCCAAGATTCAATATCATGTGAAAATTAATATTTTATAATAAATATATTTAAATGTATTGCAAAGTGTTACTTTGATGAATGCATTTTTTAAGGTAACACCATTACTTCACCATTAAAAATAAGGCTATTAAACAATTATATGCATTTATTTCATCAGTTGTTTGATACTGCAATAAACTTTGAAATAACATCTATTTATACAAATAGTATTCATATTTACTTCATTATGCATTTTTTTTAAATATACATAAAAGAGTTTTTGTCTCCTATTTGGAACAAAATTATGACCAATAACTAATACAATGTGCACTGGGGTCTTGTGTGAGTATTAAAAAATTAAGTTATCATATATGTAAAGTAATATTGAAACTTTTGATTGATGATAATAATTCTTTTCACAATAACTATAATAATAATAACTTTTTATTCCACCAGTTCATTCTCCATCGCTGTTTTATGCCATGATCATACTTCTTGGCTGTCCCTCAAGAATTTTTTTTTTTTTTTTTAATCTGAGCCAGATATGTGATTGGCTGCTTTGATTTGAATGAGTTAAATGGCCTTTTCCATAAATAACTCCACCTTGTATGAAAAAGTGTTGATGCTTGTTAAGGTTCATCCTATAAATTTATTATGCCCTAGAGTGAATTATAACAGTTAAATGGTTAAGTTTCAGATACAGATATCTTGTTTCAATTTATATATAGTCCCATTAGATGTAATGTCATTCACACAAATAAGAAATGTCTACATACTGATGTCAGTGAGCTTAACACGCTGATGTCAAACAATTTAAATTCATTCTTGTTATAAGTGTACTAACTCATCCAAACACTTTCATCTGAAAGAAAGAAAGGCTAAAACATATTTATAGTTCACAAGCCAACTACAATGGAGTTCTGAGCAGTTTCCTAAATTCATGACTTCAACTCAATAATTTTATTATTACAATTTACATTTCTTTGTGAGTTTTAATTGTTTGAGCTGATGATGGCGTAGTAGTCAAGCACTCAGTCGGCCCCATTCCCTTTAGAGTTTGAGGAAAGTCTCCAATTCTTCCATCTCAAGTGCATTTTCAAATGCTGCATAGTCCTGTAAAAAAGAAAAAAAAGGATGTAGGGGTGGAGGAGAGACAGAGAGAGACTCAGTTAATCATGCACATATGTTGTTTGTTTAACTTATCTTTGTCCGGCTGCATCATCATCAAAATTACAGAAGCTGCGTCTGAAGTGTGTTGCTTCCTAAAAGTGAAAATACAACCGCTTCACGCATGTGTGCATGGAGGAAAATGCTCCAATACTCCCTCATTTAAACAAATACAGTATTTTACATTTGTTGTGGCTGCAGATGCTTCACCCGACCTTTGAGTGTGGCTATAAACAGCTATAAGCATGTTCTCCTTTAGGCGTGGTGAGATGACACATTGTGGAAACTCGTCTGTTTTCAGGCACAATCCCGTACCTTGGGCTAAATGATAATGTCATGATAACATGCTCACAATAGACCAGACCCAACAACATTCCATTTAGGAGAAAAGGATCTCAACTTTACATAACAGGAGAAACAGAACAAAAATACTTACATGAATGTTGTGTTGCGCTTCATAAATATATGAACTAACAACTCAACCCTATTTTATTGAGGTATCATAAGTTTAGGCGAGACTTTTATTGCGTTTCTAAAGCCATATTCATACTGCACATAATACTGTGCAAAGATCGTAGGCAGTCAAATTAAAAAGATAGTTGAAGATAGTTTCATCATGACTGTCTTGTTTAGGCTCATTGTTTTGCTGCAAAATAAACTGTGGTGGTACTGTGGTGTAATGGACACGAATCCAAACATGTGAAGCGCCGTGTGTGTGTGTTGGGGGGGGTTGTTGAAAGAGGTTCGAGTAGGGATAATGGTGTGTGTGTGTGCCAGAATACCTGTGTGTGTAAGAAAGTTAAAATGTAGCTGTACACACCTATCCAAGTGTGTGTGTGTGAGTGTGTGAGTGAGTGTGTGTGTGTCTTTACCAACCTGTGGGCGGTATCATATACTGTAAATATTTGTTTAATCCCTGTGTGTATGCCCTAGACTGCCTGAGTTCTCCTTCCTAAATGACCGATGCAGTGCGTGTTTAAAACATATGTAAAACATTTACAAAAAAAGTCATTATTTTCAAAAAAGGTCAAATATTGTCAAGAGACGTCAGTGTTACTTTTGCAGGTTACAGTGGGGTTACTTACCCCACAGTAGGCGTCATCATTGCATATTTGAGGGGGCAGTGCGGCCGGCTGCCCTGCAAGCTTCCTCATTAAATCTTTGTCTTCAGAACGCTGAGAAATGTCTATATACTCATAGGGGATCTTCTTGGAGTCCAGGACCATCATGATTTTTTGCTGATTTTTCTTTACCTGAAAGACAGTTTTTCACCACATGATGGTTATGCAAAACTATTAAAGTCCAGCTGTGACAAAAACTCAGGTCACTACTTACAGAAAAGTGTTTGATTTACTTAATTCAGCATCCCATATAACATTTTGCCTGTTGTTGAAATATATTAATGAAACACCAGTATCATAGTCAAATAATAGACAGCATACTGTACCTCGAGGTTACTGCTCACGCTGCTAAAAAATAATTTGACCGTCATATCTGCTATTTTAACAAAAACTACTGAGAGCAGTGCGGAGCGCAGTGACACGACTGCTGCAGAATCCCAAATGCAGGTATGTGCTGTTGATTTTGCTGAAAAAGAAGAAAAGAGGGAGGTGAGCAGGTTGGGACACGGTTTACCTGCCTGCATGGGCACACCCACATCTGGCTGCCTTTCCAGTTGTGACCTGTCAGACTTGATTGTGAAAGCACACACACACACACACACACACACTCACACACACTGTCTCTACCACTGCTGCATTTGCTGCTGCTGTTCATGCATTTCCAGGTTATGCTACTTTATGTATTCTCAGCAACATTTGAGAGGTATTTTTTTAATTCACAGCTTTTTTCTGAGGGCTGTAGTTAATAGTAGTTAATAGCTAATATGCAGATAATGAACAAAAAAGGTTCTGCCTGCACATTAGTAATATAATAATGTGTTATATATAAATAATACGTTATATAATGTTACAGAGCGTCAGTTTTCCTCCTTAAAAAGTAATGAAACTTTTGATCTTTTACGTCATATGAGACATGTAGGTATGAAAATTGGATTTGATATGTTAGTAGTTCTAAGTGAAATTGGATTAAAAACTCCAACAGGTGAAAAGTTGTGAAATCCACATTTATTGATCAGCATTTACTGAAATCGAGCAAATTACGCAATATAAAGACAAATAAAAAGCAAAGCAAATGTGCTATACATGATCCATATGTTTGATCTGCAGTTATTCGTTTTTTAATTTGTAGAATGAAAAATGAAATACACAGGTAACCTTTATAACACTTACAAAGAGTATAAAGCATCAGATTTTAACAAGAATAACACAATGCATTTTCGCGCAGTGATGGGTGCAACATTCAAACATTGTTTTTTTTCAGCAGGGCTTTACATTACTCTTTAAATTTAGTGAAATCACATGAAACGAGGAGTTCTTTGGGGCCGCTGTTACATCATGAGAGAACGAGCGGCTCGAGCTCGTAACACACCCTCCCAGCCAGGTCCTCAGGGACCCGCTCAACCGGGTTTTCCGAGTCCACGTCGGCGGCTTTTTCCTCCGTACTGGGACTGCGTCCACGCTCCTTCGCTTGGGTGTTGCGCTCCCTGAGGGAGACGAGATTGATATCGAGTACAGATACACGTATGTCAGCGTCGGCCATGCTTTTTTTTGTCGTTTTCCTACCTTCTATCGAGCGCGCCGTTGCCTCTGTCGTCCATAGCTTGCCCGAACGCTCCTCCAAACCTGTTACTGAACTCCACCATGGTTCCTGAAAGGTGAGCATAACACCCCCTAGAAGTTATTCATTTAACCCCTCAAAAAAATAAAAAATAAATAAAAAAACACATGTTGTAAAAATGATTTCCAGGTACATTTATCTGCTGCAGCTGAACAAAACACTGTCAGTGCAGTGAGAGGCGAAAAAAGATGCTCACATAAATACAGAGCCCCTGAAATTTGTAGCAGAGGAAAATGATTTAAGGAAACAAAAATTAGAGCTAAACTTTTTTTAGGATGACCAGGGCTTGACCTTGGGGGCCACTCCCATTATCACTATGAGTTTTTTCCCCATTATTAATGTAAAAACAACAAGTTAATCAGACCAGATATGTTATGTATCATTGAAACAAAGATCAGATAAGCCTTTATTTGTCCCACAGTGGAGAAATTGCACTAGCAATGGCAGAGAAATGCAGGAAAAGATTGCATTCAATCTAGCATACAGAATATAAAATGCATAAAATATATGAATAAATAAAATTCCAGTATCTTTTCATGTACAACGAGTATGTTGGCCACTTACCAGCATTGCGCCCTCTCCTCCTCCAGACCAGGTATCCTACAACCAGCAGCAGTATGAGTAACACCAGCCCAACCACGACCCCTGTCACGACTGAAGATGATGAAGATTCTGTAAGGGGATTAAAGCATAATGCATTAGGGTTAGTGAAGGAGGAAAGTAGCCATGAGATCAAGTACAAATCAAAAGGGCTGTTTGGGTCTTACCGGCCACAACCGTGACTGTGAGTGACCTGGAGGGAACAGAAGTGAAGGACATGGAGGAAATGTTAACGATGTAGACACATCTGTACTCGCCCTGGTGGCCGTACTCTATCGCAGGGAATTCAAAGTTTGCCAGGTAGAAGATGAAGTGGCCAAACGCCGGCGTCGGCTCACTGGCGTTCACGTTGGCCTTCGTCAGGTAGAACAAACCGTTGGGATATATGGAATGAATGGAGCAAGTGAGGGAGAAGCTGTTGCCCTGCGTGACGGATATTTTGTCGGGGTTGTAGATCACCATCGCATGAGGGGACGTCAGGGTGATGGTGGGCTTCTCCAGCTTCACTGAGGAACAAAGGACACGTTTTACGAACCAGAGCAGACACAAAAAAAAAAGTTTAACAATTGACCGTTCGCTAAAGAGAGCAATAGTCCGATCTTCATTTAGGAACTGTAGGCAGGGCCATCATGTTTGGAATTCTCCACTGAAATGAGACTCTTAGTTAAAAGCTATACTTTGCATGTAAAGACTTCGGAGGGTGGGTCTTCACAAAACCAGAAACACAGGAAGACATGACCAGAAAAGACCAGAGACAGCCTGAGAACCAGTTCATGAAGCTGGATGTAGTTCCAGTTTGTTTTAAAAATTACAACAGAATAGAATCAATGGTCTTCAGCAGTTCAAAAATGATTAACCATTTTTGCAGGTTATTATTGCAAACTGCATATGCTGCATCTGTGCTGTGTGAGAACAGAAAACTCGACAGGACAGGACTAGCAACGGAAACAAAGATGAGCACTGCCTACCAAACGGTCAACCAACTGTTAAAAGAGGAAAAAAAAAGACTAACCAGTGACAGAGAGCTCAGCTGTATTTCCTTGGGGGTAATAAATGACTTGATTCGTCAGCTGCTTTTGATATTCACAGAAGTACGACCCCTTTTGGCTGAAGTCTACTTTAGGGAAGGGGAAGGTCGCCGCTTCATTTTCAGAATACTTCTCCATCCTAAATGTTCCTTGGATGTTTTTTAAGATGAACGTCCCACCCAAGTGCTCCGTCACCACGGTGCAGGTGATTTCAACTCTGTCGCCCCAGTTCACCTCCGGACCAGGACTCAGCGTGATTTGGGGCTTCTGCAAAGCACCTGACAGAGATAATGAGATGTGATTGTAGCGTGTTCGCTGTCAGATAATTAAGACTCTAAAAAACTGGGCCTCCTACCTAGACAGGTGGCGCTGGCGTCTTCGCTGTGGCCGCAGTTGTTGTCCCCAAAACCCTGATGCGAACAGTGTGTCAGGGCGGACTCATCGCCCGTGCACTCAACGTTGTCCAGCCAGATCGGGCCGCTGCCTCGACCGAAGTGGGCACTCGAAGGGGCGGCGACGGCGTGGCCGCAGCCCAGCTGTCTGCACACCACGTCGGCGTCACTCAACTCCCAGTCGTCGTCACACACCGTCCCCCACTGGCCTTTATAGAAAACCTCCACCCGGCCGGAGCATTCGTTGGTGGTGGCGCCACCGACCAACCGGACCTGTGCTGCAAACGGAACGGTACAGTCACATGAAAGCGTCTTATTAATGTTGCACAATACGTGTCCTCCATCTTTTATGAAGTCAGTGTTAATATAAATCACACTAATGCACTCATTGTCATTTTACACACATTTCACATCTGAGGCACTGATCGTCCTCACCATTACATCATAATCCAATCTCAAAATAATGAATGAAACATGGCTTTGATGCAACATATTATCAGCCTCATCGCAAAGTTAATGAAACCCTATGTGCCAAAGTAGCGTTTAGGCAATTATGGTATGAGGCTAATTACCCGTCAGTTTAGTCATGCAAATTAAAGCATGCAATTAGCATTCTCTATTTCAAGAATTTCATTGGTAATATAGTGTTCCACACATGGTTTAAAAGCTTCACCTGCACAGACAGCGCCGGCGTCCCGTTCGTGTCCACAGGTGGCCGCTCTGAAACCCTTGACGGAGCACTGCTCGAGAGACGTGGCGTTGGCGAAACACGGGTCGGCCTCCACCACCGGCCCGCTGCCCTGCCCGAAGTGGGCGCCGCCGGGACTGGTGACGACGTGGCCGCACTCCAGCACCTCGCACACCGCCATGGCCTTGCTCAGGGTCCAGTCGGCGTCGCACACGGTCTGCCACGTCTCGCCGTGGCGGACCTCCACTCTCCCTTGGCAGTCGTCGCTCCCGTCGGCCAGCCGGACCGTCAGACTTCCTGTGGAGGTAATTAAGCCGCTTAAATCCATCAGTAAATATACAGCTTTCTTTTTTCTACTCAAAATCAAATAGGAAACTAGATGTTACTAAGTGTTTTCTATCTGTTTATCTGTAAATTTCTAAAACAGTGAAAAGCTAAGAAAAGAGAACCATTACTAAAGCCTTAACAGAACAGCTTTCCCACCTGTGCAGATAACCCCAGCAACCGAGCTGGTGTTGCAGGTCTTGTCCCTGAACGCTCGATGTGAGCACGCGCTCAGCGTGGACTCGTGTCCGTTGCATTCGATCTGGTCGATCCAGGTCTGTCCCGTGCCGCGGCCGTACTCGACCTGGTTGGTGATCTTATGGGCCTTCCCGCAGTTCAGCTGTCTGCACACCACCATCCCGTCGTTTATGTCCCAGGTTTGGCCGCACACGTTCCCCCACTGGCCTTTGTCGAAGAACTCCACTCTGCCGACGCAGCGATGGTGCCCGTCGGCCAGCCTGGCGTTGCCTGGAAATGACACGCAAACATGAAATCACTGCGGTCCATTTATTTATTTATGTATTCATTTATTTTTTTAAGTTGTTAAAAATTCTAATTGTTTAGGTAGTATGACACTTCCTAGGATTCTTCTGGCTAAACTCACAATACTGAAGGCTACTGTAAATATATTGGTGCACTAATAATACATTTTTCTATCATACCTTACATAGGAATAAATTAATGCTAGTATTAAAAATAAATTTGCTTTTCTTTGCTATGGGTACATATAACAACTGTGATTGATGCAATTGAACAATGAGGTGATGAGACTATGCTTCATTTCCAATTAAAAACTAGTTTAACCACATTTATCACAGTTTTGTCCACAATGTCAGGAGATTTTACTGCTGTTTGACCAGACATTTTGACCATGTTTTAATGCCACCATATGTATTTATCATTAATAATAATTTATTTTGATCATTTTGCTCCGACAGGTTGACAGACTAGCAGCTGCGAACAAAATGAGGCTGGGCTTAGCTAAGGGCCTAATAGAGTTTTTTGAAACCGTACTTTCCCAGCAGAGTTTACAGTCACTTGTTTTTACATTTCCAAGTAAAAATCAGGCATCATCACAGGAGTGAATCATGAGAAAGCAACCTGTGCTTTGTGGAGCTACAGCAAAGCACAGGACAGGACAGTGAGAAACACATCCTTCATAAACTAATTTAGACCAAATCTCATTGGGTATATCATGGAGCGTGTTTGCTAAGATTGGCTATAAGCATTTGATGAAGTGCTTTATAAATGGATCTGGGCTTCCATAAACCAGGCCTCCAATACAAACTAAAAAAAAGGAATGGATTATTCCCAGACCAAATCTCAATCTACAATGAGATAAGGTCTGTTCAATCGAACATTACCTGAACATACAACAGATGCCTCCTGAATGTGATCGTGGCTCATCCTGTTGTATTCTCTCAGGTTGCACTGTGACAGGGAGCGCTCTCTGCCGTTGCAGCTGACTCGATACCCTCTCAGATATTCGCCTTGACCAAACGAGCCCGACACCTCAACGGGATCCCCGCAGTTCATCTCTCTGCACACCACCGTGGCCTCGTTCGTTCCCCAGTTCACATCATATGCCTGAGTCCAATGGTCATGATGGCTGAACTCCACCCTGCCCGAGCACTGGTCAGTCCCATTTATCAGTCTAATGTTAGCTAGAAATCAACAGAAAAATTAATTGGTGGATGCACATAATTAAAAAAGTTGTGAAAAGTTTATGTAAAGCGTCAAATGAGAAGTGACTATAAACCAATTAATGAGACGGATAGTAATAGATAGTAAACAGATTGGCCTACCTGAACATATCACTCCAGCATCTTCGCCATGACCACAGTTATTTTCTGAAAAGGAAGGGCGTCGGCAGTGCAGAAGGGAAGTCTCGTTGCCAAT
Organism: Eupleurogrammus muticus; assembly: GCA_036785175.1. NCBI lineage: Eukaryota > Metazoa > Chordata > Actinopteri > Scombriformes > Trichiuridae > Eupleurogrammus > Eupleurogrammus muticus. Next base: position 43,388,773 of record JAYKQN010000001.1, on the reverse strand, counting down.
GCAGTCCACATCGTCCAGCCAGATGGGCCCCTGGCCCTGGCCGAAGAAGGCTTCCGATTTGGCCGCCTGTGCCGTCCCGCAGTCCATCGATCTGCACACCACCTGAGCGTCTCTGATGTCCCACTCGTCGTCGCACACCGTCCCCCACTCGTCGTGGTGCAGGATCTCCACTCGGCCGGAGCATCGGTCGGTGCCATTGGCGAGCCTCAATGGTGGATTACCTAAGGAAGGGTTTCCTACTGTTAGAACAGGGATGTCCAATCCTGGTCCTGGAGGGCCACTGTGGCTGCAGGTTTTTGTTCCAACCAACACAGCTGATTCTACTGAATAACCACTTTTTAAGGACCTTCATTAGTAGAATCAGGTGTGTGGCCGACTGTATAGTGCAGGGGTCACCCACTCTGGTCCTGGAGGGCCACTGTGGTTGCAGGTTTTTGTTCCAACCAACACAGCTGATTCTACTAATCAATCACTAGAGCCTTTGCTGAGGACCTTGATTAGTAGAATCAGATGTGTTACTGCCTGGCTTGAACAGAAACCTGCAGCCACAGTGGCCCTCCAGGACCAGGATTAGTGACCCCTGGTATAGAGATGATAAACGATATTACCAACAAATTCAAGGAAAAGAGCAAAACCAACATCTTGTGATCAGAAAATGCATGAAAGGCAACCGTGTTGTAAATGACCGCATGCTTTACTTCACTTGTTGCTTTTGCGTCTTACCAGTACAGGAAATAGAAACCCCTTCACAACTTCCCTGGTGTACTCGAAGTGAGCACTGGGTGATGGAGCTCACGTTCCCCGAGCATGTACTTATGTAACCTCTCAGTCCGCTGTTGTCACCGAAATTGATCTTGTTTCGGGATTTCTTAGGCTCTCCACAACTCAGCTCACGACACACCACTTTAGCCTCTCTCGGGCTCCAGTTATAATTGCACATTTTCCCCCATTGGCCGTCGTGGAAGACCTCCAAGCTACCTGAGCAGCGGTCAGTCCCATTTGTCAGTCTGAGTGCCTCTGTAAAGGAAGCAATAAAAAAAAAAAGTAGAAGAGAAAATATTAATATCTCAGACCCACAGGAGGGATTTCATTTCTCTGCCCATCAGCCCAATAATTGTCCTTATTATTTTATATCTATTCATTCATTCATACATCCTCAAATTACATTTGTGTTATTTTCGCTACATACCAGTTGGATACTTCTCAGCAAATGCTTGTGTGTAGATTCTCTCAATATATTTTTGGTTGTTTGCCACTATCTAATACTGATGAGTCCATGCACTATTACATTTTCTATTTTAAGACTTTTCTTCTTTTTATTTGGAATGCATAGTTAGTCCAGGGAGAGAGAGACTCAAAACTAGGTTTAGCAAAATTTTGAGCATAAGCTGCCAGACTGTATTGCATGATAAATAGTTTTAGTTGACAGGAATCTCTAAAAGTGGACATTTCTATTGTGTTGTATTCACCTTTTTTTTGGAATGTGGAAGTGAGTTGGCTACACATTTTTCCAATTCCAACATACAGAATTACTATAGGCCTGCAAAAAGCTGCAGGTGCCTACCCACACGCTGATGTTCATATACCATCATCACTATTGTCATTATTGTCATCTCTGCTGCTGTCCACTGGTTACTTTCTGTATAATATTTTAATTATACATGATTCATCTTTATTCAAGCACGTTTTTAGCCAGTGGAAATCAATTAAGTTGCAGTGTGTGTTACCTGAGCACACAAGACCAGCATCTTCATGGTGGTCGCAGTCATGTTCTCCAAACCCTCTGTGGGGGCATTCGCTGAGGGACTTCTCATGCCCGGAACACTCGACATCGTCCAGCCACACCTGATCTTGCCCCCTGCCGTAAAAGGCCTTGTACCTGACGGCCAGAGCCATCCCGCAGTTCAACTCCCGGCACGCCACGTCTGCCTCTGGCATCCCCCATCTGTCATCACAGACCGTCCCCCATTGGCCGTCGTGGTAGACTTCCACCCGGCCAGAGCATCGATTTGTCCCGTTCATCAGCCTGATCGGATTACTGTCTGTCAGGTTGAAAAACAAGAATCAAAATATATATGCAGAACAAGGTTAAACTTCAATTTTACTCATAGGTGTTGGTTCAAACAGGTGACTTACTTGCACAAACTACAGTAGCATCAGCACAGCTCTCCTTGAATTCTTGAAGCGTGCAGTTTGCAAGCGAGGTCTCGTTCCCGACACAGTGGGTCTTGACCCCATCACTCTCACTCGCCTCCCCGAAATATAGCGATTCGCTGTTCGTGACCGGCGTCCCGCAGTTGATCTCTCTGCAGACCACGTTGGCTGCCACCTTGCTGAAATCGCTGCTGCACACTTTTTTCCAGTGGCCGTTTTGGTACACTCCCAGTCTGCCGCTGCACCGGTTGCTCCCATTGACCAGCCTCACGTGTTCTGTAAAAGTGCGTTGGATCATGATCATTCCCATCTGTCTGGCTTCCTCAACAGAGGTTTAGGAATTTAGGAAGGAAATGTTATATAAAGAAAAAAAGCTAAATGATTTCCAGCTGAGCCTGTGAGAAGAAAACAAGGAATGTCTCAATTAAAATAATATTATATAGGACCCTATAATTACTACAGTAGTACATAGAGAAGGGAGAAAAAATGATTTTCAGGACCTTAAAAGTCTTTTGTACATTTTTTAACAACAATAACATGAATATGAAATTAAATTCTAGCTGCTTTTCTGCAAGAAGAAGAAAAAAAGGAAACTCAATAGTTTATTCTGCCCCACCTGGGAAGAAAAAGGCATAAACCAGAAGATGCACACACACCTCTGTGTCAATATGAGTTTAAAACCATGATCTTACGTTTATAATAATTAATAATTCTTAATAATGTATGCCTGCTAACTTCTGGTTTATAACCCAACTCTGCCTTGTGCCCTTTGCACTTGACATTTTCAGCAGATCTCCACTGTTGCAACAGCACTGAGAATACAGCCAGCAATTAGTTTATATTAGATATAAACTGTTGGTTGTACACAAGATGTAATATTGGGTTTTTTTTGCAATGATATATGCTTCATTAGCTACTTTTTTAATTTTGTATCTACCAGTATATCTTTGCAGTTCCATGTTTATGGGGATATAAATTGGGGATGGCACTTGTAATACAGGGTTTTGTGGTAGTTGGTTGCACGAGTAAGCCCCTGTGTTTGCAATTAACAAAAGTCCAACCTGAACAAATAACGCCGGCGTCTTCACTGTGACCACAGTTGTTTTCTCCCAGCGGCTTGTGCTGGCACTTGAAGATGGACGCCTCGTGCCCGGTGCACTCCACGTCGTCCAACCAGATGTGTTCCTTCCCCTCTCCGAAGAAGGCGCTTTTTTTGGCCTCGAGGACCGTCCCGCAGTTCAACTCGCGACACACCACGTCAGCATTGGCAATGGTCCAGAGGTCGTCACACACTGTCCCCCAGCTGTCACTGTGGAACACCTCCACCCTACCGGCACACCGGGAAGGCCCGACCAGTTTAACTTTGCCACATTCTAGGAATGACAAACGAAAAGCAGGAGAAGGACTTTTGCAACCTGGTAATGACATATCATTATTATTGTAATTAATATTACAGCCATGGAACATTCAAATAATAGAATTTACTGACCTGTAAGCAGGGGTAGACTCAGTAGACCTAAAGCAGAAATGCATATAATGTATAGATATATATATAAACAGATTTAAGCAATAATGTCCAGTAAATAAACATGAGCCAGTGCTGTAATTGACCAAATAAGTTATTTTTCAGGATGAGCTACTTGAGATGTACCAATTCTTTTGAGGGGGTCCCAAAATATATAGCACATACATAATGTACTCGAGTAAAGGCTACTGCAAATATAAATTATTTCAATCTGTAGTAAAACACAACACACATACTGATACAGTATCAGTATCATTATCAATATTCACATCATCGAAGCAATACAAATTATGACTAATATAATACAATTATTTAATTGGCTCCTTTTATAATATTGTTTTTTACCATTTTGCAAAATATATTCCTCATGTTCTGTGATGATCCTCTGGATTTCTATGATTTTATGGACAAATCTTTGATCTTTGAATTATTATCTTATTAATCATTGAACTTAACTTAAATTTTCCCACTGATTTGGGTCAGTTGGGTCTTGATTTAAGTATTTTTTTTTCTTTTTATCTCTATTAAAACACAATGTTACATTTTTAAATTAATTCTCATACGTGTTGTAGATTTCTTTTGATGTTTGAATTTGATTACATTTTAAATTATTATTTAGAGCAGGAAATATAAAGAATATTTCTAATGACAAATTTTAAAGAAGAGCAAGCAACCAGTCAAATTAACAAAACAGACACTCACCTACTGACGAATAAAATAAAAAAAGCAGCGTTTTGGCAGAAATGAAGATCATACTGTGTCTTCTATGTAGGTCAGGGCCTGTCGTGGAATCAGTAAAACACAAGCACTGTTACTCTTGTGGCTCCTCTGTCTTCACCATGATCAAACCTCCTCTTACCTGCCATGTCCAGTACGTGTGGGCAGCTGTTAAAAGAACCAAAACACACCGTTCAGAGTAAAACTATTCATTTCTGAGGCAGTCAGTGGTTTGAAGATCCAGTGATTGTTACCAATAATGGACACCGCCTGGACTTGGACTGCAAACTGGACGCGTGTTGACATTTTGATCAATCATTAAAGACAGAGGGGATTTCATTTAGTTTTGGACAATGTCTACATTACTGTTTGAAAAACCTCATCATATTCAACAGGAGAATAAACCTACATTTAACAATACACTGACATATACTTGTACATGACAGTAAGAGTGATTTATCTACAGGTGAATGTATCTGCCAATGACCAATAAGAGACGAATGTAGATCAAAAGGACAGTTGTTCTTTGCAAATGTCAAGAGGTGAATTTGACCACTGGCTAATGCTGAGCCCCACCTCCCCGCCTACCTATAGACATCTTTCAATGACTTTCAATGGAAGTGGTGCATATTCACAGTACTTTCACCTCTATTTTGTAGATGTACTGTCAAGGGTAAGAAATAAACGACCCACCCTCGTAGATAAAATATTCTTGGTAATGAATGCAACTGATTATTTTCATATTTTAAGATTTAAAGTTTTCTATTCTGGGAATGAAAATAATAGCCTCTGTAGTCCACGAGTTTTGGTTTAAGTTAGGGGTCGTCTCGGAGTTCAGGGTTTATTTAACAGCTACGACACTAATATATCTGCTCTATTCTATTTCAATGCCTCTACTTGTACTGTTCTGTCTTTCTGAATTTGATGTCCACATCTCATCTGTCGTTCCTCACATGTCCAGTAGCTGCCACTGCAGCGTTTCTCATATCACTCGACAGCTCATACGTCTCTTCTCTACCTGATTTTTAATTTTGTTTTGTTTTTAGTTTTGCTTGCTTTATAAGATAAGATAAGATAACTTTATTGATCCCACAACGGGGAAATTTGTCTGTTACTGCAGCGTACAGAGTAAAGAAAAGAAAAGAAAATAGCAAATAGCAATATGGACATAGAATAGAGAAAAAATACTAATAAATAGCAAGAGAAAAGTATGCATAAGCAAAGCATATATACATACATACATGCACGTACATACCTACATACATACACATACACACATACAGTGGGGAAAATAATATAGCGGCAAATAAGTATTTGAACACCTGCGAAAATGAATGTGTAATCTGTAATGTTTGCTATTACAGAGGTCAAACGTTTCCTGTAGTTTCTCACCAGGTTTGCACATACTGCAGGAGGGATCCTGGCCCACTCCTCCACACAGATCTTCTCTAGATCAGTCAGGTTTCTGGGCTGTCGCTGAGAAACACGGAGTTTGAGCTCCCTCCAAAGATTTTCGATTGGGTTCAGGTCTGGAGACTGGCTGGGCCATGCTAGAACCTTGATATGCTTCTTACGGAGCCAGTCCTTGGTTTTCCTGGCTGTGTGCTTTGGGTCGTTGTCGTGTTGGAAGACCCAGCCACGACCCATCTTCAATGCTCCAACTGAGGGAAGGAGGTTCTTCCCCAAAATCTCACAATACACGGCCCCAGTCATCCTGTCTTTAATGCAGTGCACTCGTCCTGTCCCATGTGCAGAAAAACACCCTCAAAGCATGATGCTACCACCCTCATGCTTCACAGTAGGGATGGTGTTCTTCGGATTGTACTCTTCATTCTTCTTCCTCCAAACACGCTTAGTGGAATTATGACCAAAAAGTTCTATTTTGGTCTCATCTGACCACAAAACTTTCTCCCATGACTCCTCTGTATAATCCAAATGGTCATATGCAAACTTAAGACGGGCCTTGACATGTGCTGATTTAAGCAGGGGAACCTTTCGTGCCATGCATGATTTCAAATCATGACGTCTTAGTGTATTACCTACAGTAACCTTAGAAACGTTGGTCCCAGTTCTTTTCAGGTCATTGACCAACTCCTGTCGTGTAGTTCCGGGCTGATTCCTCACCTTTCTTAGAATCATTGAGACCCCACGAGGTGATATCTTGCATGGGGCTCCACTCCGATTGAGATTGACCGTCATGCTTAGCTTCTTCCATTTTCTAATGATTGCTCAAATAGTGGACCTTTTTTCACCAAGCTGCTTGAAAACTGCTCCGTAGCCCTTTCCAGCCTTGTGGAGGTGTACAATTTTCTCTCTTGTGTCGTTGGACAGCTCTTTGGTCTTCGCCATGTTACAAGTTAAAGTCTTGCTGATTATATGGGGTGGACAGGTGTCTTTATGCAGCTAACGACTTCAAACAGGTGCATCTGATTAAGGATGATACATGGATGCTGGTAGACTTCTAATGGGCGGACTAACAGGTCCTTCAGGGTCAGAATTCTAGATGACACACAGGTGTTCAAATACTTATTTGCCGCTATATCACACAAATAAATCGTTAAAAAATCATGCATTGTGATTTCTGGATTTTTTTTTTAGTTTATCTCTCTCACAGTGGACATGCACCTACGATAAAAATTTCAGACCCCTCCATGATTTCTAAGTGGGAGAAATAGCAAAATAGCAGGGTGTTCAAATACTTATTTTCCCCACTGTATTTATATATTTGCATATATATACGCACATACATATCCACGCGCATACACACATGTACACATACATAGCTAATGCATACTTAAGGTGCAGGATGTGTGTGTAGAGAAAAAAAAGTCTGTCTTTTTAGAAAGTGTCTCGTGTGTTTTTCTCCTCTGCAAATTGTATTAGAGCGACAGTTGCTGTGTGTGGTTTTATTATTTATTACCTAAACTATGCCACTTAGAATTAGAAATATTCTAAATTCAAAACATACATGTTCATTTGGCTACACAAAAAAACACAATGACCACCCTAACACCACTACACTTACACAAACTTTAATAAAACTGATGATTATTTCAATATAATCCAGATTTATTGATCATTTATATACAAAAGAAACAATGACATGATAATGCAATTTAAAGACAATGTAAAAAGGAGAGCATGCGTGTGGTCTGGTTTAAAATCTTTGACCAGCTGTATTAACTTTTTGATTGACAGAATGCCTCAGAAAATTATATACATGACATTTAAAAGAATAGGAATAAAAAAAAATCAAACTTCAACATGAGAAAAAAAACAGAGCATCCATCTGAGGAAATAGTAAGGTGTAAAAAATCAAGACACACATCTACAGATTTGTTGGGTGTGGGCATGGGTGCGATAGACATTGTTTTTCAATATGATTGTACATTACTCTTAATTTTCATATTCATATCACAAGAAAACCAGTGGTTCCAGCTCGTACGACATTCTCCCGGCCAGGTCTTCAGGGGCCCCGTCGGCGAAGTTATCGCGCTCGTTCTCGTGGGTGTTGTTGGAACTGAAGGAGATAAGGAAGGCGACAATTTCAATCACCTCTCAACCGGTTTTTGTCTTAGATAAAACACGCCTATATGTCCGCAAATTCTTATTCCTACCTTCCATCAAACGCTGCGTTGCATCTGTCGTCCACATCATATCGGATTTCACCTCGAAACGTGTTCCGAAATGGGAAGGTGAATCCTGAAAGGAGAGCATAACATCAACTTTAATTTAAGATTTATCTACTGTATACAGCGCATTTTATAGGGAAAAGCAAGAGAGAGACAGAGAGATGAAGTGGATGAGCGAAGTAAAAGATGGCGGCTTTGTTCTAAAGCTTTAATTGTTTTATACAAACAGCGTGATGCAATAACTAAGGATGTTTTTTTTTCCTTCCACGTTTGAAAATCAAGACCAAAGCTAATGTTTTTATTACATCCAATGCATCCAACAAACCAACTACAAGCCATGCTTACATCCAATAGAATTAAATGATTGATTCATTTAAATCCCCTATAATTATTGAAATCCCAAGTATGAACTATTAAACTTAGTATAGTGTATTAATAGAAATCATAGATATTATTTATATCTAATTATATTTTTTTACAGTTTATGAATGAGCGTCTTCAAATTATGTTTCAAATATTTCTAAACTGATTGGTGCACTGATTACTGCCCTAACTTGGCAGAAAATGTCATGCAGGGAACCAATAACCTACAAGGCCAGTTTGATAGCATTTGGCAGACCTTGCATTAACGACATTCATGTCAGGCTTAGTGACAACAAGCACGTCCTGTTGCATCGTAGTATTTTTTGTAATAATCTAATCGGAAACAAAAGGTTAAACAGCATACGCTTACCGAAATTCCCCCCTCTCCTTCTCCAGACCACGTATCCTACGACCAGCAGGATTATCGTTAACAGCAGCAGAGAAACCGCCACCCCTGGGCCGGCCCTAGAGCTCGAGGACACTGGATTCAAACATAGCAGGGTCAGTGATGGAAGGGGAAAAGTAGCCATGAGTCATGCAGAAACACAAAATAAAAAAATCAAAAACCTCACCAACGGTGACCACGAGTGACGTGGAGGGAACGGATCTGACGGTCATCGAGGAAACGTTGACGCCATAGATGCACCTGTACTCTCCTTGGTCGCCATAGTCCATCGTGGGGAACTCGAAGTTGGCCTGGGAGATGACCAGGCCGAACGCCGGCTTGGCTTCGGTGAAATTTACGCCGGACTTGGTCAGGTAGAAGAACCCGTTACTGTACATGGAATAAATGGAGCAGTTGAGGGAGAAGCTGTTGCCGCGTGAGACTGATATTCTGTCGGGGCTGTAGATCACCATGGCGTAACGAGACGCTATGTGGATGAAGGGCTTCTCCAGTTTCACTGAGGAATAAAGATGCAAGTTTAACAAACTGTAACAGAATCACAGAACAGTATTGGCAACCTTAGCTTAGCATCTGTAACTAGACAGGTCTGTCAAGCTTTGGAATTGTCCACATGCCGACACAAGGCCATGATAAGCGATATGCTGCATGTAAAGAGATTGGACGGTTCATGAAGGGGAAATATGGTCGAACCACAAGTTCTGGATTAAGAATTGGGTGTTATAAATGTACACTTGTCAACTTGTGAGTGTCTTCTGTGTGAGATCAGAAAACTTGACAGGCCTAACAACCATAGGGAGCACAGATTAGCAAACGGGCGATGTTCAACCAGTCAACGAAGAACTAAATGACTAACCTGTGACGGAGAGATTGACTGGATTTCCTTGGGGGAAATCAATGATTTGATCTGACAATTTCATTCGATATTCACAGAAGTACGACCCGCTCTGGTTGAAGTCCACTTTGGAGAAGGAAAAGGTCATGGCTTCGTGTTCGGAAAATTTTTCCTTTCTAAATGTTCCTTGGCTGTTTTTTAGGATAAAAGTCCCACCCAAGTGCTCCTTAACCACGGTGCAGGTGATTTCAACTCTGTCCCCCCAGTTCACCTCCAGGCCAGGACTCACTGAGATTTCAGGCTTCTGTAAAGCACCTGTCAGAGAATGGTTGACCTACAATTAACATGATGTTATTCATTGAGTTTTAATTGTTTTTTTTTATAAACACGCCAGGCCTCTTACCTGCACAGGTAACACCGGCATCTTCATCATGCCCGCAGTCATTTTCTCCAAAACCAGGATGCGAACAGTGCGTCAGAATAGACTCCTCGCCTCCACATTCCACGTTATCCAGCCATATCGGACCGCTACCTCGACCATAGTGGGCGTTCGTGGGAGCGGCGATGGCGTGACCGCATCCGAGCTGTCTGCACACCACGTTGGCGTTATCCATGCCCCATCTGTCATCACATACGGTTCCCCACTGGCCTTTATACAGAACCTCCACTCTTCCAGAGCATTCATTCGAGCCATTGACCAACTGAATCCGTACTGGAAACGAGAATGAACAAAGTGAGTTTACGACAGCCTTGTCCTCACTATTAGTCCCACACCTTTACACACACCTAAAGAATAACGACATGGTAAAGGACTTGGAATGGTTACTTTGACTGAATTAAGTACATATAGTATAATCATATTATATTCCACTGTATTTAAATGTTAATGTTGAGTGCACAAAGTGTATAATTTGATTTATTTTGTATATTTCTGCAGTTTTACCTTCACAGACAGCACCAACGTCACGTTCATGTCCACAACTCGCTGTTTTGAAACCGTTGCTTGAGCACTGCTGCAGAGACGCGACACTGGAAAAACATGAATCGCTGGCCTCCGCCACCCGCCCGCTGCCCGGGCCGAAGCGGGTCCCAACGGTACCGTTGGAAGCGCGGCCGCATTCCAGCAGCTTACACACCACCTCGGCTTTACTCGTGGTCCAGTCTTTGTCACACACGGTCTGCCACGTCGTGCCGTGACGCACCTCGACTCTTCCAGAACACTGGTCCGAACCGCCGACCAACTGGACCTCCAGACTTCCTGCAAAGTCAAATGATCATTGGCTGAGGCTTACACTTCGGTGCATTCAAAATCTGGTTTGGTAAAACAAATTGACAGGAGACCACTTCTGTGTGCCTGTGTTTTTTGCGCTATGAGTGTTTCCTGTACTATAAAGTGCAATACACAACAGGTCCCAGTGATTTTCAGCATCAACACTTAAAAAAACTTGAGAAGTTGTTGACATTACTAGTTCAAGTTCAAGGACTCCTGGATAATAGTATTGGGTCTGAATTGTATTTTTGCATGGGACGGTTGAATCCAATTCATTTGTTGCTTGATCATTTTGATGTTATGTAACTTGGAAAAAAATATCTGTGAGTTGTTCAGCTTAATCTAACATTGCATTGCTGTTTTTTAAGTGAGAGCATTCATATACCTAGTCAGCTGGAGAGGGTCCTCTAATAAAACTTGAAATTAATTTAAAGAGGAAGTCTTGTATTTACAATCATGTCACAATACATAAAACATTCTCTTACCGATGCAGAACACACTGGCCACTGAGGTGGAGTTGCATGTGCGGTTCACGGATTCTCGTAGGCACTGAACCACCGTGGACTCGGGCCCGTTGCAGTGAAGGCCTGAATTCCAGATGGGCGCCAAGCCGCGGCCGTACTCGGAGCCGGTGCTGATCCTGTGAGCCTTCCCACAGTTCAGCTCTCGGCACAGCACGTTTGCGCTGTTTTGGTCCACTGAATTGTCGCAGACAGTCCACCACTGGGAGTTTTGAAAGATCTCTACTCTTCCATCGCAACGACTGTGGCCGTCGGCCAACTTCACGCTACCTGGAAATAACAGGATGCATATATGATTACGCATTTGTCAAAGTGTAAGTATGTTTAAGAAGGACCAGTATTGCATAATATAGAGTATATTATAATATAGTATAGAAGAATAGAAGTAATGTTGGATATTTTTTCATTGGTGCACTATATATGTATTATATCAATGTTCTCAGTATAATGCAGTATAATGATGGTTACCTGAGGAGAAGTTTGGTAAAAAATGAAGTCACTTCAATTTAAAGTCTTACCTGAACATACAACAGATGCTTGTTTAACGCGATCTTGGCTGGGGCTGGTGTATTCTGCCACTGTGCACTCTGTGAGAGAACTCTCTGTACCATTGCAACTGACTTTATAGCCTTTTAGTTGTGCACCTCGACTGAATGCCTCCTCAAGCTTAAGTGTATCTCCACAGTTTGTCTCTCTGCACACCACCATGGCTTCGTTCATTCCCCAGTTAACATCATATGCCTGAGCCCACTTGCCATCATGGTAGAACTCCACCCTGCCAGAGCACCGGTCAGTCCCATTTATCAGTCTAATGGTAACTTGAAAGCAAAAGAAAATGCAAAAGTGTTGGTGGTTGGTAGTGACAACTTCTGTGATATCATGCTTTAATGTGTACAAATAGTTTTCAAGGTGAAAACAGACGTGCTTACCTGAACATTCCACGCCAGCATCTTCACTATGGCCACAGTTGTTGTCTCCGAATTCAAGCCGTCCGCATTGCAGAAGGGAAGTCTCGTTACCGGAGCAGTTGACATCATCCAACCAGATGGGTCCACTGCCCTCGCCGAAAAAGGATTCATGCTTGGGCCTCTGTGCCGATCCACAGCCCATGGCCCTGCACACCACATGAGCGTCGTTGAGGTCCCACTCGTCGTCGCACACCGTCCCCCACTGGTCGTTATGCAGAACCTCCACCCTGCCCGAGCACCGGTCTTTGCCATTGACGAGCCTCAATGCGGGCTTATCTAAAGACAGGTTCTCCAATGTTTAAACTTAAAATTTAAATGTCAAATGAAACAATATTTCATATTGTTACCAGTGTATTTACAGTGGAAATACACTCAACCTAGTAGTTTGTAAGCTCTACTGAGTGTAGTTTCAATTAGAATCAATTCTACCAATGTTTTTTTTTCACACATCTTCTGTCACACATCATACAGAAAGGATAAGTCACAGCCTGTCCTCATATGAATATTTCTGTTTTATCATGTTCCTTGGCGTTACTTTCCAACACACTGCTCGATACCCTTGTTTTCTCTAAAAAATCCTAACAATCTGTGTCTAAAACATATTGGCATGGGGTCTTCCTTGATTATGTGCCGTTGGATTTTTTTTGACATGTTTTGTCATTGCAAATGGGGAAAAATGCATTCCACAGAACACAAGAAGCCATTAATGTTGTATATTGAATCATACCTGCCACTTAATTTTTATCATATGTAATTACCCAGTTGCCTTAATGTGTGAATCTGTGTTTCCCTTCTTTTTTTTCATATGTTGCTTTTGGGGCTGTGGGTTCCTCGACATAATCATATTTATCTCAACCAAAAGTCAATAAACATTTGGTTCATAATCATCAACTTGAACAGAGAGCTTTACCTGCACATACAACACCAGCGTCACGCTCATGTCCACAAGATGCTGCTCTGAAGCCTCGGAATGAACAGTGCTGTAGAGACGTCGCGTTGGAGAAACAGGAATCGGTAGCCTCTGCCACCAATCCGTTGCCTCGGCCGAAGTGGGCATTACCAGGACTGCCAACAGCGCCCTCACACCCCAGCAGCCTACACACCACGTCGGCCTTACTCAGGGTCCAGGCGGCGTCGCACACGGTTTGCCACGTCCCACCGTTCAGGACCTCGACTCTGCCAGAACACTGGTCCTTACCATCAGCCAAGCGGACCACAATACTCCCTGTGTTGAGTTAAATTATACTCAAAAAAATTACACGTTGCCACATATCTCTGACTAATTAACATAATTGCAGCTACTGTAGATGAAGAAATTGTTGTGTGTGATCACAGCTGCTGAGATTATACATGCATTTTGTATGTAGGCTTTAATACAAGAAACATATGAAAACCAGTACTTCTTTCATCATAAAAAGGACTTAATTTAGAGATATATGAGCTGAATGAAGGAAGAGAATGTGGTGATTGTATCTTATAGTGTAATCTGTGTTATCTATACTGTTGTGGCAGTCCATGAATTACATGTTTTTTTGTGTATCTCTATGTCTGTTTCAGACATGCAGATTTTAAAATTTGCTTTTTTGTTGTTGTTTTTCAGAAATAGGAGAATTGTTTTCTTCAGTCCAAATTGTGTGCATACTTTCTCTTACCTGTGCAAGAAACACCAGCAACTGAGGTGATGTTGGAAGTTGGGTCTGGATATGTATCTTTCCGGCAACGATCCACTCTGGGCTCAAATCCGTTGCAGGAAATGTGCTCAATCCAAAACAGTCCCGTGCCATAGCCATATTCCGCCATGGTGGTGACGACATGAGGCTTCCCACAGTTGAGCTGTTTGCACACCACTTTTGCATCATCTATGTCCCATTGTTCACCAGCCACGTTCCCCCACTGGCCTTTGTTAAAGAACTCCACTCGTCCAACACAACGATTGTGTCCATCAGCCAATCTCACGTCACCTGGAAATGACAGGCAAGCATGCTTTTTCATTGAAGGAATTTTCATGAAATGAATTTAGGTCCATTATTTTCTACTGTCAAGAGACCACACCGACAGATATTGGTACTTTGCAGAACGTCATGGTTGCATAACCTTTTCAGGGATAGAACCAAAATGTACTCATTGAACAAAAGATACTCCTTATGTTGTATTCACATCAAAAACCTAATTACATAGAAAGTCATTGCAAGGACACAAATAGTTGTGAAATTCACATTTCCTAGTATCATTTGGGTTGGACCAGGGGAATGCCTTTGTTGAATGGATTAAACCGCTCCTACCAACTACCTCTGATGTCTTTTGAAAAACAAGCATGGCTGCAGGATCCTTACAGTACTGTACAAATTTCAGTTCAACTTGAAGTCTTACCTGAACATTCAACAGATGCCTCTTCAATACGATCCTGGCTGGTCCTCACATGTTCTTTCAGTGTGCACTGTGTGAGAGAGCTCTCTGAACCATTGCAACTGACTTTATAGCCGCTCAATCTTCTGCTTTGACCAAACGACCCTAAGACCTTGATTGGAACGCCGCAATTCATCTCTTTGCACACCACTGTGGCCTCATTCATTCCCCAGTCAGCATTGTGCGCCGGACTCCACTCGTTCTGATGGTATAACTCCACCCTGCCCGAGCACTGGTCAGTCCCATTCAACAGTCTAATGTTAGCTGGAAACAAAAAGAACATTAGATGGTGTTTGAACATGATTCAAAGGATGAATAATCATTAAATGGCTATAGCCCATATATGATGTTGTATTGTATTGAAAATAGCTGTGATATATAGCAAAATATACATCCAAAGCATTAAGGGCAAACATAAATGGGAACAACATACAACAATGTGAAACAATGTAAATAATACAGTTTTTAAAGACTTACTTACCTAAACACACCACACCGACATCTTCACCATGGCCACAGTTATTGCTTCCAAAGGGACGGTGTCTGCATTTCAAAAGGGAAATCTCGTCACCGGAACAGTCCACATCGTCCATCCAAATGGGCCCTTGGCCTTTCCCGAAGGACGCAGTGGTTGTGGACGTCTGTGCTAGCCCACAGTCCATCGCTCGGCACACCACCTGAGCCTCTCTGATGTCCCAGTGGTCGTCACACACTGTTCCCCACTGGTCGCGGTGCAGGACCTCCACTCGGCCGGAGCATCGGTCGGTGCCATTGACCAGCCTCAATGTTGAAATACCTAAGCGCAGGTTTACTCGTATTAGAGGAATCAAAAAGATGTCCAATAATATATTATTACGATATATTGTATCATAGTTTAGTTGCTTGTTAGTTATTTAGGAGTTTTAGTATTAAAAAATCAACAATATTATCAAGGCCCTTCCAATATACTACTTAACAGTATTCATTCACTGGCCTGTTGTCATGTATGTACTGCAGTAGCCTGCTATTTCAACAGTTTTCAACAGTAGTTTTTAATGATTCATGCTTTTCCTGTTGCTTTCGTGTCTTACCTGCACATGAAACAGTGACAGCTTGACATGTCCCTTGGTTTACTTGAGTTTGGCACTGGGTGATACTGCTCACATGATCAGAACATGCCATTGTGTAACTAGTCAGCGCGCTGCTGGCGCCAAGATTGTAAATCCCATATTTCGCTGGGATTCCACAACCGAGTTCGCTACACGCCATTTTAGCTTCTCTCAGGCTCCAGTTATTATCACAAATTTTCCCCCATTGGCCATCATAGAAAATCTCCAAACTGCCTGAGCAGTTGTCAGTCCCATTCGTAAATCTGAATATCCCTGAAAAGGAAGCAATAAAACAAGTCTTCTATTTAAAACATTCAAGAATAGGATGATGTGATTTTTTTTGGTAACCCCAACCGGGTACATACACAAACTATATCTTCTTATTGGTGTACTGTAGTGAAAGCATCTCTGACCTCCTTCTTTAATACTTAAGAATAATTGATCTGAAGCATCAAAAGCAACAAATAACTGTTCCAGAAGGAGATTACAGTCTACATTTTCGCAAATAACGGATAAGTAGAACGCCAACATTACACAGTATTTGTGCCAAATCACAGTACTGTCACATCTTAAAACAGTATTTGTGAAAATATGTCTGTCTCAACAAATATGGATATGATATTTTATGTATGAAACATTTATATTTGACGTATCTGCAGAATGTAGACTGTCAGCATTTCAGACAAGCAACACGAACACAAAAAAATACACAGAACTAGACTCACTCACTTGAACACTCGACGCCAGCATCTTCACTGTGACCACAGTTATTCTCTCCAATCCCGCGATGTCTGCACTGCCACAGGGAAGGTTCGTCACCGGTGCACCTGACATCATCCAGCCATATCGGTCCTTGGCCTTCACCGAAGAAGGCGCCAGAATGGATTTTCTTCGCTGTTCCACAGTCATTCTCTCTGCACACCACCTGAGCATCTTTGAGGTCCCAGTCGTCATCACACACCGTTCCCCACTGGCCATTATGCAGAATCTCCACTCTGCCGGAGCATTGGTTCGTGCCATTGACCAGCCTCAGTTTTCGAGGACCTAGGGAGAGGTTTTCTGTTAAAATGCTCAAAATAAAATCAAGTAATACAATAATATATTATGCTTAGAGTGGCAAATGTGCTCAACAAAAACTGTACCATAGTCACCTTGCTTAATGAAAGTGTTGACTTTGACCTTATTTTACAATGGAGTTGAATACTAGACAATCCAAATAGATTCTTGGTCACAGAGCAATGCAAAGCATGGGAGGGATATTAATCTATAAATATTATCCACAAATGCAAGGAAAGGACCAAAAAAGGCATTGAAGCCAAAGTCTATATTTCAAAACTCTGCATAGTGTGACATGTTCATTCATTAACATAAACATGGACACAGTATTATTTTGAGTCAATCTGGCACACATGCACACAATATTATGATGAGACCTTAAAATCAGCATGCCGTTGGAAACAGTGTGGAATATGACTGCAGTGTAACATATCTTACTTTTGTCATAAAATTGTCAAAAAAAATTAAGAGTTTTACAATCGACAAAATGTAGATGATTTTAAATGTACCATTCCATGGTATTTCAATGATACATTGTAATGCAGACAACAAACAACAATGTTGTAAAAAAGAGCTTCACCTGCACATACAGCACCAGCATCACGCTCATGTCCACAGGTTGCTGTTTTGAAACCTTTGACTGAACACTGCTCAACGGATGTAATGTTGGAAAAACATGAATCGGTAGCCTCCACCGACGATCCGTTGCCTTGGCCGAAATAGGCTCCAACGGGACTGTTAACAGCACGCTCACACCCCAGCAGCTTACACACCACGTCAGCCTTACTCAGGGTCCAGTCTGCGTCACACACGGTTTGCCACGTCTCGCCTTGAAGGACCTCGACTCTGCCGGAACACTGGTCCTTACCATTAGCCAAGCGGACCACCAAACCCCCTGTGAAGTCAAATAAAATAAAAGGATTACACAGTATCAGAACAATTTTAACTTGCTCATACACATGTATTGCCTCAGTTGATGAGCTAACATCTAACGTTTAAATAAAATTATTTTTTTTTTTATCAGGTGAACACATTTAAAACCAAAAATCATCAAGTTGTGTGGTAGTAATGTACTCCAAACATGACATTTTGTATTAGCCAATATGTGTTTGTTGATACATGAAACAAATTATATTTCTTTGGCTATCAACTTCACAGATGCCTACTTCCATGTCCACATTTATGGGGAAAATTAGCAGTTCATGCAGTTTGCCTTTCATGGGCAAGCAAAGGACTTCAAGATCCTAAAGTTTGGCACCGTCCTCTCTCTAAAGATTTTCAGCAGAGTTTGCCTGATTGCAAAGGACAGCCTTTAAGATCATGGAAATATTTCTCTTTTTTCTGTAGTTAGTTTTTTTTAGGTAAGCTTCCCCTTACCTGTGCAAGCAACACCAGCAAAAGAGGTGGCTTTGCAAGTTATGTTTGTAAATTCTCTTTGTGTGCAGTGATACAGGGTGGCCTCATCTCCAACGCATTCAAGTTCATCAATCAAGGTCGGTCCCAAGCCACGGCCATACTCGGCCTTGTTGGTGATCTTATGAGGACTATCACAGTTTAGCTTTCTGCATACCACCGATGCAGCCTTGATGTTCCAGGTTTCCCCACACACAGTCCCCCACTGGCCTCTGTCAAAGACCTCCACTCTCCCGACACAACGGTTGTGGCCATCAGCCAACCTCAAGTTGCCTGGGTGAGACAAACTTACATGAATACACATGCCATGCAACCTAAATTAAAATTAATTTATGTAAAAAACCATGGTAGGTGTTTGTTTTTACTTGCATAGATTGTCAACTACTAGCTACTGTACTTATAACAAGGAAATTAAATTATATTCCTCTCATATCATAGGACCCTTTGCAGTACTGTTAGACAGGGGTTAGGAATGTGTGGTAGCAACTGACAATGTTTGTACTGGTAATTGATTGGAGCAATATCTGTGGGTGGACGCTGAAAACTAAACTGTAATATCTCTGTAATCTCAACGCCTGCTAAGCCATTTCAACATTAAGGCTTACCTGAACATACAACAGATGCTTCTTCAATATGATCTTGGCTGGTCCTCACATGTTCTCTCAATGTGCACCGTGTGAGGGAGCTCTCTGTACCATTGCAGGTGACTTTATACCCTCTCAGTTGTCCACCTTGACCAAAGGACTCTGAGCTCTTAACGGGGTCTCCACAATTTGTCTCTCTGCACACCACTGCAGCTTCATTCATTCCCCATCTGTCGTTATATGCTGAAACCCACTGGCCAAGAAGGTGGAACTCCACCCTGCCGGAGCACTGGTCAGTCCCATTTATCAGTCTAATGGTAGCTAGAAAGCAAAAGATGATTTGATGAAGATTTAATTTCATATTTATCTGAAAATGGGGACAATTAATTATGGATCTTAATCTAAATGTGAGCATGTAGGCCATAAGTAAATATGGTAACATGCTGTCACAGAGGAGTGACAAGAGAAAAATAAACGAGATACTAAAGAAACTCGCTTACGTGAACACACCACGCCGGCATCTTCGCCGTGGACACAGTTATTTTCACTAAAGCTTCGGTGTCTGCAGTGAAAAAGGGATGTCTCATTGCCTTGACACTCGACATCATCCAGAAAAATGGGCCCCTCGCCCTCACCAAAGAAGGCCCTCGCCGTGGATCTATGTGCTGTTCCACAGTCCAGAGCTCGGCACACCACCTGAGCATCTGTAATGTCCCACTTGTCGTCACACACCGTTCCCCACTGGCTGTCCTGCAGAATCTCTACTCTGCCGGAGCATCGGTCAGTGCCATTGACGAGCCTCATCTGTGTAGCACCTGTGGACAGTTTCTTTAATGTTAAAAGAACTCAAAGTAAATTCAAAAATTACAATATATAAGGTTGCTAAGGAGCTTTCTATATCCTTATGTACACAGCCACCTTATGGTTGAAATATAAAGAAAGGAGACCATGCACAAACTTCAGGGTAGCTGCATCTTACAAGCTCTTTTGAGGGATCTCATTTGTAAATCATGGGTAGACTTGATGAGTCCCAAAACTGTGTGAGCATCATGTTAACTAACCCAAGGTATTGCTTGGTTAGGTCCTGCCCGTATGTCTGGAAACACTGGTATGAGTGCCTTTTAAGACTTTTATGAATTTGTGTATGTTTTATATGCTTGCATAATCAATGTTTTATGGCCAGCAAGATATGTTTTTGACTGAGTTCGATGACAGCCTGAAAAAGATGCCTGACTTCTTGCTGGCAAAATAAATCAATGAAATTGAGAGAGGCACTGTCCCTGTCCTTCAGGTTTGGGAGTGTTACCCAACATCTTTGATTGTTATTGATTTTATCTCATTATTTGTTAGCCTGTTTTTTGTAACCTCTTTACATCTACCAGAGGAACTTGGTCTTGATGGAACAGACATGCTAGGGATGTTGGGAAGTATAGGTTTGCTTACTTAAAGGGATTTGTTGATAGAATATCACCAGCATAAAGCCTCAAAGTAATCCAACCCGCTGATAAGGCTGAGTTGGATGATCCATCTAACATTTTAGGTGGTGATAGGATTTGTTTTAGATGGCCTCTTTATTTAAAGATTGCATCAGGTCACAATTTCCTTTATAAACAAGAAATATCAAGAAACAATAAATGAAACACAATCTTGTTAGTCGTGCTGTTTTTGTGTCTTACCTGTACATGAAACAGAAACCGCTTTGCAACTCCCTTGGTTGACTTGAATTGCGCACTGGTTGATCGAGCTCACATTGCCGGAGCAGGTACTTATGTAACTTCTCAGTCCGCTTCCATCACCAAAATCAATCTCTTCACTGGATGTTTTGGGAACTCCACAACCAAGTTCTTTACACAATATTGTAGCTTCTTTCACTCCCCAGCCATCATTACACATTTTCCCCCAATGGCCATTGTGGAACAAATCCAAACTCCCTGAGCAGCGGTCGTGCCCATTGCTCAATCTGAGTGTTTCTGGAAAGAAAGCAATAAAGATAAAAACCTAAATGTACAATAATTAATATTAATGTTTATATGTCAGCAATTGAATATTACTTAGGCTGATAGAGTTTGTGAGAGAACAAACTGTGCCTTTTTAATCACCAAAGAACAACCAAAAAGGGGAAACAGCAATGAGATGATTATGACATACAGCCTTTTGTCACATGATTAGGAACAAGGTTTATAAATAGTACTGCAACAATGCTATGTTCAAGAAAATGACAAATTATCATCAGGTGTTTAACTTCATTCATATTTATTAAAGGAATCATAGGATTAGCTAGTGAAGCCTATTCTAAGATCATCTAGCCTTTCAACTCGTGTCTTGAATCAAGGACAATTATGCATGTGAAAAGTTGGATGAATATTTTCCAGAGGTGGCTATGCATCACCACTTCATACAAATGAAAAAGCAGGTTTTTTTTTTTTAATACCAATAAATTTGGTTGATTTCAGATTTAGATTTAAAGGATCTGTATGATGCCCCACGATTGGCTGGCGACCATCTGGGGTGTATCCCCCTGCCTCTCGCCATAAAATGCGCTGGGATAGGCTCCAGCAGACCCCTGCGACCCCGAAAGGGAATAAGCGGGATAGAAAATGGATGGATGGATGGATGGATCTGTATGATGCGCATACACACACACACACTCGTGTTGAACTGTTCCTATTATTGGGGTGTCTGGCACAATTTAAAAACACTGATTTGCGCAGATGCCACAGAGTGTAGTGCATCTTACCTGAGCAAATAAGACCAGCATCTTCTTGGTGGTCACAGTCATGTGTTCCAAACCCTCTGTGTGCACACTGAGTCAGAGACTTTTCATGACCAGTACACTCAACATCGTCCATCCATATGTTATCCTGGCCACTGCTGAAAAAGCTCCTGTACTTGACCGACAGGGGGTTCCCACAGTTCATCTCTCGGCATGCAACAACAGCTTCCTCCATCCCCCATCTGTCATCACAGACGGTTCCCCATTGTCCATCATAGTAGACTTCCACCCGGCCAGAGCATTGATTTGTTCCATTGACCAGCCGAACTAGCTTACTGTCTGTCAGGTAGGGAATTAGAATAAAATGTATGTTTATTCATGAGTCATGAAAAAGAATCTAATTATTATTACTCATATAGTAGTTTGGGGCGACACGGTGGTGCGGTGGGTAGCACTGTTGCCTCACAGCAAGAAGGTCGCAGGTTCAAGACCGCCTTGGGCCTGGGTCTGGGGCCTTTCTGTGTGGAGTTTGCATGTTCTCCCCGTGTCTGCGTGGGTTTTCACCGGGTACTCCGGTTTCCTCCCACAATACAAAAAACATGCTCAGGTTAATTGGTAAACTCTAAATTGCCCATAGGTGTGAGTGTGTGTGTGAATGGTGTGTGAATGGTGTGTGTGCCCCACGATTGGCTGGCGACCATCTGGGGTGTATCCCTGCCTCTCGCCTTAACGCGCTGGGATAGGCTCCAGCAGACCCCTGCGACCCCGAAAGGGAATAAGCGGGATAGACAATGGATGGATGGATGGATATAGTAGTTTGGTCACATGGATAACTTACTTGCACACTCTACAGTCGCATCAGCACAGGTTTCACTGACTTCTTGACGCGTGCACTCTGAAATAGACGTCTCATTTCCAGAACAATTGAATTTGACCGTCGCACCTGCTTCTCCAAAGGTTTGCATCTTGTAGTCCATGAGAGGCAGCCCACAGTTAATCTCTCGGCAGATCACTTCGGCCTCCTCCTTGCCCCAATCACTGCCACACACTCTTTTCCAGTGGCCATTTTGGTACACCTGCAGTCTGCCGCTACACCAATTGCTTCCGTTGACCAGCCTCACGTGTTCTGCAAGCAATGTGGATAGAAATATAACTCTACAAGGCTCTACTAACCTTACTGTTTATAATACTATATTTTAAATATACTGTATATCTTTTGACATCAATTTACTTCAATTAAGCTGGATGCATTATGTGACCCCCTGAAAAGCATGCTCGACAAGCCTATGAGAAGTGTTCACATACAAACACAAATGCAATGATCTCTCAAATAAAAGATTGATATCATGCACAAATCACCATTTTCATGTTTTTTTTAAAAAAAATTTTACTCTAGGTAAATCCTACGGGTTATGTAAAATAAAATTTTCCATGCATCAAAGACTCAAAAAATGCAGAAATGCACACAATCCTGCATTTAGAAATTTTGACGTTGTTCGCTCAACTGCATTGAGTTGAATTTTTGTACTTTAAATTACAAATAGATCATGTTAAGGGAGTAAAAAGATCAAATAAAACCCAGAAAAATGCATGATATGAGAACTTTAAAGTAACCAAAAACTTTTCTCATGTCCATTATTTTAGCAAGTGCATGCAGGACCCAATCTTTGATAGATTTCAGGTACTTGTTCTATTACACAATAGCAAGTATAATTAAACCAAACCATGAATTATAATAAAGCAAAACTGCTTAATACAAATATAAATGATGCGATTCGTGATTGCCATATTTTCAGCCATTTAATGCATTTACAGTCTATTATTAACCATCCATACTGTAGTAATCTTGTAAGGGGTTTCTCCACTCACAAGACAGATACGGCTTTCCCTCACTTGCACAAACTGACAGGAAAAGATGCAATCATATAACCCTTCCTTACTGCCGGCCTCTGGCCCCTTCACTGTTCACTGCTCTTCTGACACTCTCCTTTAATGTATAAGTATTTACTTAGGTAAAAGAAAAAAAAAACTACATGTGCTGCGTGCAGCATTGGTGATGCTTTTTGCAATTGTACATTTTAGTGGTTTTCAAGAGACACTTAGCGCAGTTACACAACAATGTAACTGAAAACACAAAAGGCAGTGTAGGACATCTAAAGGCAGTCACTATTAACTATCATATATGTATGACTGCTAACTTGCCTCATGCCTTTTGCATTTTACATATACACCAGACCTCCATGTGTTTGTGCTGCAACAGCACTGTGAATACAGGCAGCAATGGATTAAGGCATACAAATGAAAAGTGGTTTCGACTTTAAAGAACACCGTAGAATTGCATACATAACATAAATACATAAATAGGTCTTACCTGAACAGACAACACCAACATCTTCACTGTGACCACAGTTATTTGCCCCGAATGGTCTGTGCTTGCAGTCGAGGATGGAGGTCTCGTTGCCAGTGCACTCCACATCATCTAGCCAGATAGGGTCCCTCCCCTTCCCAAAGGAGGCTTTACTTTTGGCCTCAACCACTGTCCCGCAGTTCAACTGTCGACACAACACGTCGCCGTTGATCATGCTCCACCTGTCGTCACACACCGTTCCCCACCTGCCGTCGTGATTGACCTCCACTCTACCGGAGCATCGGGAGGGGCCGACCAGCCTTACGTTTTCACATTCTACAAATGAAAGGTACAAACACAATAACTACAAGGCATAATCCCCTAAAATAAAAATAGTATACATATATATTTTTTTCTATTAGACCACAACTTTTACAAGCTGGTGATTATTTCAAATGCACAGGTTTTCAGCCAAAAAACATCAACTGACCTGTAAGCAGTGGTAGACACAGTAGACCTAAAGCAGAAATGCAAATAAAGTGTGCTTGAAAACCCAGCAATAGTGTCTAGTCTATAATATATATTATATCAGGATGAGCTGCTTTAGATGAAAAGGCACCAAAACACATAACATGTACTGTGCTTGTCCAATACCTACATATTATAAATATTATTATTATTGTCATAATATATTTTAAAATGGATTACTCACCAATAAAATAATGCATATACAAACGTGGCACTTTTGCAGAAATGAAGATCATATTGTCTCTTCTACATCGGCCAAATCCTGCCTGTCATTAAATCAGTTAAACAGGGAAAAACAAAAAAGCTGTATTACTTTAAGTGCAAAAACCTTTCCTGTCCTCAGAGTGAGTGAAGCTTTTTCACCAAAAAGAATCATTGAAGGTGATCAGACTGCACACTTACCTGCTAAATCCTGCATCAGGGCAGCTCTTGTCTCATGTCTTATGGTCTGAGGACTCACTATGAGAGGGAAAAGTAAACACTTCCTCTTGTGAAACCGTACATCTCAGTAGTTTTTTTTGTAGTGATTTATTTCCTGTTCACACTAACATGCAATCTCTGCACTTTGTTTCTGTATAGCATGGCCTGCCACAATTTCACATTTTGAGTACTTTCTTCGTTAATGATCTACCATGTTACACTGTGCATAATTATTGTTTTTCATAATAAATGTGCATATAAACACATATTTGTATTATGACATGCATCATTGACATTCCAGCTAGGAATCAAAAAACACTGCTGCTGAAAAATTAACTGGAAGAAAATATGTTGCATGATTGGCAGATAGATTGAATCTAAATCATCTGTTCTTCACAGTTATTATGTGTAGTTTTTTTTCTCTTTTTGTTCATTCATTTTGTGGAATGTAAAGAAAGCATTTTTTTCTAGGATTTTTCCCCCCTGAAATGAAAATGTTTTGTTAAATTGTTGTCCAGTTATTTTCTGTTCCTTTGCTTCTGAAATGTTGAAACATACAGTTTCCTAACGTTGCCCAATCCGTGTGTCCAGTCAGCACTTTGGCCATCCGTCTTCACAGGATTTCACATGGCATGCTCTTCACTAAACTGACAAATATTAAACTTCCCCTTTCTTCTCCGACGTGCCTCATTTTTTTATTACATCCTTACACAAACCATTTCTCCAGTTACCTGTTGCACTTAGTATAGTTAGAGAACAGATTATACATAACTGATTCTAATTCTATAATTTACTATACCAACCAAGGTTGGAAGAATATTTTATTGATGACTGCCCAGCGAGCATGAAAATCCTGTTTGTTTGTTTGTTTTTTGATAAATAAATGAATCAGGCCCTCCAGTGAGTCGGTGTCATAATTTAATATGGTGTCGAATGTAT
Source organism: Eupleurogrammus muticus (assembly GCA_036785175.1). Classification (NCBI taxonomy): domain Eukaryota; kingdom Metazoa; phylum Chordata; class Actinopteri; order Scombriformes; family Trichiuridae; genus Eupleurogrammus; species Eupleurogrammus muticus. Next base: position 43,362,891 of record JAYKQN010000001.1, on the reverse strand, counting down.
TTAGAACACTGTGAGAAAATGATGTTTGTGCTGCAGCTGAAGATTCCAGGGAGGCCCAGATTGAATATAGGCTAAATGCATCCATTCAGGCAGTGAATGAAAGAACCATTCATCAATATAATCTGATCGGATTGAATGTAGATAATTACTGCACAGCATAATGTTGTCATCAGTATGTACACACATCCATTTACAGGCAGTAGAAGCACTAGTGTGACCCAGAACCTGCTGAATGTTGCACAGATTATAGAATGCAGTCAGTATCATAATGATTATTTTTTGTGGTATAGGTATATTCTTCCTGTACCCTTTCTGCTATTTCAACCACAAAGCTACGGCAGTGCTTTTAAAACCACAGACTGCAGTCTCTCACGACTTTCTGCCTTTTAGGTTCAGCAAGGACAGTGGGTTAAACACATATTGATGTCTGAGTAAATCATTGTCAGACACATATCTACAAGATTGTCACGTCACAAATGACCACAAATTGTTGTAGTTGGTCCAAATCAGTTGTGGTGACTTTGCACAGCTCTTCAGCCAAAGTATGTGGATGCTTTCTTAAGTAAAATTATGTGAAATAAATTATTCAATATCATAATAACTTGTGTTTGCATTCAGTTCATCCAGATATTTGCGGGACTATCCACTTTGCATGAGGCAGAAAATTAAATTAGTACATTTTTTAAAACTGCTTATTCCTCACTGAGGTCATCTGGAGCCAATCTCAGTGCATTACAGGTGAGAGGCAGGAACACAACCCCAGATTATCGTGGGACACACACATACTGTTTTCTCAAACACACGCGGGCAATTTAACATTTTCCAATTAAGCTAAGCATGAAAAAAAATTGGCACAGACACGGGGAGAACATGCAAAATCCACACAGAAAGGTCCCAGCTCAAGGCCTTGAAGCTGGATTCAATGCCATATTCTATATTCAATGCAACAACACCCTTGAAGCCCTGCCGTGTACCTCCTGTTTTTGATGTTTGGTTAAAATTGGTGTTTTTGCCCGTGACTCTTTCATATGCTCAGTAAGGTGACCTTGGGTGTCTTGGAAGGTCCTTACAAATAAAATGTATTTTCTTCTTATTATTATTGTTACTAGTAGTAGTAGTGCTTGTCAGCAAAATTACATATTCTTTAAAACAGCATATGGCAAAAGAAAGCAATAAATACATAGAGAAACAAGATTCCTGTCAGATTTATTTGTTTTGTGTAGTACTGAAAAATCTATTTATACATGGAACACACTGAGGCAAATACACTTTGAATATGGAAGTGTGTGAGATAGAAACAGCAGTCTCAGGCAGAGTGGTGCAACATTAGTACTTTAGTGTTTGTGGTCCAGTAACCATTGACAAAAGAAAACAACAAATTTCGACAATAACCTAGGACTCGAGTCAGTAAAGAAAAAGTTACACGTCCTTTCCCAACATGGCGCGGCATTTAGCAAAAAAAAGCGCCTATTCGTCGGGTCGTTCATGTATAAACGAAAAGGAATTAGTCAGCCACCCACCCATGATAATTTAATTGGGGAGACATAAAGAGAAAATGCTTAGCGTTGGTGTCGGGGAGGAACAACAGAAAACAGGCCGCAGGACAGAGGCAGCGTTGGCCATCATCTGTCAAGTTGTTCATTTCAGAATGTGTAAAACAAATTGCTGTGCTGAGGTCGAGAGCTTTGCCACTGTTATCCCTGAGCAACACACACGCACACATACACACACACACATATATATATATGTGTGTGTGTCAGATAAGACTTAATAATAATCTGTATGGTATATTCTTACCGTCCATATGGTTCTATTGGAACTAGTCCGTCCTTATACAGCACCTTTATTAATTTAACTGGTTAGGCAGAGGTGTTTTTATTTGATGGCAGTTACTATAAATTGAAGAAATGACTCCTTGCCATGATACCAGGAATGTGTTTCATTTTTTGTGTTTTAATGCCTAATGTTTTAAGGTTTTTAAGCATATGTGCTTTGTAGTAGGCAGCAGCACATCCTCTGGAAACGCACACACACACACACACGCACACACACACACACACACAATACAGGTGTGTCACTTCTACCTCCAATCGGTCTGCTGATGCAAAAGCTGCTACATATTCATCTTCTGTTGTAACAAAGAATTCCTGCTACTGCATTGTGAAACAGCGTTTTCGGTGTGTCAAGCAGGGAAAAGAAAAAAAAAAAAATGTGCCCATCATTGCCTATTAATGTCAAGTTAATCCCCCTTTTTCCTTTTCTCGTCAGGTGCTTCTCGGAGACTTCGGTGATGGCGGAATGTTGCTTAAAGAGGTTTTAAAGTCAGGAGAGGTCATAACAAGAGGTGTGACGTTTGGCAACAGGCTGGCATCAACGCAGAAAGAACGACGGGGGAGAAGAGGAGGCGGTGTAACGCAGGGAACGGTGCAGCTCTCCTCTCGTTTCTTTGTTCCGGTCACATACCAGCCACTTGATTTATGACTCGGAATCCTGAAGAGACACAAAAAGAGCGTGCAGACATTGAACATTCGTCTAATTATGCAATTATCTCTTCTTTCTAGAGTGCATTAGGCTCGGAGCTGATGAAGCTGCAAAGCAGGAAACTCAATAGCATTTCCAGACGGAATGTTTATCCTGCCCTGCTCGTATATATGTAATCAGACCTTTTTTTTTTTTTTTAACCGAGTTATCCAATCAACCTCTAGACGAGAGACAGAAAAGGATGTGACTGGAGGAAAATCAAATGATAAAACAAAGTGATGAATGAAAATGAGGCTTGGATTATCAAACGCCTGAGTAATTCAGGAGTCATTAAAAGCACAAACATAGCCCAGTTCTTATATGAAGATGACATATTATAGCAGTTTTTCTTCTTAAACAAGTCCAAGAGCATCAGTGGAGAAGCATAAACCTTGATATATGCGAACAGGAGAAAAGCCCATTCAATCTTAAAGATGCAATGTGTTACGATTTTGCCATAATTTAAGAGTAAAACATCAAACATTTTATTTTGTCTGTTTTATTTATATTGCTTTAATATTATTTTACCCATATATCCCATATATCCAGAGTTTCCTCTGTGGGTTGTTATCGCTGGGACACACAGGCTGGGATGGGTGTGCAGACGGCAGCGTTTCCTGACCTGGTTCCTCTGAACTCAGCCAGCGTGTGTGTGTGTGTGTGTGTGTGTGTGTGTGTGTGAGTCACAGGGTGGGAATCAGCAATCAGGAATTGGGTTGTTTGGTCGGCTTGCTTTATATGTGAAGCATCTTATGCTACATTTCCATATATGGGACATGATCTATAATATGTCTATGATATGATCTATAAATAAAGATTGATGGATTGAAAAAGGTGAACTCTACCCATCATCAGTACTGGGAGGACGAGCAGTGTTGATGGGATGTCACATCTGCTGTGTGGGGTTGCCACCTAGTGAAATTAGCCGTTTCCTGTGCTGTAATACGACATCTCCTCCAAGAAGGACTATAGTATCAGGGGTGGGGGGGCCGAGCCTCAAAAATTTAAGGGGCTGCTTGCGGAAACTAGAAATGCTGAATCAGGGAAATGGAAAGATGTCTCAATGTTTGGTCTGTCAGGAAGTTGTGTTTGACAGCAAACCTCGCACACAGCAATGCACGGCTGAATCTTTGAACATAAAAATACTAATGTGTATATGTTGCACAATCCCTTACTTTTAGTGAGGGTTTGGAACTGAGCCCCAGGAATGCAAACACAGTGTTGTTCTCTTTTGACTGGAAGAAGTCTTCATAGTCCTGAGGGGGAAATGGGGAAAAAAAAAAAAATGAGGACGAGTTATGTAATCACAGCAAATTTAAAGGATGCTCTTGAACATTCCTGGAAAATAATCTGTCCACTGCTGCGTTTTATGTAATTCAATGACCGTGGCCAGCGGAGGGAAATTCTGGATTGCCTCGGCCGGTGAGAGTGGCGGGCACGCTGAGCCGATTATCCGGCCCGTCCATGAGAAGGAATTATAGCAGGATTACGGACTAGCGCGCAATCTCAGTGCAGGACATGAACTGGCAAGCTGGAACTGATCGAACACATTCACCAGCATAGGTAATTTAACCTCGTACCAAGCATTATAGGCACGATCTATTGTCTGACAAACCCAGAGCAAAGAAGCATCCAACAACATTCATAGAAAACCAATTGTACCCAATACCATTATACATTATACACAGGCCATAATAAGACTATATCTATCGTACCCCACAGTACTGATCCTCATTGAAGATCTGTGGTGGTAATGGGTTGCCTTTTTGCGGCTGCTTTTCCGGGGGGATGTTACGGTACATCCAGAGCCGCTGCTCCTCCAGCATGGTGATGTCTACTTCCTGGAAGCTGATTCGATTGGACTCCAGGAAACCGACCACCGCCTGCTGGTGCTTTTTCACCTGCCAAAATTGAGAAAAGACCAGATGAGGGAGGTTTGTTTTTGCGGTAGGAGAGGTGGAGACGGCAGCTTAGAGGTGAGGGGAAGAAACAGTGAAGCAGAGAAACAACGACGAAACACAACTGTTACTGGAAAATGACTCAGAATAAACACATTTTACAGCACAAGATACTTTCCTGCTGCATCATAGCTCTAAAAATGGAATTTTCCCCTCAAATTGTCCGGTCAATACACTCATAAACCTTGTGGACAGCCTTCTTAGATGAGTTAACGTCACTCAAATTCATATTTGAATCAGGGCATCTCACTTTATTTTCTGTTTCTATTGTTGTGTAAAGTGCACAGGGACGTGCATATGAAATAAGTGAAGCTGAAGTTGATGCTCCAGACAGATATGATCTCATGTTGCCCTTACATGTGTATATGTGTGCATTCTGTGCATACGTAGGAGCAACATGAGATCGTACATTTGCACATGTGTGCACAGAGCGTATATGTATGCATCGTGTCCCCTTGTCTCTGTGGCCAAGCTCTTGGTTGTTTAATACACTAATGACAAACAGTAAGCGGACACCCGCTGAACTACAGGTTTTCTTTACCACACACACACATACACACACATGCATGTGGAGTTTGCAGTGCATGTATTGACTGCAGAGCAACTCTGTTGGTAATGGGGGACATTAGGGAGGATTATTGATTAGTGGAGGAGCTTAGGGTTTGAAAACAGAAAGCGGACACCTCCCCTGTTGTACGTCTTAAACTTAGAACGCTACAGTTTTAAGAGACGTTTAGGATAAAATACAAATTCCTAATCGCTCAATGAATCTCAGACTATATTATTGTATTCTGAGACATAATGAAATGGGGGGATTCATTTTACTTATAGCAGTGGCCCCTCTTCCTGAGCTTCAGACTGCAGCGTCGAACAATGTGCGAGTACATTTGTTCAATGATCCTTTATTAAACATTCTTTTATTTTTTTTATTGCAATGAACATATCTAGCTCCCAGTGGTATTGCTCCATGTGCTCCAGGACAAACTGTTTGTGTGTGAGTGACACTACATGACCATGTTTGTGATTGTGATGGAGATAAGACAGGAAACTCCCATGGTACGTTATAAATAGACCAACTGTCTTGAGCCTGTTACTCTTCTCGCTAGCGCAACTCATCCTAATTTTCATTTGATTTGTATACAAAGCGTAAACAATATTTTTTTTGAAAGTGGCTTTTGTTGTCCAGCCAGCATGTATACAGCTCACATATATTTAATTTATCATCATATATGATAAAGGACAGATGCAAATCTTCATATGTGAGAGGCTGAAAGCAGCGATTGTTGTCATTTTTGCAATAAAAACGATAAGGATCAAAATATAGTGGAATCATTTCTCCTGTCTCTCCTGCAGCTTTATAAGTGGTTAATGCAAAATGGGAGCAATAAAAACATTTTTTCTTATTAAATACTCCAAATACATAACATGCAAGAGATGTGAGGAGATCTAAAAAAAAATCTAAATAGAAAATAAATGCAAGAAAACTTGAATGATGTTAACTGTGTGCTATTGTGTGTGTGCATATATGCATGCATGCCCATTATTTTTGAGATGCAGGGTGCCTCAATGGAGCTATTGTTTTACCTTGATCAGTAGACAGTAAGGGATTGTTCTATACAGTCAGTTAGAGACACGCGTCTAAACAAGCCTGCAAATATTAACTTGTGTTTCTCAAACAGTAAATATCTGTGTATGGCCACGAAACATATTTATTCTGACTTATTTTGGAGCAGTAAGCTGTAGGTAATGTAACTGTAATTTTTTTAATAAATGAAACTTGTATTTTGCAGGTTCAAATAGATACCAAATCTAAATTTGTCTTCATTCTACAGTCTGTTTTGCTCTAATAGAAATAGAAGTCTATCTCTAATTGTGGCCTTGTTCTAATAAAAGCCTGGGCCTCAATGCGCTTGAGTAAATCAAGGTATGTGCATATATTAAAGAATTTATTATATTTAAACAATATTTTAAAAAATATGAAGAACTTAAAAACTGCATTTGATATTTGCTATTCGGCCAAGGGTTAATATTAATATTTGGCTTCAGCCACACATTTTCATCTCTGTAAATCCCTGGAAAACTGTTTACTCTGGTCAAAGAATAAATCCCAGTATCAGATCAGTTTCTGGTCTGAGTCTCTGTTACACATTTCTGGCGTTAAACATATAATACCAGTCAAAAGTTTGGATAAACTTTCCCAATTAAGTGAAAGCAAATATGATCCAGTTTTCCTCTGTGCTGAAAGGCAGGCAGCCCGAGTCTAAATAATAAAAGAGCTGCCCCCAGTGAGTGTGAGTGAAAGTATGCGCGCGTATGTGTGTGTGTGTGTGTGTGTGTGTGTGTGTGTGTGTGTGTGTGGTGTCAGAAGATGGATGTGTCCAGATTTTATGTGTGTGTGTCTGTTTATGTGTGAGACTTGTACATGAATTACTCCCGAACAATCTCCCTCTATTCCACACAACTCGTTCCTAGCCAGAACTGAATGAAAAATTATAATAAAATGATTATTTTCTGGTATATAAAACCACAAATATAGCCTATTAATGTTATCGAAATGTATTTTTTCCTTGGACTGCACATGCTATCTTAAAAGAAATTGTAAGATGTCTTCTCATATCTGATAGTGTGAAAATTAATTTAAGTGCATTCCTAAAATGTGAGGAGGCCCATCCAAAAAGGAGCAGGTGGTTAAAATAATTTGCATTTAAGTCATTATGTGCTGATGATTTCCGCCCCACTAATCAGCTGCCGTTAAACTGTGAACTGCTCATTAAATTGGGGGCAGGCATGTCTTTTTAAATTAGGATGTCTGAATCTTTCACTTCCTGGCATTTCTGCTTATATATGTATCTCTTGTGCTGCACCTCGGTGTGTTTTCTCAACTTGACATTCCTTCCACAGTTTTATTGCCTTTCTGCATCTCTCTCACTATACTGTCACCTTTTCCCCTCCTTAAATACACATGGCCACTTTACATCAGATGAGCCTTTCCTCTTCAATCAATCACTTGTATCTCAATTCAAAAGAAGCCTTCAGAGTGAATTACGTCGACATGAGCTCAACACACACACACTTGACCTGAATGGTAAAATCTACCCATGCGTGCAGGACTGCACTTTATGAGTGTGTATGTGAGTGAATGTATGTGTCATAAAGTTAAAAATAACTCCTTTTGTACACGCTCAAAGATTGCGCTGCCCGCTTTGCAGAGACGGAGCATGATAAAATAAATATATTACTCATTTGTCCCATTACATAACGCTTTAAGCATTCTGGGCGAGTGTTGTTTGATGATTTTCTGCTCATACTGAGCATCAGCTGGGTTTTCTCTTCAACATGTTCTGGTGCTTGCCAAGAAGCACTTCAAGATTACCCGTTAATGTCCAAGTGTACCAGGATAAATCTAAGTTCACCTGAATTCCTGGGTTCCTTGAGAGGGTGAACAAGATACAAGTCCAATACATTACAGCTGGTCTACATACTGTGTTTCAATAATACAATGTTCATTTAAGTTCAGCCTGAGCCAAATAAACATTTATTCTGTTGTAAAGCATCAAGTTACAACTACTATAGGTGTTCCTGTAATGTTGTGCACTGTTTTGTACACCATTAGGAAGTTCAAATTGACCATTCTATGTACTTTGTTCTACTAACCCATCTCTAAACACCATGCTCTTGTTTTTAATTATCTTCTCCCTAATGGGTTGTTTCTTTTTCTTTTAAAAAATATATTGTTTAATTTGATTTTCCTCATGTGTGATGATGGTGTCCTCATGATGGAATATATATATATATGTTTTTTTGATTTCCCATATCAATGTTTAGCTTTGGGCAGCAAATAATAACAAAAAACATTTCATTTTCCCCAGTTCTTGAATATTGCATGTAAATGCATAGATGTATTTAAATATTTGACTATGTGTATATTCACTAAAAATGTATCTTAATGTATGTATGAATATTACAGATGTATGTGGTTGTACATACAATGTTATGTTATTATGGACACAGGTTATTAGAACAGCTGGGTTAGGGAAGTGTTATCTCGTATTTTTCTATACTTCTATATATTTTATTTTATTGTTTCTATACTTCTATACTATGTTTTGCTCAGGATCCCTACGGCAATTTTGTCCTTTTAAGAAATACATTATATTCCCATCGTGGAGAGATGTTTACAGGAATGAGTTAGTCATTTTAACTCTGCACGTCGCTTCCTATGCATTGCTGGATGCGTTTGTTAACCGCATTAAATGCAAATTCAACAGGTTGAATTGACACGCATGGTCCAGACCACTGAACGTATAAAAATCTCTTTACTACTCGCATGTCTTAGACATTTAACTCAGTATAACGCAGGCAAATTAAGGTAAAAAAACACATTTGGAAACACTCACCGCGACGGAGCCAGTTGAGGAGGCGATGTAAACCTTGATGACCATTTTAATTCCAAATTAATGTCACAGGGTTGACAAAATAAGCTGCTCGCTGGTTAATTAACTTCTCCACAGACGAGGAAAACGCTTCCCTTGAACGGAACGCTGTTTTATACGAGGCGAGGCACGCATCTCCAGGATTTAAACTGAGCCACGATAATAAAACAACGTGCGCTTCTGCCGACCGCTTTGCTCAAGTCGCTGTGGTACAGGCGCACCGGACACAAGACACTTCCGGCGTGGATTTTCAAAATAAAGATTAACCAGTCAAACGACGTGAAGCTTTCGGTCAGGGATACCTAATAAAGAAAGTTGCTGAATTTACAAGTGGAAACATGATCAGTGTTGAACTGAAACTCAAACTAGACTTATTTGAATTTTAAGATATTCTAATGATTTTCAGTTGCAAAAAAGATCTGATATGAGAATTTCAAAGGGGGGAGAAGTCCTTTAGGAAGACTCAACAATAGTATTATATATACTATTTGCAAAGGTGCCAACTTGGAATTCCTGTGCGGTTCCCTCAGCCGAGAAGGAAAAGACCAACAAAGGGGGCTTTCAAAATGAAAATTAAGAATACAAGGAACACACTGAGTAAAATGTAGAACATACATTGTCCCAGTCTCTAATTAAAGCTTGTAGTTTGCTTAATGCAAATGAGATACAACATGAAAAAACATGATATAGTACTGTTTATTTCATACTGTATAAATGCAATTTCTTTCATCATAAAATAGCATATGAGAGTGCATACCTCCACCAAGGCTACACATTCCTCTAATTTTCTTTTTTATCCGGTGTATAATCACCAGACTGCATCAACACACATAGTGAAAATCATGTGAGTGCAGTACTTCATAAACAAAGGAAAGATAGCCAGTGAAATCTAAGCTCAGAAAACAATCTCTGTGGCATCTGCCTCCAGTAGCACAATTAGATTATACACTGACCTGTTCCATATTATTATGGCTGGGAAAACAATATTTATATCAAAGAGAAGTTGTTTTCCCTTTTAAGGAAGAGGTATTGCTGTATAGATTATAAAGATCACTGAGGATTATGATGAATGATTCGTGATTGTGATATTGAGGCTGCAAAATTGCCCCCTTCAAATGTCAAAACATCAGAGGTGAAAGTTAAACCGCTTGATAAATTGGCTTGATGGTACAACAGCGCCTCTCTGGTGGTGGCGTAGTACTGCAGGGGACGTGTTGCGGTTGCCATGGTACAGCGTCAGCAGTCGAGCTGGAGCAAATCTCAAGGCGTAACTCGTGTTGCTAGCTCTCCGTTGCTATGTGGACACCGACCGAGCGATAAACGTGATCTGTACGTTCAAAAGGCGAAAGGCCGACTGTGCTTTCTCTTATCTAAACGGCGGTGTTCGCTGAAGTTCATGCTAGCCTGCTAGTTGTTGAGGCTAACGTTCGGCTAGCCCGGAGAGTCTCGTACGAGGCTAACATTAGGTTAGCTTTACTAAACAATGACGCTCTAAATTGCTGTAATGTGAAACGTAAAACGAAAAAACGTCAACGAGACTTTAAAGGGAAGAAAAACGGACATATTGTTGGTAGCAGACACTGGACGGTAACGTTTAATTACTCGTCTCACCTGTTGATAGATTGTTGTTGCTATCCTAGCATGGTAAGCTACTGTCTCCCGTCAATGTTAGCTTGTTAGTATAAACCCTTACATGTTTATGACAACGTTAATAGTCACCTTTTTTCTCTTATCCAAGACAATTTCATAGTAATGCTTGTAAACTGGAGGTTTACGTTACTTTGCTGCTGTACGTCTGCAGGTGTTTCGGTTTAATGAGTGACCGTGTTAATTGGTGATTCTGGATTCGTGAGTTGCTCTGAAAGACCGCAGCTATAGAACAAAATGCCTTCTTTTTTTAGTTTATTCTACAAAAAAGTAGAATGAATGAACACAACATATGCCTCCGTGACGTCTCCGGCCGAAAGTCACAAGTTAACACGGTCACTGGTTAAACTGAAACACCGGCAGCCTAACAACAATGCACCTGTCAAGAGCAGATGGCCTGTTTTAATCCTTCCTGTCACGTACAGTTGCAGGCTAGGAAAACTACAACCCTGGATTAAGCACTAATTGTATGTTTGTTTGCAGTAGAGAGCTGGTGGCCAGCTAATAACATCACCAAGAGTCAGGAGATAGCTCAATACAATCATTATGAGAAAGAAGATGAGCTTAAGGAGGACCATGGCAGAGAGGATAGACATGTGATGTATATGGTGAGTGTTGAAATACTCTGATTTATGCCACTGCACATACTCTTAATCATCAAATACAAAGTAATGATATTAATGTTTCTGGACAGATGTAATTGAGATATGTTACTGAGATAATTTATTATTGTACATTTGTGCTATTTGAGAAGAGAGGAAAAAAATCATTACAAGATAAACTTTTGTAATGATAAATTCTAAACTTTGTAATTTTCATGTAATAAACCAGCAATCACTGAAGAAAGCTTTAATAACGTGTTTCCAAAAAGCAGTTATTTATTCAGGTGACCTTTCTGCTCTGTTTAACATACAATTGTGCTCTTTTCCATTCACGATGATGCTGCTGCTATACACCGGTGTTGCCATAGGTACCTGCCCATCAAGTGCTTCTATTATTGGCAGGGGTGATGACGTGAGAGTTTAACGGCTGCGTGACCTTTAGATGCCAATCATACAAATATCGCATTGTTTTAATCTGTTTGCCCCTTAATGAGACTTTTGAAGTATGTGTCAATCTTGAAGCATGCAAGAATGACCTCTTACAAATAAACCTGAAGGTGTTAGAGTGGGCAATTATGAGCTGTTCCCAGTTATATGTATATAAATATATATTTATTTATTTAAAATGTATAGCACAAATGTATGGAAAATGTTAAACAAATGATTTGTCTAATGTAGGAATCTAAAATTATTAAGTCAGAAATGATAGTCTGCCTATTAAATAAGTCACCAGAGTAAATGGGACAGTCTAGTATTTTATGTAGAGCAGGAGTGGTGTGGAATAGTGATATCATTCACCTCACGGAAAATTCCACCTCATGTGTGTTGTCGCTTAGTGACCAAGACACACAATACGGAAAACCTGAGAGAAACCGGTTGGCCTACCTTTCTTATTACTATTATAGATTTATTTTCAGATATATTATCTCACTTGCTCTTGTTGAAGTCAGTTTAGTCAGGGAGTTTTAATGTTAGCAGTGTCCACCACCTGTAATGTAAGTCACAGCTTTCTCAGTTATTTTCCTCTATCTTTGTGTTTATGCAACAGCACTTCTTCCGGATGTGAAAAAAAATGGAATCAGAAAACTCGACCTATGAAGACAATCGGGATGTTGATCTCAGTCGCGAGTCCCTGAGGAGCACAAAGAAAGATTCTCCAGCGTCATCCTATCAAAGACAGAAACGCAACAAGAATTTCCGGGACAAGTTCCAGGACGAAAAGGAGGGCAGCGTCAAGAGTAGATCCAAAACTAGAATCCGGCATTCAGATCCTGATCGAGACCAGATATCAGATGGAGAGGGTCGGAGAAGTAGTGAGTCGTTTTACTCAGAGGACTATGAAAATGATTCTCCCTCAGAACACTCAATCTCAAAATACTCCCAGTCCAGGACACCGTCCCCTACTCCACCAAGAGGGGTGCATGCGAAGAGGATTTCTAGCAGTCCCCTCTACAAGACCGGTATGTACAGTAAAAATAGGATGATTATTGATTTGACCACATCAACTATGGACAGAGGAATGAATAGAGAAATGCACACCCTGCAATTCACTCAAACCAGGGAGAGCTACCAGACTTTTGAATGGTCCTGTAATGGAAGTCAAACATTTAATGATATCTATTTAATTTTGCTTTACTGTCCAGGTGATGGCAGTGTAAGGCAGATTTTAACCATGTGACAGAATCTGCAGAAGAACCAAAAATCCTTCTTTTTTTAGAGATGGATTTTTTCATTGAGGATGAGGACTATTTTTATCCTGTTTATTGTCTAGAAATCATAACAACAGCAAATTATACTTTTTAAATTGAAGTTTTTTATTTTAATAAAACCCTTATATGTAACTGCTGATCATATTTGAATCATATTTGGATCAGTTCTTTCTTCATTTGTATGTGTTTAAATAATGCCATATAAACACATTTAACATTTAATTATTCTTATAATATTTATATTTCTCTACTTCACAGGTTTTGTGGGGCGGCGTGGTGTGTCTCGCCCACAGCGTCCAGGTGGTCAACCCCAGCAGTATCGAAGGGGAGTGCATTCACAAAGCAAGGACTCCACACCTCCTAAAGACCTGGACCTGGTGACCAAACGGATGCTTTCGGCTCGCCTGCTTAAGATCAATGAACTGCGTAACGCTCTCGCAGAGCTGCAGCTGCGCACTGATGAGCTGCAGAAAGAAAATCGAATACTCAGACAGGTAAAGTAGGTTGGGGTGGAAAGTTAGAGAGCTTTGATGTTTGAGATGGGTTTTCATTTTTTTATGGATTTTTTTATCCATACTCAGCGGTACTCCTATTGATACTACTAAGCAGACCTTGAGCACTTCATAATGTAAATTTTTTGGCACTTTATTTAAGAAAATGGAGTTCTATTGATTTTGACATAGTTTGCATTTTATTTTTATCTAATGGGAATTTCTTTAATGAAAATGTGCGCTTTACTGCTACAGCTTCAGGTGCGTCAAGAAAAAGCCCTGCATCATTACGATGACACAGAAAGTGAGATTTCCCAAATGCTGGCTCGCCACTCCAATGAGACCCACGTGCTGCGGGAGCGGCTGAGGCGCACGCAGGAGCGGGAGCGAGCGGCTGAGCGGCGACTGAAGGACAGCGGGGAGCAGCTTCAGAGGTGTCAGGCGACCATCGCCCGGATGAAGAAGCTTGTCGCTCAGCGGGAGTTAGGAGCCAGGGATGAGCTGAACCGCAAGCTCGAGGAAGAGCGGACACGGGCCCAAGAGGCAGAACTCAAAATTAAGGTGTTGAAAACGACAGAGACACCACATCCTCTTTGATAGCAGCTTGCAGATTCGGCTGTCCGGTGTACAAAATAATAATATAGCTAGATAAATACTCCTTTGTAGGTACAGTAGACACTGGTTAGCCGTCATGCATCTAAAATATATTGGTATCCTTAAAAATAAATAGTAATTTTTTATCGTTTTATTAGCTCAATTTGCAAGCCTGCAGAGGTGAACCAATTTGTGCATGATTTTGTTTGAAGGAGCTGGAGCGTAGCCTGGAGCTGAGCAACAGCAGTTACCAGAGGCAGCTGGCTGCAGAAAGGAAAAAAACTCTCACTGCCCAGGAGGAGATAAGGGCTCTGCAGGTGGAGCTGGAAAGGCTGACCAATAAACTCAAGGTGCACACACACAAAAAAATTACAAATTGCAATCTTGCATTGAAGGAGGCTCTCTCCTTAATTTTGTAAATTTATTTTCTTATCAGGAGAAGGAGAGAGAACTAGATGCCAAGAATATTTATGCCAACCGCATGGGGAAACCCTTACCAAAAAAAGATAACGACAGCATCACAAAGCGGAAGAGTAAGGCTATGTTTATTTATCACAAAATGGATGACGTCACCAATCGACCATTGACACTGTTTCTAAATAACCTCTGATTCCTTGTCTTTGTCTTGCACATAGTCCCCAGCAGGAACAGCAGCAAAGCAGTGCAGACTGAAGACAGGACGAGTCCAGATTTCCCCTCGCCGCCACCCGCCATCAATGACGCAAACGAATATAGTGAGCAGGTGCCAGACGAATACCTGTCACTTAAGGTAAAATGTCTCATTGTGTCACCTTAATACTTTGTTCTCAATCTGTCCACCACTGATTGGCTGTCATTCAATTCTTTAGGAGCTTGACAGAGTGAGCAGAAAAGCAGAAATGGACACCAGACAGCAGAAAATGAGAGAACAAGAAAGAGATAAGGAGCAGGACTTGGTGAAGGAGAGGGAGCAGGAGAAGCTGCACGTCAACCAAGAGCTAAATGCACTTGTAGAGAAACCAAAGAAACTAAGCGATGATAAGAATGGTAACAAGAGCACATGTATATTTCTAATGCAGTGTTATTTAAAAAGAATGTAATGTATTTTACTTAAGGCTAATACACATGATTTTCACAGGCTTGGAGAAGGAAAAGGAGGGAGAAGACAAAAAGAGGATAAGTTCCCTGTTAGACCAGAGGGAGGAGGAGAATAATAGGAAGCATGGCCATGTCCAAGAAGAGGTAAAGAAGTGGAACCAGGAGGCTCTGGCCAATCAGCACGCAGCAGGGGAAGCACATCGCAAGAAAGAACTGCTGCTGGCCAAGATGCATGAAATAGACCGTCAAAACCAAGGAGCCCCGGACCTCATGTTCGCTGAGCCTAGCCCCTCTGACTCTAACAAGGGTACCAGTGACCCCTTTTCTCCTCGTCAGTCTGAGCAGAGAAACCATAACTCCTCCATTTTTAACCTAACAGAACCAGAGGAGTTGGGTGGAAGGAGAAGATCAGGCATAGAGGGAAGAAGAGTACTGAGGTCGCAAATATCCAGTGACGACTTGTCTTTCGGAAGCTATGCTCCCTCTTTTGGACATCCAGGCTCCCGTTGCTCCTCTGGTTTCCCTCCACCTCCACCCAGAGAGGACAGGGACTCAGCATTAGAGGCAATAGGGGTTTTTAGTCTCAGGGCAGCAGAGACAGAGAAAGCAAAAGAGGTAGAAAGGGGAGTGGGGAAGGACCGGAAGTCAAACCTCATGCAGCAGCTATTTGGCGCCCTGGCGGCACCTGCTGGCGACAGCGTGGTCAGCTCCAATAAACTAGAGGTCCTCAGTAGTCCCCCAACTACTAACGGAGTACGTCCAAGAAGGGAAGGACTGCTCAGCTTCAACTCAGGGTCTTCCAGTCCTCCAGTATCCTCCCTGAACACCCTCCACATCGCAGATAGCAGACCTGCAATCCGTGCCATCACCTCATTTGATGATGACATAGAGGAGCTCACTTTGTAGAATTATTATACCATATGCTGGGAATTGAATTCAAGTTTAAATTGAAGTCTTAACTTTAAAAAAAATATAATGTTTGTTGATTTTTTTTTGTTATTTATGTACTAAAGATTCAACATTACCCAATCCAAATATAGAAGGGTAAAACAAGGTAAGAAAAAAATTGTTTCTACAGATGTACAGTACCAATTAATAGTTTTGACCCTTCCATTCATTTAAATGAGGCAGTGTCCAAACACCTAACTGGTACTGTATTAAAATACCCTCACTTTTTAATTAAAAAAAGTGAAATTTCATTTATTCAGGTGTGTGTTTACACACATTGATTATAGTCTGATGGTCATATGACCTATTAAACTCTTTAGTGTGAGTTGCATTATGTGTTGTGAAGACATTGGCTTTTATTTTTTCAATGGTTGAATTTGAGGACATTTCAGCTGCTTACAATCCTGTTTGTTTGTTTGTTTGTTTGTTTTCCAGAATATGATCACATAGGATATATTATAGCAGTTTATCTGACTAATAGTAAGTCAGCACAACAGCAACATCAACCAAAAGGGAAGCAATACAGTCACACTGAAACTGAGCATTTCAGGTCTGAACACTTTGCTATATTAATGGTAATAACAGTTTTGGGTCCTTACTCTGGGATTATATATTTCTCCATGCTCTATTGTAGCAGTCATATTGTGATAAGACGATCACAATGTGTTGACTGCCTGCTGAAAGTCTGGCAAAATGAGTTATTTATATACATCTTTCTGAAAATGGTACACATCAAGTTAAAAGCGAAGACTCCATCTCTTCTTCTGTGAAATGAGAATCTGGGACTTCACAGGGAATGATTCAAAAAGATTCAATGTCATCACCCCCATACAAACATGTTCATGTCCTATACTGAAATTATATGAAATAATTAAAAATATGATGCTCATCTCTTTTCAAGGTTTTCTAGTCATGTGTTAAATGTGCAGAAATATGACCCCTTTAATAGAATATATATCTGTAATCCATGATGTGATCCAGGGCCCCATTCAGACTGATATTTCACATGATGGCACTTTTGCTGACAATCAACACTTAACTGGTAATAACACTTAACCACTAAGCATACCAGGGGTGGCTGTAGCCTGTTGAACTATCTTGTAGTACACACAAAATGCTCTTTTTAAAACATTCTTTATTTATAATAAGAAATTACTATAGATTCATACTGGTTAGATGGTACAAGGGAATTACCACATTGCATCAATTTTTTTTTACATAAAACAGTAGGTAAACAGTAGTTACCAGTGATGCATCGCACTCACTCTTTTTGACCTTGAATTGAACCCTAGTATCATTAGTAAACTTAATGCTTACCTACTGTTTCATGTCAATGTGGCTGCCGTGGAAAAGGAAATGTGCATATTGTTCAAGATATCCTTCATGTTTTTTGTATTTATTCTTGTATAATTTAATCTAATAATTGAAAAGGATTGAATGTGCAACCAATGAAACTTTGTGCTGAATCAGTCAGTATTCATATTTCCGTTTTTTCACATCTTTTTTTCTACTCACTATTGTGAAAGAAGGTGAACTTTTGTTGTTGAAATGAAAGAAAATAAATACGAGTATAGCAGCTGTGTGGTCATCTTGTCTGTGGCACGCTTTCAGTTAATACTGAAAAAGAGGGGGGGGGGGGGTCTGATTAGGGATTCCTGGGATGTCTCCAAGCAACCAGAACCTGACGCAACCTCCCCGCCCCTCCTCCGGTAGCTCTCTGCTCAAAAAAAAGTGGACCGAGGAACAGAAGGGGAGGGGGGGGGTAACGACGGGGAGAGGAGGAGGCACGAGGTGGTTCCTCGCAGACGTGCAGCCGCTTGGATCCCGGGAGGGACGACGAGGCGTCGGGCTCCGAGCAGGAGGAGAGAAAAAAATTACCGATAAGGTGAGCGAGTCGCACGCGGCTGGTGTCCCAGCCTCACCTGGGAAAAGGCCGCTCACGTGCGGGGAATGCGGCCGCATCATCACGCGCCGTATTCCTGCGTGACGTTTTTGTTTGGAGAATGTTGAACAAAAAAATGTCGCGTGGAACATGAATTCTTTTATGCAAAAGGCAACGACAGTTCCTCTGTAGTCCGTAGTGGTCGTGTTTTTAGATAGAAAAAAAATAATAAATATAGGGGCTAAGGGCTTGAATAAGGAAAAAAGTTCTTGAGAAAGTGTTTCATTGACTGGTTTTATGAATTTAATTTAATTTCACTTACAGGAAAGAAACCCCTATTAAAATGTGTATTTGTGAAAACTATATTTTAGTTTGCTCACGGTATCAAACGGGAGGTAATTTTACTAAATCAGTGGTATAGTAAGAAATCAAATAATTAAGGTAAAAGCAGATAAATGCTAGCAGCAACATATATTTCAAGTATTACGGTAAATGTAGGCTACTCATCCCATTTGGATATATTTCATCCCTTTGGCTGATGTGGGGCATTGTAGTTGGCTAGATGATACAGGTTTAAGAAGCATTCATAAGGTCACTCAAAATGTACATTATGTGTTGATGTTGGTTTCTTATCATTTAAAAGTCCATTTGTATCATTTGTTTTTACAAAAATAATGATTTTGTGCGTTTTTTATATATACGAAATGTCAAATGGTGTAGCCAAATTAATGATAAATTTCAAATATTTGATCGACCTATATATAAAACTTTTTTTTAAAACCTTTTAAGAAAGTTAAATTATCTGTTTTTTTAGGTTTACTACAGGATATATATATATATATATATAATGATATAATAGATTATCAATGCTGAATCATCGTTGTGGAGACAGCATGTCACTGTACTGTTACAGTAGCTGCTGGAGGGGGAGTATGTGTGAACTCATTTATATGGGCTGTTAGCAATTAAGTGCAGTGGTTCCTAACCTAGAGGTCAGGCCTCTCCAAAAGGTCACTAAATAAATTTGAGCGGTCATTAGGTGATTAACAATGTTCTTGGATGTATTTTTGTGTTTTTATTCTCTAATATTTTTTTTAAGAAATATTGTATCATTTGACCTGAAATCGCATGAGAAGTTTAGAGGGGAAAAAATGACTATTTGATGGAGCTGTTGACAACCCAGACATTTGAAATGTGACCAGACGAAACACTGCTGTTTGTAAATCATCAAAACATGAAAAAACTTTGGAAACCACTGGTTCCATCTTTACAATATCCATTAACTAAAACTGTCATAAAACATGGAAATAATAGTAGGCCTCCCTCAAAATTGAATTGAAATGCACCTAGAAAAGAGCACATGTGGATGGTGATGTCCAATATGTCCTAATTATGATTTATTTAGACTGTAAAGGTGGTTTATTTCTAATTGCAGACTGTTTTATTAAGTTTCTGTTGCCATAATAAAGGAGTCCAATATGCCACCATAAGTGGGCATTTACCCTCATGAATAGCTTTTGTGTTAAGGTCGGGTCGACCTGTGAACCTCTTGATGTTTTTCTATAGATATTACTCATCTTCTTCTTATTCTTGGGTACAACCATATCACCACTTAACTCCAGTTTTATGTCCAGACCCTCTGAGTGAAAGTCTTATTGGGGATTGGAAAACTCCAAAGCCAAATAAATTCCTACGAGGTTATGTTGTTGTTATGTAGGCATGTTCCAGATAGAGGAGCCAGACTTCCTCAGCACTTTGGCCAGAGCAAATTCTGGCATCTCATAGTCTTAACACCACAAAATAAATTTTGCTGCAACCTGATGCTGGCGAGCACTTAAATTCTGTGCTCAGAAGTCCTTAAAAACCAGAGGAATGAACACGACGGGTGATGCTTGGATGCTACTTTAGACATTTGGACAATTGTCTACTATGTGGTCTTTTTCGCTTAGATGTTAAATTTGCCTTCAGGATGCATTTGATATGCATGATGTCAATTTTGGCTTCCTTAACTTAAATGTTTCCTGCTGTTCTATTAAAGGTTTGGGTTCATTAAAAATCCCTCTTGAATGACCAAGCAGCCAACAAGAAGGTAATTTATATAGAGTGTTTTGCAGGATTTGCAGATTCATACTCTATTTGTAATCACGTCTCTTTATTTCATAATATTTGCAGATGCATCCCCCCCTCCCAGCCTCTGAAAAAACACATTAGCTCTGCATTTTTTATTCACAAGCTAAACCTCTTCCCTACTGTACATACAGCTTCTTTACAAACTCTTTAACAATGCATGTGGCATTGATTTTCCGCCTCCTTTTATGGTCTCCTGTAACAGTCTGGTCTCCAGAGGCTCACTGGTTCCTGTACAGAATAAAGAGAGGATCCTTTCCCGGGCATTCACGTGTCGGCTACTGTGCACAGTCAGAGGTCTATTTTACCTTGCAAAACAGCCAAAGCCTATCATTAGACGCGAGGGCAATGACTTCAACGCCGCTCTGCTGTGCCCGTTATGGAATAGCTCAGCTCTAACCACTTATTTAGTGTTTGAAGGCTGTAAGAGGACACTGTGCTCATGAGCCTGCGTTTTTGCTGGAGTGGCTGTTTTTGATATCACTTAAGACGCCGTGCTACGTATTTAGTTTGCGTCTTTAATTATTTCCAAAGGGCCCCGGTGTTTCTAACATGTGGCTTTGGATGCCGTGTACAGGAAACCGCGGTATTCTGTGCTGTAAATTGAATTCTGCACAGATGGCATTTTAACCGCTGCTGTAATTGACTCCAACCATGTCTGCTAAAAGGGCTGCTGGATGTGTCCGTAATGAACAGGATCTGTTAAAGTTTTTTTCTTTTTAAAACATGTCAATTTATGTGTCTAAGCTGTGAAAAAGTGAGTCTGCGAGGCAGGCGGCACCGCCGGCAGTCATCTCTATGGAAACGATTTGTTCCCGTTAAATGAAAAAGTCCTGGAGGTGTGTTCCTCCCAGTGTGCTGCTGATCCTTTATTGTTCGATATGTGAGAAGCCGGCCACTCCATCCAAATCGGTTTATAGATTTCGGGGAGGGGGCGAAAATACAGGAACGCTGAAGTCCACTCGAATTGTCGCCGCACGTTCTGAGGCGGTTATCAGTCAGCACATGTTTCATGACTCGCATCTTTTTCTCCTCTACAGCTCTGCTTCCAGGACACAGATGGACACACCAAACACGATTAGAGAAAGGATACCAGAAGCAATGGTGATTGGTAACGATGGATCATTCTTCACGCTGATGCACTTTTTAAAAATAGCCTCTTGTAGTTAAGGATGGAAGTGCCCTCCAATCCTCCTCAGATCACGGCGGACGGTACGAGCGTCCGGGAGGCGGCGGCACACGGAGAGGACGCCGACCTGCCCGCGGACGACCACCTCACGACCCTGAAGGCCTTGACGGAGAAACTGAGACTTGAGACCAGGAGGCCCTCATACCTGGAGTGGAAAGCCCGGCTGGAGGCGGAAAGCTTCGGGGGGCCGGGGGCGGAGAAGGGTCCGACGCAGGCGGCAACCGAATCGAGGCGGACGGCGCTCGAAGGGGCCGCCGCAAAACCCGAGGGGGTCCGGCGCAAGCTGCCGCCGGGCGTCCTGAGGGGATTCGGGAACATCGACGAGGCTCTTGTTTGGCTCAGGAGAGAACTGGTGAGGCACTTTAAAGTTGATTTGGATCTCAATCCTGAAACCATCCTATTTAACAGGCCAGAAAGAAAATACATCTAATAATCAGAAATAGGCCAATTACTGGCCAGAAGAATCCCATTCAAGTGAGTCCATGAGGTTGATTGGGGCTCAGAGAGGCGCCGTGACTTGTACGTTGTGGGGGTCGGCCTTCCCCAGTGCCTCTTTGCGTGCTCAGAACTGTGGCGAATGTGCAGCATGATTGAGCAGAGAAAGTGATTACAGTTGCAGAAACGGAGTAAAGAATCGCTCTTGCCTGAGAAACTTGTTTGTGGCCGACCCACAGATCGTCACACAATAAGGACAGTATGCAGCGGCCTCCGGCGGCCCTGCATCATGTAGACTATGCACTGTTGTTACTGTCAGACTCAGACATAAAATCAGTTCATTATATTCAAAGCTTATTGGAATAGTTCAACATTTTGAAACATTACAAAAATGCGTAGAATGAGAAGATGAACAACTTATGTTTGTACAGAAAATGTGAAGCTGAAGCCAGTCAATGTAGCAGCCGATTATGAAATAAAGGCACCCGGTAACATAATAAATTTTTTTAAATGTAATAGGCCAATAACATGATACCTGTCTAATATCGTTATAACTTTTGGCTGATAACATAATAAATTATTATGTTAGTGGCCTGGTGAAGGAAAAAAAGTTGCTGAAAAAGAGTTATTACCTTATCAGTTCATGAATTTTATGACCAATTGTTATGATATTGGCCTATTACATTTTGAAGAGGTGAAATGTATTATTTTACGACTGTTAATACGTTATTGGTGCGGCTTAGCTTAGCATTACGACTGGAAACAGCTGGCCTGGTTCTGTCCAAAATACATATTCACAAATGAGATAGTTATTTATCAGGTGATTTTGATGTGTTAATATGCAGATTGGGTTACCTTCAGACATTCGTATTGCATGGACAGAGCATATTTTAAAAAGATGCAGATTTTGGTAATTGGGTGTCTCGCGTTATCGTTCAACTGTTGAACCTTTCGCCTGTCTCCCCCCTCTCGCAGACAGACATGCGCCTGCAGGACCAGCAGCTGGCGCGGCAGCTCATGCGTCTGCGCGGCGACATCAACAAGCTGAAGATCGAGCAGGCGTGCAGCCTGCACCGCCGCATGCTCAACGACGCCACCTTCGGCCTGGAAGAGCGCGACGAGCTGTCCGACCTGCTGTACGAGTGCCCCGTCACGCCGGGCCTCGGCCTGTCCGCCCCGCTGCGGCTCATCGGCGTCACCAAGATGAACATTAACTCCCGCCGCTTCTCGCTGTGCTAGCGGATGGCGGCGGAACTTAAAATAGACGGGACTTGTACTACCTTAGCTCTGCTGCAAAAAAAAACTCCAGATCGTGGTTAAAAATCCTGGTTGTAACTCAACCACATTGATGTGAGAATGAACCTAGATGTAAACCCTGTTTTACAGCCCCTGTAATCAGGGACAGGATTTAGGTCAGGTATATTATTTAGCCAGCAGAGCGTAGTGAGTATATAGTATATAGAGTTGTCACTAAACTGTGTGTGGTGGCTGTGCTGTATAGAGCAACCTTTTCTGTCTTAAAACCACAGCAGATTTTAGACCTGCAGGCTACAGTATCATGACTCTAACCTAAATATTTGCAGTTTTTAAAACTAAAAAAGGCAGTCTCAACTTTCTCCTATCCACTTTTAAGGCGATTGCTATTGTCAGTTTACTTTAACTTCAGTGTTTTCTATCTACAAGGCCGGATTTATCCAGCACATGTTACCTATTTGAATACATTTTTTACTGCATACAGTTCTCTGTGTGACACTGTCAGTGGCAGATGAGGAACTTTATTTCTTGGCTCCTGGATCTTAAAACCATATTTGGCTTTTAAAAAGTTGCCTTAATATGAACTTTAGCGTATATTTTAGTTAACAAATAGCAGTCTCAATTCGGAACACAATGCTGTTTTGAAGAATATGATTGAAAGATTGGTATATTCTTTGTAATGATTGCACTAGTCGGTCTGATGGTTGGAGTTTGCCTGTTATAAGTAGGGACGTCTCGAAGAATCTTTTTTTTTTACGCTCTAATTGTTGAGTTCCAGCCAGGAAGTAACTATTTGTGATGGTATTGTCTGTTTGAAACAAAAACACAGCAACGGTTTCATGGATAAACAATGAATTATAACTTATCCTGACATCTGTGTGTGTGTGTGTGTGTGTGTGTGTGTGGACCAAATCACATGGATACAGGCCATCTCATTATGTGGGCAGCTCTAAACGCACACATCATCAGACGTAACCTTTTTCTAGCTCGTCTTCCAAGCAGGAAACGGGGTCGTGGAGGCCTGCATTTGAAATGTGGAAGTATGAAATCCGAGTCGAGCGTAGTCATCGTGCAGTTTTGGCGGGTTTGACACGCCAGCCTCCCCTTGGTCCAGACAAGACTGAACACTGAAATTACAAGATTAACAATGTCAACCACTCCCAAACATTATGATTATTCCCCTTGATGGAGCAGTGCCATTTGGAATAAAAGCAACTCGATCTTGTGTTAATAAACCTCTAATTGAATGAAAAGTACCTTTTAAAGTGGTTTTGGTAAAACATATCTTAAACAGTTCACTTTAAGAGCTAGTATGTTTTTATATATGTACTAGAATTAAATGATTCACCAAGAGATGCATTTTTTGTTCTTTTTTTTTTACCCTTTTAATTTTCTGTCATCGCAACACAACCGCCACCAATGACATATTTTCTTGCTTTAAACCCTGCCGCTCAAGCGCAGGATGAGTCTCTCATCAACAGGCTTAACTAAATACACAGAGCCTGGACTTAGAAACCGCATATAAACGAGCTGTCAGCACTTCTGTGAAGTTGTGATGTCACATACTTACCCCCCAATCCTCCATTCAAATCAGGCAATAATATAAAACATGAATGCTCTCATAAGCTTTTGCTTACGTGTGAAGTCCTGGGGGGGGGGGGTCATGGGTTTGGCTCGTCAGAGGGAGTCCGCACCCCCACATTCTCCTGACCCTCGTGTCACCCTCCATCTGGAAGGGCCGAGGTGGCACGTCGTGAATGACTCTGCTGAGCCGGAGATTTTCATGCATGAGCTCCAGTTTTATGTGGGCCCATCGCTACTGAAAAGCCGCGTCTCCCCCTCTGACTGAACAGCTGCCAAAACGGGGGCCGTCACATACAGTGTGAAAAGTATTTAGCGCCTTTGAACTCGTTTGACCTTTTGCCACATTCAGGCATCGAACAAAAATATGTAAAATCGTGAAGTGCAACATAATTTGTTATTTTAAGGGTTTTTTTAGAAGTAAAAAACAGGGCGTACAATATTACTGTCAGTGCAGCAAATTCACTTCATCCAATGTTGACCTAAATGACGGATGATGACAAATAGAGTCCTCCTGTGTGTGATCAAGTCTCAGTATGAATGCAGCTGCTCTGTTATAAAGCTCAAACATCATTGTGAAGACCAAGGAACACACACCAGGCACATCTGAGATACTGCTGTGGAGAAGTTTAAAGCAGGATTATGATATAAAAAGATGGATTAGCAGCGGTTCTAGAAAGTATTACCTCAGGGGGCCAAATATTATTGCACGCCTAACTTTTCAGTTTTTTATTTCCCACCTATTTTGTCCCACTTGGTGTTAATTCTTATAAGATTCCAATTTTATATCTTTATGTTTGAAGCCTGAAATACAGCAAAAGGTCAAAGAGTTCGAGGGGGCCAAGGCCTCTGCAAAGCGCTCCTCGTAACCAAAGTGGCTCAATTTTTTTCAATTGATATTTAAGCAAGCATTATTTTTAAAACCAAGAAACAGTTTGAGCTGTGTTTGTTTAGGCTCCGCTTCTGCCCAGAAGCCGTCCATAAGAGTTTGCCAGTTTATGAATTTCATGCTCACATCATCTTATTTGCATGACAAAATGACTTGACAGGCATGTAATCCAGTGTTATCTCTGCTGTTGCACCATGAAGACCAGATATCACATCTAGAGGCCACATCTCCTCAGATAAAATTAGGCCATAAGGATTTAAATAAATGGTCGGTTTTAGAGTGATTTCAAGGGAAATTCGAGATTTGTGTATAATTTAGAAAATATCTTCCTGACATATGTTTAGCTACAGCCCTTTTTTCCCCTCCTTTTTAAATCTGAGGTTCGCGGTGCCGCTAGAAAAAAGTAACGGATGCGACACCACAGAGACGCAGCTCGCCGTGACCGAGCAGAAAGAGAAGAAGGTGACCGGCTTGGTGAGACTGGCCGGGGTCCCAGGCCGCGTCTCAAGCTGAGCCTTTGTGTGGAAGTGTCTCGGCCCATCCCGTCTCGCCGAGGATTTACAGTGTGGACGGCACAATGAACGGACAAAGGAGGCTTAACAGCAGCATTTTAACTCATCGGCCGTTCATCGAAACATAACCCCCCCCATGCTGACTTGAATGTTGTGATAAAAAAAGTCCTATTCCATCAGATTCAACACTTAAAAAACACCTTTAGCCAGCAATGCCACACTTCACTATTAATTGAGTGGAAATAAGAGCTGATTCAGACGCTTTCTGTTGGGGAAACACAGCGTGTTGCAAACGCATGAGGATTTAAGCCTGACCGCACAATAAAAGACCTGGTGTGTCCACACGCAGCTTCTGACTGTAAGCTGTTGGAAAATTCATTACGAGGTGTGGGGGATCATTTGGCCTGGTGGACATATATTACATTAATTTAAGACAAGACTTAAAAGGTCATCTGAACCTGCTGGGTATCAGCATGTTAAAATGATCATTGTGGAGTTGTTTGCGTGCTGACATTAGCACTTAGCTCAAAGCGGTGGGTACAGGGACACCCTTTCATTCTTCATTAGAGGTACACTAACCTTTACAGTGAAACGACCCGGCTCAACAGGCTCACACCGGTCTGATTCTCTAACAAGAGGCTCTGGCAAAAGGTGCACAAGGCCCCGCTTGTTGAAAGAGAGAATGGGTGCGAAGTCTGTAAACCGGCCTGAGATCCTTTAACGACTTAATTAAACCAAATGATGCGTTTAATAATCACACGCTTCAAATAAAGAACACGGGGGTGTGATTCTATTCCGTCCAACATTGGATTAGGTCTGAGAATTTACAGGTTCCTTCAAGTACTGTGAGAAAGCGGTTCACTTACACCGGGACCGTGTCAAAAACAATCATTTACCGCTGCTTTACCAAAACAATGAGGAAACACTGTAACCCACTCACACACACACGCAAGTGGAACTAACCAAGAACAGTGTGCTTGCGTGATGAGAAGGAATTGGGACTTGCACCATGAGATCATCGGCTTCTTGATTATGTCATCCTTTTGTTCAAGGCAGACGGAGGCTATCTGAGCCCAGGTGCAGGGTTCCAGTCTGTACATGCACTCCTGTAACCCTGCATGATTCCCATGACAGTATTTGTTTGAGTTCAGTTTGTTTCAACTTATTAAGGTAAATTAAAGACATATAAATCAGTGATGTCAAAATAAGGGAGACCTGGGGTGGTGGCTTTACAGAGTGGAATGTGCTCAACTCCAGCTGTCCTGCCAATATCTGTGGAAAAACAAGAAAAAAAAAAAAGAACTTCCTAATCCCTTACTGAGTGCATTCAGCTACATCCAGTGTGATTGCTCTGATGAAACTCTGGCTGAAGTTCCACAGCAGCTTAGGTGCATCCAAGCAAATGATCAATCCTATTCAAACTGCACACCTTAGAGCGCCGATAAATGCTGCAGTTAGGTATGAAGATAGTGAGAAGATAATAATCACGTGGTAAGGTTTTGTTGTTCGACAGCACCGATAGACACTCAGTGTAAAGAAGCTGTTATTTAATAACCATTTGCTCAACTGTAGT
Organism: Eupleurogrammus muticus; assembly: GCA_036785175.1. Lineage (NCBI taxonomy): Eukaryota > Metazoa > Chordata > Actinopteri > Scombriformes > Trichiuridae > Eupleurogrammus > Eupleurogrammus muticus. The sequence goes on along the minus strand of JAYKQN010000001.1, from coordinate 43,335,470 downwards.
TACAGTTCATAATTCCATGTCTGTGTGTGAGACAGACAGTTGGCAGCAGTACTGCAGCGTAAAGGCACAATGACAGAACAAGATGACCTGCATGAGAAGAAAAAAAAAAGAAAAAAAAAAAAATCACTCACATCAGCCAGTTAAATCAGCCATCAGCTCACTGGCTTTGTCAAAAATATAGTCCTCACTCAATTTGCTTCAATTGAGCAAGAATTAGTTTTGTTTTACAGCATTTCCTTGGTCAGTTTCAATAAGGCAATATATATAAATGAGTAAACACTGATAAATGATAGTGTAAAACAAAAATGGTACACAAATCTTACTGAAAATTATATAGAGCAAAATGTCACACTCACAGCAACACACGGATGTGAAATGAATGAAGAAAACCAAAGTTTTCCTGCTGAATGAAGTGAATTGACCTGTAATAATAATAATTAATAATAATACAAAAGCAAAAACCAGTACAGTCTCAGTATTAGCCTTCTAAAACAGTCCTCTGATGGATTCTCCAGATCCTTTGAGCATATTCACAACAGAAATATCCTCAGAGAGTCTGAAGATGTTCGCTACATTGCTGACAGCAGTGGCAGATACTGCCAATAAATGAGTACAAAACCAAAGAAATCTTAAAAAATATATACCAGAGGTGGCAAATGCAAAAATAGCCAAGTGACTGAATGTCATCTACAGGGTCTGCATAAGTGCATTTGTTGACTTCATGTGTTTTGTGGGAGTAGGTTGAGGTTTTTCCTTGAGAGCTTAGGGGCTATATATGACGCATCCTCTTGACAACTAGAGGAAAATACAATTAACCAAATCTTATTTTCAGTGCTAAGGATCGCCTTCATCTGATCCATTCCGCTCATGTCCACCAGTCGCCACCGGACTGTGAGGAGTGGCCGGGTCACGGGGTCAGGGCGTCACTCCCTCCTGGTCCATGCTGCAGCCGAGAGCTTCGATGTCGTTGCTGATGTCGGTGATCATGCGGTCCCACTCATCCCCCTCGGAGGCCTCCTGGCCCTCGTCCGACGCCGCGCTGTCGCCGCTTCCGCCTTCGGCCCCGTTGCCGTTGGTGGTGGAATCGGAGGCGGAGCTGGCCGCGCGCCGGTACCGGCCGAAGCTGTCAGTGATGATGCCTCGGCCGTCTTTGACGCCGATCGTCTCGAGGAAATTCTCAAAGTGCTGGTTGTCCTTCTCCGGTATGAACGGTCGCAGGCCTGCAGGGGGAAAAGGGAATAAAAAGCTTCAACTGTTTTGAAGGATTAATCCATATTAAAGCTGCTGGAACAGATTTTAGGGGCAGGAGAATAAAAGAATTCAAGCCATTTGAATATGGATTTTCGATTTTTTTTTTTACTGGATATCAGGCATATCAAGGCAAATCCTGATTGGTTTATAAATAAATAAATCTGGCAGGTCCTGTATTTCTGTTTATTGTTCCTGAGAGCGTGCTGTGTGGGTTGCATTCCAGTGGATAAGTCTTGGACTGAACTTTCGTTCCTAGGACATCAGGCAGGTAAGCACCTTTTAGCTACAAGATTGACTATTTCCTGCAACCATAAATACAAATAAGCACAGTTCCAAACTAGAAAAGCTCTCAGAGGGTGCAGAGCTCTGCCAAGGATATTGTGACTCACTCCCTAACAGAGTTGTCCTTTTCTATGAGGTGCATCACCACCACAGAGCCCCAAATGAAGGTCTAAGTTACCAAACAACCAATTCCTCATTTATAGTAGTTTGCTAACAGACAGACAATAATAAAACAACTAAATATTCTCTCTAGTATAATCTTGTAAAGTTTGGGCATCCAGTTGTCTGGTGCCAGCTTTGACAATTCCAGACAAATGAAGCGCTTTCGTTTCTCTAGCTGATGAGATGAAGTCAAGCCATGCAAGACTGCAAACTCCACAAACGAAGAGTAGCCGTACCAAGTAGAAGGAACTTCCTGCTGTCCCCATAGAGTTGTCGAAGGTTAATGCAGAACTCATGGATGGAGGCCCCGTTACGGTACTCATGGAGCAGAGTAGCGAACTGCTGGATCTCCTGGGATGACAGCTTGGTCCGCAGCTAGAGGATAGTGAATCCAAAATTATAATTAATCAAGTACAAATACCTAAAGTTAATCTCAAAAACGGAAAGGGACAGAGAAAGACGAGGTGAATCCATCGTACTGTGGTCATGTAGTCCTGAAGCAGCTCTGCTGCCGTGGTGCTCAGCTCCCCTTCGCTTGCGGCCTTTGTCTGAGGGGAAGCTGGGGTGGAAGCCGACGGAGAGCTCCCGTCCGCCTCCATAGAAACCTGGAAAGGGCTGAGAGAAGAAGTCGTAAGTGCACGCGGGAATAAAAACAACGCTGTCAAATCTTTCTTGATCCCGCTGTGAAATGTAAACCTATCATTGAGGCAAGACTCTCTAAAAGGAGGACTCACAATGCACTGGCGTCTGCTTCAAATGGCTCCTTGACATCCACTTTGCTTGAAGAGTCATCTGGAAAATGAATATAATGGATATTTACAGGTTCATGGCAGGCTACTTCTCTGAAACTCCAGGAGCCTGGCACGACTCCAAAGCCTACAGAACGTATTCAAATCTATTTGCTATGCTTATTTGACAAATAATACCATTAGCACTTCCTTTGGAGCTGATCTTTTCTTACCACTGTATAGAGAAAGGTGTCTGGTGGGTGTAGTTGCTCCATCAAAAATGGCTCTGTCCAAGAAGTCAATGGTTGATTCTGTGTAAACAATCTGAAAGACCTGGCTGAGCAAAAGACACAGCTCCTCTGCTGCTGCCTAAAAGACAAAAGAGAAGGGGACACAATGAGTGCACTCTTTCTTTAATGTGTTTTTGTGGGCATTTTTATGCCTTCGCTGGATAACAACAATTGAGAAATGACCCCACAATGAGGGAATGGGGAAGACAGATAAAAACATGCAACAAAGGTCTGCTGTATGTGGGTCAGGAGAGATTTGGGTAAAAGAGGAGAGACATGTCGTGGATGCCCCCGCTACAGGAAACCATAAAATATGTCATCAAAACACAAGGTTTCCTTAGTCCGACACATATGTACACATATGTCTGTCTATCTGTGGAGGTACAAAAAAAAAAAAAGCATAACCACAATCTGAAACTAAATTCTACACCCTGGCATAGGTAGATTTCTTGAAATAGTCTCAAAGAATATAAAATGTTTAAAATGACATAAATGCTGAATACAGCATCTGTCTCGTATTAACAAAACTAAAATACCTTGTTATCAACTGCCAGCACAAGCAGACAGCACACTTCCACAAACACAGCTCCACTCTCAGATAAGGAGCTCAGGGTTTGAGATTTGTTGAGATCGGGACACGAGCTCGGACATGGAGAGCCTCCGGAATCCTGGGCTGATTAACAGAAAAAAACAAAACACTTTAACATTTTTGAAACATGTTGTAAGCCAAATTATACGATAATTTAATTTCACATTATTAAAAATTCCTTTTACTGGATGCCAGTTAATGACTTGTTAGGCATAAAATTTCATAAAATCGAATTACAATTAGTCCCTGTTAATTCATTCTTCCTTGGGCAATTCAATATTTCAATTTTAAAAAGCATGTTGGAACATTATGATGCAAGAACCAAACCATAACATCCTCCATTCTCTTTGAGAATAAGAAGATATATATAATCGCACAATCAATTTTAACACCTCAACTCTAACAGGAAACTATAATTGTTTTTTCTCCAACCTGTTTTGATCACCACAAGGTGCAACGAGTCGTCCCTGATATAGGACACAGCGGCGATGTCATGAATGGGCACTCTCAGGATGATGCCCTCTCTGTCGCGCCACACAAGCTTGATGTTGTACGCCGACAAGCTCACCACGGCGTCCTGCTCTGACGTCAGCTGGCCTGCCAACTGATGCGACTTCTGAGGAGAATGGCCAAACAATCCCGTTACACATAACCGACAAATCAATCTTAAACATGACTAGTAAATATTTAATTTACCTTTGGCTAAACAGCTTTTATTCAATATTTTATTGTCAGTAATGAAAAAAAATGTATAAATAGGGGAAAAACTATGCTGTTACTCTGATAGATACCCGTGCGTTGTCAATGAGCTGGAGGACTTCTGTCCGACTTGATGGGTTCAAGTATCCTGGAACCGATGTCAGCTGCCCCAAGTACTGAACAGGACAAAACGGGTAAGAGCTGAACACACATCCTGTGCTGTGAATTATCAATTTAAAAAATAGCCAAATACATCACAGAACAAAAGATTCATATTCTCGTACACTAACAAACTAGCAACAAGCCTTTTCAGTGTTCTACTTACTTTGACTTCCTTCTCAATGTAGTCATTAAGCAGGATGTCGGGGTCGATGCGGTGGTCAGGCTGAGAGAGTGAGAAGGTGTGGAGGGCCCTACGCTCTGTGGCCTTCTCCTGGGCCTTCTTATCCCTCCCCTTCTCTTCTTTCAGGAAGACTCGCTTGAACGGAGACATGATGCCAGGCTAGGGAAGAAAAGACAAGGAGTTGAGAGAAATTAAAGGTCCCATATCATGCAACATCATTTCTAGGTTTTGTCAACCCTATCGTGATATGTTTGCAATTTAAATTACAAAAATTCAACTTAATGTAGTTCTACTGTGCGCTCTCAAGCCCCTTGCTGGAGCTCCAGAAAGCATTCGTTGTTTTTGGTCTGCCTCATAAATATTGTGTGTGACAGACAAAGTAAAAGTACGAAAAATCTGTGAAGCAGCAAAGTTTTTAAATTTAGTGTGATTAATGCATGGTACGATTTTTATACAACCCTTAGATCTGATCAGAGCTACCAAATCAAGGAAAGGCTGTTTGTATGATATGGGATCTTTAAACAAATTTTTGCATAGCATAACAAAACTTAGTCTCTACTTTTATCATCAAGATGAGATTTAGTTGTCAAACTTTAAATTATAAGATACTGATCTCTGATTCTCCGTAACCCTGTATTATTGATGATTACAGGATTTTACATCCACAACACATTTGATGTAATTGCAAAGGGCTGACTACACTGTAAAGCAACTTCCTGAAAACAAAAAAAATCTCAAGAAATTATAACAACCTTCTGCTGACTGCGGTACTTGCAGGGCCAGTCATTTTTGATTTTCATGACTGTGCTGTGAGCTGCAGAGTCAAACACAGTGGACAGACTCCGAATGGAAACCTATAGCAGCCTGTGTTACTCAACACACGCTCCTCCAATGTCAACCACACATGCACAAATAGAACCATCTCATTTCTCAATAATTTCCCCTGCTCATGTTTCTCTTTACTGCAGAGTAAAACACACATTAAAATCCCTGAAGTCATTAATGAAGTCTTCTGTAAAACATATCACTCAGTGGATTTTTTAACTTAACTTTGTAAACAAGATTTTTTTTTTTTTTTAAATCATGTTTCTAGATCCAATGCATTTTTTTCTTTTAAATAAAAGCATACCTCGTTCTCCATGAACTCACGCCCTAGAAGTCACCTATTCCACGAAGAGCACGCAGCATGTCCACAGATGCTGCTCCGCTCACAGTAAACTGGTCACCTGTTGCTTCCGCTCACACAGTGACAGCTGTCAACCGGTGAGAAACGTACAGCATCAAACAGTCGCAGGGGCGCGACCCCTCACAAAGGAAGGGAAATGCGTCTGTCTCTATGCACAGGCACAAGAACAGGAAGGGGACCGGCCACAACTTCCTGTGATGACACGCGCATTCGTGTTGTGAATATCGAAACTTCCTTATAAACACTGCAGCAGACTACTTGTTTTGATCGGTGCAGCAAAGACAAAAACAATTCACACCCCAGTGAATTTAAATGTGCTTACGCCACTCACTCATAAAGGTCTATACACATCATAGCTAATGTATAAATTCTTCGCTAATCAAACTGCCCGCATCACATTTGAATTGATGTTTACAAGAAGCAAGTCAAACCCCTGCCGACCCATTGACAATGCATATACAAAATTTTCAAAAAAGCGTATTAGTCTTTATCCTGTGCATAACAACATCCAAACCCAGACCCAAGAACCTGTGGAACAGCACAACCTATGAGCAGTGCATTATTTAACAGCACAGTGCCAGAAGACAAGGGCATTAACATTGTATGGCTTTTACCTGTGAAATGTGAGATGCGGGTTACTGTAGCTGGCCCCAGTGAATAGCCTTAAGATGTGTGGGTGCTTTTTTTTTTTTTTGATAAAAGCCTATTCATAATGAACCAAACTAAACCAAACTTTGACTAAAAGCAAGAATAAAAAAAAAAAAAAGAAAAAACATCTGCATACTTTATTTGAAGAGGCTACCAGTAATTTTAATTTTGCCATCTGTAGATGTAAATGTTGCAGAATTACAGTCATCAGGAACTTTAATACAGTGTGCAGATCTTTAGTTTGATTCTTGTATATGCATTAAGCAAATCCCCCCCCCATACATAAAGATGCCTTATTGTACTTGTATGCTTTTTTCAGATGGATAGTCAAATCATTAATATTATAACAATTAAAAATTTGTAAAAACTAAATAGATTTATTATAATTTATGACACTGTGGTTAGCAGAGCAGGTTGTGTGACATGGAAAAATCTACTTTTTTATAAGAATACATTCTTGCTATGGGCACTGCGCTAGTTACAATAAATTGTTCTTCATTGTTGAATTCTTAGTGTTTGTAATGCTGTTTGACATCTACATGTAATGAATGCTTGAGTCAAGCCAGATCTCCATTCTCCAGATATCTCTGCCAAGATCAAATTTAACAGCGATATCAGAGTCAGAGATTTTATTTAAACCTGCATACAAACCTAATGCTCGCTAAAATATAACTGAGCTAAACACTATCACCACCAAGTGGCACAAGCAAGAACTGTATGAATTGAAGACAACGAGCCCTAAAAAAGTAAAAGGTCACTATCTCGGACAAGTAACAAGGGCAGCAACATGTCAACTTAATTTTTGCAAAAACACATCTCACAGACCAGGAAAACACAAAACCATCAGCAAAATCATAATAATCATGAATCAGTGCTGAAATTAAAAGGATATAAAATAAAGTAATTTTATCCACTGAAGGATATTTAACTTTTCAAAAAAGCCAAGATGAAAAATGTACTTTTGTAGACATAAGTAAGAAACATCTCATGTGTGATAACGTGTAAGGAGAGGAATTGTTGCAGAGTAGTTACTACTACCAGTGGAAAAACTGAGTACTAGGCTGCCACTTTATTTCCCTCCAAACAAGAAATAGTTGGGATCTAACAGTGTTCCTTGTCAAGTAATGGAAAGAAATGATGGAACGAACACAGCATATTCATAACAATTCACTTCCCCCTTAATTTCCTTCAATCGAGTAGTTCAAGAAGATGCAGCAGGGATGGAAGAGGAGAGGGATGCCTTCAAAAGACATGTCCGAGCAAAAAGATCTGGAAGCATAATTAGCTTGTATGTGGGCTGTACGTGCGAGTTTGCAGAATGACTGACAACGATAGCTGCTGCCTTTGACAGCTGATATAAGCTCATAGAACAGATGCCTGAGCACCATGAGGGATGACCAAAGGAAGCCTGGGTAGGCTTTGAACATTCTCAAAAAGGGAAAAAACACTGCTTTAAATAAGCCACAATGACTTATGATTTCCTATATATTCACCTTCTATCAACACCCACACTTAACATTAACCCTGATCTTGTCCTTGGGTCAAATTTGCAAATAATTTATACAAGATATATGCATTTATTTCCTCTGATATAATATAATATTTTTATGATATATTATATCATAAAAATAAGAATGGTGCTACACTGCACTTTTTAAAAATAAAACTGACTACTTTGAACTACTTTCATTGGATTTCAAAAAACACATACCTTAATGATCTATTCACCCTAAATTTCTAAACAAAAAAGAATTGCACAACTTGTAATGTACAAAAAGGAATTGTGTGACGATCTATATTTAGAAACTGTCACACAGCTTCGGATCAATTCTGTATATAATATAATTCTGACAATAGGTCAAACATATCGTGGAGGAGAACGGAGCAATGCCGACTTTTATAAAGCCGAAAGAAGAAAGTCAAGCTCATGCTAACCCTGCAATGAAATTGTTACTCAATTCACTGCTTTTTAGGTTTAGTATAAATCGCATACTTTTATTTAATATCACGCCGTTTGATAAGAAAGACAGACTCTGTATCCGTGTTATCTCTGTGTTTTGCTCCGTTAGCCTCTTAAGTTAAACTGATATTTGGCTAAAATTAGCCTTGTCTCACTAGCTAGCACGTTAGCATACTAGCTAGTCAACTTGTGGACTGGAGAGTGCGGTAGTTACCGGACTTGCCTTTTTCACTTTTTTCACATCATCCTCCATGTCTACGTAAAGGTCATCTTCTTCATATTCACTTCTGCGTCGAGATCTGAGCGAGACGAGGCATAACTAGCGACACTTTTTTTTTAAACCAGACCTCATCCGACAAAGTAGTTAGCATGCTAGCCTAGCCTAGCGTCGGCGAAGTGATGCCCGAATCTGAGGTGACAGCAAAACAAAAGAGAAAAACAAACGAAATCGCCATGCTTCGAGTCCGCGTTTATACCGAGACCCCTTGAGAAAACGCCGGTGTGTCCACCGGCTTGTAAACGACGCGGCCCGGTGAGGCCAGACGGCTAAAGAAACAGTCTGGAAGGAAAACAAACTCGGACAAAACTGTCAAAACTTTTCAATCGTGCCGCCATTTTGGGCGTTGAGCTGTGGCCCAGCATGCTTTGCTGCTTCACAAGTTTAGTAACGACACACTCGGGGGAATCTGTCACCTCACTGACGTATGTTCAGGTTATTCGATCAAAAAAAATAATACATTCAATAACATGTGGATATTAGCCACACGTGAATTTGACAAGGATTAATTGCTGCATATAAGTGAGTACAGTACAGTTAGTTATAGTGTTTTTTTCTTATAAGTGATATCTTTTTAATTGTTCGATATATGGTCTGATGTAGGATTTGAAACGGCTACTAGCATCCTCCCGTTTTTTTTTTTTTTTAATTTTTAAAACATTTTTTACTTCATTTTTTGTTTTGTGAGATGAACTCAAAGATGTAAAACATTTTCTTTGTACACAAAATAACCGCTTCTCTCAAATATTGTTCACAAATCTAAATGTGTGACAGTGACCGCTTCTCCTTTGCTGAGAGAATCCATCCCACCTCACAGGTGTGGCCTATCAAGATGCTGATTGGACAGAATGATGATGACAGGTGTCCTTTCCTCACTCTAAACCTGCAGTTTAGTTTTATTTGGGGGGTCTGGGGACTAGCATGTGCAACACACAAGTTGTCAACATTAAAATGTTGGTCCATGAGCAATATTTGAGAGAAATGGTTATTTTGTGTAGTGTGGTAATATATCCTTTTATACAGAGCATTTTGAAATTTTATACTTCTATCCAAGTTTCTCCAAAAATGTATTAATCAGAGCTGAGTAAAAGCTCAGATGTACTTCTATCATTTAAGTGCCTCAGGGATCCACCCACCTGTTAAACCTCAATAACCTAATTCAGCTGTTACTAATGCACTTAATTACAGCTGTGTGTGTTTGTGTGTTTTTCCTACTATATACACTGCATTTCAGAAGTTTGGGGTCACCAAAAAGGCATTTTCCAAGGGTCACACTTTTATTTATCAAATGAGTTGCAAAATAAATAGAAAATATAGTCAAGACATTGACAAGGTTAGAAATAATTCAATTTGAAGTATTAATTTTCTTCTCCAAACTTTATTTTCATAAAAAATGCTCCATCTAACCAGCTAAACTGTTTCAGTTGTGCTAACCTAATTGCACAAGGGTTTTCTAATCATCCATTAGCTTCTAATGCAATTAACAAACACAATGTACCATTAGAACACTGGAGTTATAGTTGCTGGAAATGAGCCTCTATACATATATTTAGATATTGCAATAAAAAACAGACATTTGCAGGTAGAATAGTCATTTACCACATTAACAATGTATAGAGTGTTTAGAGACTAGTTATCTTTATTGAAAATACAATGCTTTTCATTAAAAAAATAAGTGACCCTAAACTTTTGAATGGTAGTGTGTTAAAATGTCATGATAGGAATCTGGAAATGTTCATACTGAGAAGGATTTTTTATTCTAAAAAGTGAAAATGTAAATAATCATGCCACAAGATTTGAGAGAGCATGCATTCAGCCTGTTGATTGTCAATATGTCCACCAGAGTTGTTGCCTCAAATCGAATGTTCAATTACTACTATAAGTCTTTTCCAATGCTGTTTCCAGGAAGTTGACACCAGCCACAACAATAATGAGTCTGCGAAAATGAAGAATTTCTACAAAACCTGTCAGAAACTGTCTGAGGGAACCTCATCCACCTGCTCATTATTCTCACCAGTGTCTGGAAATGCCTGCAGATCATCGTCAGAACTGATTCAACTGAGCGAATGCTTGCCTTCTATGGTCTCTAGCACTTTGGAGTAGTAGTTTTTTTCATGGATGAAGGTGACCTAAACAGCGGCCATATTGCATAGCTCCAGCTCCAGCCGTAATATGGCTCTCTAACCGCTTTAAAGTGAGTGATCTTTATAAAGAAAGTACTTGTAATTTGTCTAAATTTTGAACAATTTTTCAAATGGTTTGGTTTGTTACAAAACCATTACTGCTGCATGATACAGGTTGTTCAGTCATTTTGAATTTAAATCTTTTTGTTAAATTATATTTGCATTTATAATAAGGAATTTTCACTCTTATTACTTATGTGTAGGTATTTCTATTGTAATCGTGTGTAAAACAGTGTGTGTGTATAGCTATTATTATTATTATCAACTATCTACATAATGTCACTTTTATATGACTTATTATTCAGAATTATTAGTATGTAGTGTCATAACTACATTAATGATGTTTATAACAACCAGTCAACCAATCTGATTCAAAATCAAGTATCATTTTAAGTGGTTATTCTAATAGTATATCCACCATAGGCTTAAAGCCCCAAAGGAGCTTTCAGACTGACAAAAGATGGCAGACGTGTGGACGCCAGCTCATCGGGCAGCAGAGTTGGGTGAGTCATCCAGATCCTCATGTTGCAGCATGGTGATGAATGGCCCCATATTGTGCACAATTCCTGAAAGCTGAGATAGCGTACCAGCATGTATGCCACACATACTCACCAGACATGTCACTCGCTGAACATGTTTTGGATGCTCTGGATCAGTGAATACGACATAGCGTTCCAATATCCCGCCATGCGGCTCTATGCAAAGGTTATGTTTCACACTGATATGCCACACCAGTTGGATGGTTAAATTATCTCAGAAAATTGATAAAAGTGCTCACTAACAGGGATTTCAACAAACTTGTGAATGAAATTTAAGGTAAATAAGCCTTGTGTATGTGAACATCTCACATCCTTTATTTTAACTTGTGGAATAATGAATGCAAAAAAGGTGTTGCATTTATATTTTCATTCAGTATATAACTATTTTTTTCTCTCATTTCTCTAATGTGCAAAATAGGTTCCCACAAAAACAAATTTTCACTTCTTTTTGCCTGAGTAGCCTAGTTTACTATAACTTTTTTGGTGGAACACTATCATTGGTGTTATTCTTAGAACATAAGACATTTTTTCTGGGCATAACTCCACACATCCTCCAATGTGAATAAGTGAATAACACTGGTGTGGTTGTGCAGGGCATTTAAAAAAGAACTTCTAGAAATTCTAATGCTAATCTCATGGGAAGTCATGCACTGTAAAGCTTTTTATCAGAACATAGTCAACAACCCCTTTCAACAACCCTGTAGAATGTAGATTGTGTGTTACATTATATATCACATCTTTGCAGTCTATACTGCAGCCACTCCTTCCATCTGTAGAAATGTGAAATGTGCATGTGAATACAATACTAATATATTGCACTTTCAAATACTATATTTATTTTTCTCTTCTGGGATGAACAGTCTGATATATGAATCTACAGTAAGGCTTAACATTACATTTTCAGCATAATATTTCTCTTTTCATCTAAAAACCAAAACATACAAAAAGAACTTTAGCACCATATGTTATTAATAATATTCATATTGTTCCCAAAAATAGGGCGTAGGTACAATACTGGACATCAGTTTGCTTTTTTAAAGAACGGGGATCCCATGAAACAATTTACTTACATTTTATATTTAACAACAACAAAGAAATCATTCCTTATATGTTCTCAGTTACAACATACAGTCGGTTGTATGAGTACACTTTCATCAAGAGCTACAGACTGTAGCGCATTTGCTTACTGACATTGTGCCGACTTTTGGAATACCCCGGATAAATCATATAGCCTAGGGAGTATCCTGATAGATTTGTGAAATACACCAACAAGCTAACACAATCTAGAAATTGATTGAATATAAACAAAGCAATATTTCCCAACACCTTTTTATAACAATTTCAAAAATCAGCAGCAATTAATATGACAACCATAGTTGCTTCATTGGAATATCAAATCCATTTTTAAACAAAATATTACAGCCAATTCTACAAGAACAACAAAAATAGATACACACAGATAAAGGACATATAGATGACAGGAATTTACAACACAGCAATCACGTTCTATATATATATTTTTTTACCCAAATTCCATCAGCAGAAGCACATTTGTGCCCCTGTGCCAAAAAAAATTGCATTTTTGTCACCTGCCATTTTCTCATTTCAGAAATAAAGAAAAAAAAAATCCTAGTGCAGATTGAATCATAATAAAACAAAAAAAAACATACTGTGTGCTGAAACCAGTATGATAACCCCCGAACAGTAGGGTAACTGTTGTTGTTTTGTGCAGACCAGAAAATCAAAATGGCACCATTGAGAGTTGAGTTCTGCTGTAAACTGTGTGGATTTGAGGTGCTATCTCTCAAGCATTTTGAGACTGCAACTTTGTGGGGTGCAGGCTCTCTCAGTCAACTGGTAGGCTATGCTTTTAGAAAGCCAAAAGTGTGGAAGCCGCAGTCCACAATGGTAGCACCTTTTAAGTATTCATGTATTTATTCAGCACCAGGTTAATAACAAAATAAAATTAAAAAAAATTAAAAAAGTAAAAAAGGAAAAATGAAGTGTTTTATCATCTGAACACACTGTTCCAATGGTCAAACAGATGGCCATGACACAAAGGTACAGACTTAAACCAAGTCAAACACTACAATGACCTGCTGCTACACATTAACGCAGAAAACAGAGGGTCACTGTGCAGTCGAGAGCACGTACATGCTAAATGCTGAGGGTCACCTCACAATGAGTCCTAAAGGCATGCTGGAAGGTGGTAGGAAAAACCAGAAAATGAGGTTATTCAAAAGTGAATCAGTGATCGGGCCCGTTTCAGACACATCATTCCGTTGTAAGAAAATGCAACATACAGTAACTGATATTTAAGCGTTTTTTTTTTTTCTTGTCATCAGCGACCTCTTCTTCCAGGATTTATTCCAACCGCAAGCGTTAACTGTTTTGGCTTGAGGATGTTTTTGTTCACACGAGACAAATGACACAGAAAGTTCACAACTTGGCACTACAAATCATTCATCATTGCAAGACAAAAGAAGTTGTAAAGGCATAGACAAAAGTACAAAACAATCATTGACCAAATCATTCATGGCTGGCATCTGTTATGTCCAACAAGCAATCCAAAACGAATGCCTTTTTAAGCTCAGTCTAAACGGCTAATTATAACTTGTTGAATCAAATGGGGCTGCAGTGATTCAGCTCGCTCAAACATAAGAGGAGCAACCCTATGTTCAAGTAGATATTCAGTATTGCCTTACTTGTCTCCTGTGTCTATAAAAGAACCAGCAACTGGGTTTCACACAGCACCCGCTGCTCGGTTCTGTCACGCTGAAGTTTAGCTTTAGTGTAAGAACTTGGCTTCATCTAGTTTGGGAAAAGACGGACAGTGAAGTTATTGTGTGGCGCTGTCGTTGTTGGTGAGTGTGCGCCGGAAACACATGAAACGAGGAAAGAAAAGACGTCGGCATCGTGGTTTTGCGGACCTGGCTGCCATGGCTGGATTGTAGCACCCAAAGTAACAAGGCACAACAAGGACCGGGAAGAACAAGCTTGCTGTTCAGACGCTCTTGCTGTGTGTTGTGGCTGTCGATGGATGTGGAACTGGGCATGTTACCTGACAGGAACAATTATCTGTAGCAGGGGGGCGGAGAGGTTGACCTTGTGAATGGTATAAAGTGTGGCAGCCTGGATACTACACCGTATAATATAGGAAAGGCTTCAGCTTGCACAATTGTGTAGCTCAGCTCTTGAAATCTGCATATAATTTAAAGAAACCAAGAAAAATATATAAAAATTAAAACCCACTTATCTGACTTCAAGCTAATTTTACAAGATATATAATGTGGCAAAATGGTGATTGTACTGTAGAAATATATGTAAAATATACTGCATGTTTCATAAAAGTCAGACTTTACATACTCTTTATAGACTTAATTAAAATCAATGCGTTCAATTAACTGTCCTCACCACTACTCTAATGACACAGTTACGCAAGCATAAATACTCTGCGTTAAGCAACATTAAGCACCACTAGATGAAATGTAGCCCAGTTGTACGTAACCTTGTTTTTGATGCGATACGAGATTCCAAAAAACTTGAAAATTAATGAATCACAGTGTATTTGTACCTGATTTGTACACGTGTCCCAATCTGCAAAAGGTCAGCAGTGTTGAGTAAGGATGCACCGTATGCCAGGCAGGCAGCCAACTACCACAAAAATAAACAACGGAAACAGTACAGCCCCTTCCACCGATTATCTATATTCGTGTAATAATGAGGAACCATTCCCAAGAAAACAAAGAGGCGAAAACCATAATTTTAGTGGTACAATCCCAGCCGAGGAGTGGTCCAGGATGCAATATGTTAAGGAAAAAAATGGAGACCCTTGAGGACATGCCTGGGGATGAGAACTGCATTGAGACACCCCTGAGTCAGCTGGTTCAGTGGTCTTGTGTGTTGGTCCTGAGGAACCCCTGTATTGGCTGTTTTGCTTAGTGTTTTTTTGTATTTTTTTTTTACAATACTTTGTTATTTAATTTATTGACTAACTATTAACATGGCTGTTCATTCACTACAACAGAGAGGAACTGTTCCGGCTACCATGGTAAACGATGAACAAGTTGGTTGTTTGCATACACATGTACAGGATACCCATACATACTGTGTGTTGGATGTTTGCTCCACCCAAGCTGACCCAACAGTTCTCAATTACTCAGGGCTGAACATCGCTTATAAAGCTGAAGGGCGGCAGACCCCAGGATGTTGAAGCTCTTGTTTATGGCAGTGTACCTCATTGCATGTTCTCATGTCAGGATCTCCAGTTATTCAGCCTCAACCCCATTGTTCAGTTACCAGAGAGCGTGAGAGCATTTTCACAGGAGTGCGCCAAGGCCCGGCACCGCAGAGACGGGTAAGAGGGTGGAGCAGCAACCGAGGGTGGAGCCGAACAGGCGAGAGAACAGAACAGTGGGGAAAAAGGGCTGAGGAGACACACACACACACACACACACACACACACACACACACACACACACAGGGCCAGTGCTTGTACAGGAGCACAAGTTCAGGCCCATATGACACAGAGCACATGCATACACACCTACCTGCCAATGAACAGTTAGATCCCCTGACATACATACTGTAGATCACACAATACATGCTTTTTGTCCCCTCCTCACACAAACACACAAGAAATCACTCCAGTCAGGCCCTTTATCACGATCTGTCCTCATGTTCTTTTCCACCCCTGGCAAAAAGAAACCCTCTCGCCGTTAGCCCGGGCTCACTAGGCATCTGCCTTTTACAGTACGATGTCAGCAGGCTCGTGTGGCCACAGCTAAGCAGAGAACCAGTGAGCCGGGGAAAAGGCGACCTCTGTGCCGTGTCTGGCTCTTGGGCACCACTCGTTTGGGTGCATTTTTACTAATGCCTCATACTAAAGTCATGCCAAACACTACAATGTAAAAAAAGACACCTTATATATTCAGATGAATTATTGAGTAAATAGATAAATTTGAGTATGAAATGCATTCATTTTTTAATTAACTTTTCAGTAAACCTCTCTGGAATTTTTAGTCAGGCTCCTTTGACTTGGTAGGCAAGTTATTTTTTTTTCTTCTTTTCTCTCTCATTCTCTTCATGAGTGAATGCAGTGGTCACTCGTGGGCATCTGTAGTGGAGTGCTCCCGCGGATTCAGTTGGAAGATGTGTATCTGTGTGTAATTGCTGCACAGCAGGCCTATAGATGGCACACGTTTCGCCCAGAATCATTCTACCGGTTCAAGGGGGGGTTAAATAAAATTGAAAGACAGTACTGTAAGATGTTGATTTGGCTTTGTTTCAACTGTGCTAGCATGTGCCAGAACAGTTGCCCTGTGCACCCCTATATTAGTATAGCCTCTTTGAGGGCACACTGATGTTGAAGAGTATACCTTTAACACTGCACCATGTTTTGTTATGTAAAAAAGTGTGTTCTGGCAAAATATAGTTATGTCAATGATTATAAATGTGGACACAAATATGCACTGAAGTATAATAGCATAGAAATATCTTGTCAGATTTGTCATGTTTTTTTTTATATATATTTTGTTATTATAAGTCTTTGCACCCAATAAGCATATATTAATCAAACTAAAACATTTGTTAATAATAAAAGAAAAGAAGGAGGTCGGAAAAGGGAGTACTTTCTAGGATTCAGAAGGGAATGGTGGAGGATTCCTTGAAGGCTGTCTTGCACTACAAAAAGATGTGCACGTTAACACATTTTTACCCTTCTACACCTACACTCTTAAAAAGAAAAAAGTCTTTGGAATGTTTTTACGATGATTTTTCTACCCAACAATTTAGAAAACTTTGTGCTCATTTCAACTACATTCAACATTCCTCTCGATGTGTTTTCTCATCATTTTGTGCTGTCACAACTATGGGAAAAATGACTAAGAAAGGCATGCTATTGTAGCTTGCCTCCACTGGAGGGCAGGGCAGTCTGCACTGTAAAAATGTAATATATGGGTGGAACTGATTGAAGGTCAGTGTGCTTCTTTTCTCTTCCATACATGATGTGATTACGATTTAGGATTTTGGACCAAAATAGTACAGCCCGGGATACAATTGAGCCACGTAAGCTCACAGAGGGACAATCCATTTTGAACTCCACTACAATTTACAGTATCATGATAGAAAATTGAGTGCTTTTTAAATCCATGGTCTAAGGACTGGGTAAACATTATTATACATTTCAATTATTTATGTGAAGAATGGCAGTAAATGTTGGGATGTACAAAGACCTGCGCTCACTGAGACTCTCCTCCATCATTCCCATCAGGCTTTGCGCTAGTCCCATGTCACAGGGACATACAATATGCCCTTCACAAGTATTCACAGGTTGAATCACCAATACAGTATAATGCATTAAACACATTTCATAATGAAACATTCATATGTTATCTACACTCATACAGAACCTTCCTCTATCAATGTAGACAGATTTATATGAGACTTCTGTATATATCACATAAGATACTGTAGGTTCATAATTTTCTCTCAGTACTGTATGTTTTTTTTTTTTCCAAAAATAAACCATGATTGTGTGCTTCAACTGTCTCGACAGATTTTCAGTTAGCAAACACACGTCTCCTGCAGGGAAAATTGAATGATCGAAGAGAAGGAGAGGGTTGAGAGTCAAATAGAAAGAGATAATATCTGGAGAGGAAGAAGAGCAGAATGAGAGAAAGGAAAAATGCGTGCATTGTTGTGTGTAAGAGAGGGTAACGGAGCTGGAGGAGAGGATGCCTTCAGAAGGAGGATTCATACTGCAGGAGTTCATAAAGAAGTGGACCGTCCCTATACCTGATGCCCACCGCATTAGGGCTAATGTACTGCAGCACATTTATGGTCCTGCGTAGGCGCCGGTCCACAAAGTGTGCATCCCAGGCCGGGTAGCGTTTTCTGGGCATGTCTATCTTGATGAGGGGACCCTCCGCCTGAATGGGCCGACCGGCCGCGTCCACAGGCTCTGTGGACCTCACCTGGAAAACCGGAAGGCAGGTGTCTGTGGCTGTTTCATCTGACTCCGCGTATTCCGCCGTCATGCCCCGCGTGGGAGTGGCCTGGGAGCCGCGAGGGCCTGGCGTGGGGGCCATGGGCTCAGCCTCGGGGGGTAAGGGGAGGCCCCACAGCAGCTCGGCACAGCAGGAGCTGGCCAACACCCTCAGCCGGGGGCCCATGGGGTGCAGCACCCCATAGTAAAGAACCATACAGGCCACACCTGAGGCAAAGCACAGGAAGACGCCACAGAGGGCAAAAGAGGCATAGGCGTCAGTGGTGGCTGGGTCGCGGTACGCGTACCAAAGGGAGCTGAGGATGGCGTTTTCTAACAGTACTACCGTGTAATAGGTCACCATTCTGTACCGCGTCCGGCCCTCGCGTACATTGAACCAGCAGAAGACATAGACCACGCCCACCACCATGTTGAACAGTACCTCCTCCCATTTGGACATGCAGAAGTCGGTGCTGCCATGGATGACCCAGAAAGCCATGGCGCACCAGTGGAGCACCACAAAAATGCCAAAGTAGATGTGGAAAACGGAGGCAAACAGGGCAAAGGAGAGCACCCGCGAGGAGATGGTAAAAAGGCGCCAGAACAGATGCACGAGGGCACCCCGGTAGCTCATGCTCTTCTTGTCGTCACGTGAGTCACGCAGGAGTTTGTGGTAAGATGCTAGCACCCAGGCCAGGGACAAGAGGGAGGACATGGCAGAAACACCTTTAAATACAGAGAGAGAAAGAGAGAGAATAAAAGCAGAGAAAGACTATGAAAGGCGTGAATCAAAACTAGTGATAGATGGTGTTCCTAAACATTAAAAATTGAAGAAAAAAATCCAGTTTCATTTTAAGTATAAAGAATATCCAAAAGATGCATGGTTCTATATTGACTTGGCTGCCATTGCACTTACTGCAGCCAAAGTAATCCATCACAGTTTTGAAAGGAATGTTATTACCAAGATCATCATGGGTCATTCAGTCAACATAGTCTCCATTTAGTGCACCAATTCAGTTTCCTTACGACATGTATAAAAGTAGAGACAGCAGATATGTCAGTGCAGTAACCTGGTGCAAGAAAAATGATAGAGGATTATCTGCAGAGCAGCAGCATGGTGCATCTCAGCAAATGTATTGATGGCATTTCTATAGACACCCTGGCAGAGAAGGGTATCACTTGTTATGATTGAATTGCCTTCCTTGGGGAACTGTATTGCATGGATAAAATGGAATTGTAAAGGTGGTTTCAATAACCAGAGTGATGAATGTTTGAAATTGGATATAATGGTGTAGAATGGCGCACACAGTAAATAAAGAGATGCAAACTTCAGAAAAAACTGATAAAATATAGGGTAGAAAATTCAGGATTTGTCTCAATATCATGTATTGTACAGGTAGGCCTTATGACATATGCAAATAGGAAATCTTTATACCGAGACACTATGAACATGAGACTCTAGTGAACCCCTTACACTGCAGCCACTCAGCCTTGTTGCTCTGGATCATGATGCAGAGCTGCAGCACCAACTGAGGGGCGCTTTCTAAGAAGGTCTCCAGCAGTCGCAGCATGTTGACATCGGCATACTCATACATCATAGCCCAGTAAAAGCGCCGCTGGTTCTCTTTCTGCCGGTGACTTTGTATGCCAAGATACATGGTGCGAATGTACCTGCAGAGAGAGGAAGAGTGAATTCATTAATTAATTGTGTTGTCTTCTAAAACCCTTAATTAATACTGCACATCACTCTATTGATATAATGGTCCAAAGAGCACTTATTAACATTAATATTAAATCTTTGCTACCCAAAGAAATGCATAAATTAACTGTAAAGCACACCTACAGATAGTTGACTTTTGAAAACACTAGAGGGCATACTTAGCTGTGTTTTTTTATTACACCATCAAGTATATTTTGTGTATTTATGAGGAATTTGTCATTGGGTTCTGAAACAGTTAAAGGAAATTTGCTGATGCCTAATGATGAATGAAGATGATTTTTGATAAAACAGTGATACAACAGAAGAAGCTGCAGCTTCACAGTCTGCCAATGATTTTTGCAGGGTAATGAAGTAAATTCCGAATTAGTGAAATTCTAATTTTTTTAAGACAATGTTGGGATTATCACGTGCACTGATGCTTAAAATGCAATGTATTAACTGTTGGCGATTTTAACATTCTTCAAATATGAACTTTTATTTTTAAAAAGTAGATACATACTTGCAAGTATCTTATATCTCAAGGAAAGTACATAAAATATTGTTGCGTTCATTTATGGAAACCAAGTCTCAACAAGTTTTTAGATGTAAACAAGATGTTCTATTGAATCATTTCAGTTTTTTAAAATTATATTTATAGTAGCTAATAGTAGCTTTTATAGTAGCTTAATTTATATATTATTATCCATATCTAGAAATCTATAATTATTAGTGTTTTTTTTAACATTTGGTATTTACATTATGCCTTTTAGGTGAGTTTTTTTTCAGTAGTGTTTCCTCATCACCTGCACATGTCTTTTATATGCATTTACTTTCTCTTTCCTTAAATGTTGAAAAATGCTTAACTAAACTGAAGGAACCTCGGAATTTTTCCATAATGTCAAGATAGGGTTAACTTACTTCTCAACTACCCCCGCTTGGTAACTTTGCTTCTCTTTTTGACTGCCTTGTGCAAATGGACAAAAGGACAAACTAAAAAAAAAATATCCCTGGGAAGACTCGATCAAAAACATTTTGCAATGGTCACTGTGAACTCTGGAGATGTCATTATTAAACGCGTTAGGAAAAGCATATACTGTATAGCAAGGCTATAATCATTGTCTTAAGTGCACCACATGACTCATATTGTCTGCTGCTGTAGTGGCTATTTTCATGACTGATGGGGTTTCATAATAGTGAAGTGACTGGTGAAGCCAGGGAGATGTAATGCAGCAGAGAAGTGGCAGCTAATTGATTCACGCTCCTGGTGCAATCAAAGCCAAACCACCTCTCTTTTTTTCTTTTCTTTTTTTTAAAAAAAAGGACAAGACACAGAGGCTCATTGTGTACTGCCGAGCAAAATCTAATATGCTTCGGGCTGTGATATAGTTAATTAAGATCATAATCTTCTTTGGGTTTGGGTTTGTTTTGAAATATAATGCTGCAGCTGGAGCCGCCAATTAACATGTGCAGAGAAGAAGATGAGTACACAGTGACAGGAAAACATTTGGAGGATTGAAGCTTTGGACAAGAATATCACACTGCACACACACACGCTGTAAAAACATTAATCCATGCAGTAAAAGAAACTCAAGATTACAAAAAAAACCCAGCACAGTGAGATTTTATTTTCTCCAACCAAACATGTTAACCCAAGACTGTCAGAGGAAAAAACAGAAATCACTGATACCATTATCACAGTTATAATGTATCATAGTTATCTTAACAGTGATTCCAGCCATTGCATATCGGGTGTTAGCTGCAGGGTCTATCTGCCTGAGTTGGCAGAGGCTCCAAATAAATCCAGTACTTGATGTGAAGGCAGTCAACCGCAGACAATAGTGTAGCAAGGACAGAAATAGTCTAGACAGTAGCATCCCCCAAAACAAAGAGGCCACGGGTCTAAATTCACTTTCTGAAAAGTGAGACATAACAAAAAAGTGCAACATAACGAACAAAACAGAAAATGCTTCTGAGCAGTTTTTAACATAATTAGCCTCTGCAACAGCTATTGGGAATGAGATTAGTGTTTAATTTGAAATGAGGTTGAGTGCAGTGCTCTGTAAAGAATATATGGTCTAGTAGGGTCTGATTACCTTTGGGTATTGTTTTGGCTCATTTAAGCATTCAGTCCTTTTTTCCCATATGTACTATACAAATCCCTTAACTTCAGCAGAGTTGAATGTAATAAAACATGGGGACATGCATTACACTTGGTAGATATAAAAGGCTACATAGGTCACTGTGTCTCACTTTTTATGCACCTTATCATTTGTATTACTAGTGCAGTGCTTGTAGGAAGTCTGTATTTCCACGGAAAAGTGAAAGCTTAAGTGGACTCTTACATAATCTTAATAGACAAATCGACATACATTAAGATAAAGAGAGACAAAAAGACTCATTGTAAGAAAAATGCTACAATTTATGTTGAACATGCAGATCTCAATCTTCATATCAGTTTTGAAATTATGTTGAAAGGCCAAATAAAACTGGACTTGTTTATAGTTTTTCATCTTCAGTTCTGGGAGTTAGAGCCGTTGAACTCTCCTTTAAATTTTTGGATTCCCCAAAACTAAATCACAGAAATACAGAAGCCTCCTGCATAGCAGGTGAAACAAATTCACCAAACTAAGAAGTCCAGTTGCTTTCCTCTGAAACAAGGAACATTGTGATGATGGCTAGAGTTGGTCCATAAATATTTAGGCTACACAGAGAAGTATTATCTATGCTTCACTTTAACAAAAGACATCGTTAGAGTCGTTATAGTTTACATTACTCACTGGGCCAAGGCTGCGAGCCTTTGGAGAAATCAAAGGTGGACAGGCAAGGAAATGTAGGATACCAGAAGTGGTGGTCTTTCGCGGGATAGTGGACAGGGGGAATGAGAGGGAATGAACAAAAGTTTTTTTTTGGGATCAATAGCTCTGGGCTGTAAGAGGTACCATTATATCCAGAGGTAAAGGCTGGCATTCCGTGACATTTTCAGTTAGACTGGTAAATGTCAGATGGAACAAGTCAACCCCTCTTCCCCACTAATAACATGCCACAGAGACCCACACAGGTCCTTTGTCTCCATGCCACCATTTCCATTAGTGTGCGTGTTCCACGGCTACATCTCACTGGTTTGCAGTGCCTCCGTCAGAAACAGTAATCTTCATGGCGTCCGTAGCTGTCTCGCTTTGAAAAACACAGCCATGCTAGCAGCTCTAGGGAGGCTATGTAAAGGCAATGCAGTGCTTTGAGGTAAAGGCCAACGTCAGCATGGTAGCATGCTCGTTTTGACATTTCACGTTGTTGCTTACCAGGCATTATGTTTAATGTGTTTACTGCCTTGTTGTAGCATGTTAGCAATTAGCTGATAAGCTGAGACTTGAAAACAAATGTCATGAGGACCTGCCTGACATAGTGAAGACTGTGTAGACAAAAAGATTCTCAAATCTGCAGATTCTCTCATACAGAGAGCTATTGAGAAAAAAATCATTCCTAGAACTTCTTTAGGCTAGAGAAATTGGACCAGACTGTGTAAACCACAAGGCTCCATATTAGGCCCTTTTTATTCTCACTTTAGATGTTGCCTTTTGGGTCTATGTTCAAAAAACACAATATCGGCCTCTTCTCTGGTTATTATTGAAGTACAGATTTGATTTTTAAGGTAAAAATCTTATAAATATAAGAATATATTTAAAAACTCTCTCATCACCTACTTTACTTTCAGATCCCTCAGGTTTACTGAAAAATTACAGCTCTACTTTCCATGCACCTAGATAAAAAACAGAAGTGATCAAGCATTTATGTTGTTGGCTATAAATTGTGGAATAACACAATAAGCTCATCCCTGTCCAGTTATGTCTCAGGAGAGGGAATCACCAAAGTTGTGAAATTGGCTGGAAAAAAATAATGGGAGTATATGCAAATCTATCTAGTAGATTTTTAAACTATTTACTTGAAAAGTAAATGGATATCCAACACATTACCAAAACCTGATCCAAGATGTCAACCTCGTGGTAGCAGTATGAGGTCATACTAGAACCTATATTCATAATTTCAATTCATTCATTAAAACGTAACTTTATTCTCTATTCAAGCAGGTAAATGAGAGTGCTCGTTTAGTGGATTCACATCCGCCCCTTTCCCTTTAGTTCATATTCCTATGGTTTCAGAAGAGGAAAAACACACATTCAGTTAAACACTTTGGGTTCACAGCTGTCAGGAAAATTGAAACTCACTCCATCACATTTCCAACACACACACACACACACACACACACACACACAGTGTATTGCCTTCACAAGGATCTCACACATATCCCAGAATTGTGAGGCACACTGTTAACACTCCCACTGTGCCTTTTTGGATGTAGTAACACAAATGGCTCCCTAAAAACGAGCATGGACACACACACACACACACACACATACACACATACAGTACATGTGCACATACGAGCATACTTGTCAGTTCTCAAGGCAATGGGGAATTCCTTTCTATTCCAGACACATTTGTCAGATCTCTCTGTCTTCCTCCGTTTGCCTCCCGCCTTCACACTACTTAGGATGTGGTTGATGCCCCCCACCCCCCACCCCCAACCCCCCCTTTAGCTCCATAGCTCCTCTACAGGGCTCCTCATGAATTATTTGTGGCAAGATCATAGCAATCGTTCATGGCTCGTTAAGCAGCGTACGCATGGCCTAACAGCTCGATGCTGTGCCAGGGTCGTGTTCCAAGCCCAGCCGTCTGCCATCGCTGTCGAGACACAGGCAACCATTAACCCACCTACACACACACACACACATACACACACACACACTGTACAGGCATGTGCACAATCAAACACAGAGGCAGCTTCAGATGTATAAGATTTGCCTGCATCCTAAAATGACTAACCAAAGGTAGATATAGCTGCTCTAAACCTCTGATACACGTGTGACACTGTAAATCACAAGATTTGCATGACGTCTGAGTGTGAGCTGCAGTGACTGACAGGTGTAATGAAAGACAAACACACACACACACACACACTCGCCATTTGGCTGACCGGCTGCTTGGCGATGTTTTACCTCCCTCTCCTCCAAAGTCATTGACCGATGAGTCATCCAACCACCCTTACACTAATCCCTTGAGTGGGTGGTTAGAAGGATCACACACGCACACACACACACACACACACACTCACGCACACCTCGCCAAGTTTAACATCATCTGTCTTCTAAGTCATGCTTGTAGGAAGGCTCAGGAGGTAATACTATATTCATATCATGTCATAAGCTGATTCATAAGAAGATCACAAGTACTATTACAGCAGCATGGAGCAGAGCTTTTGCATCATCTGTAACAGGTGGAATCTGACAAAACACACGAGAATGGGAGACACACAACATACGCTAGGCCTGAGGGTTTATAAAGAAGTGTGTGTGTGTGTTTGTTTATGGTGGAGGCAATGCCAGCTGCAATGAGTCACACCCTGAGTCACACTGAGGGGCCACACATCGACTCTCAATGAGGTTTAAACCTCCTTTTTTGGAGAGATTTAAATTTCTCTCCCTCGTTTGCTCAGCATCTTTGCCTCTCTGTGTCTTTCTCTCTTTCCATCACTCTCCTGGACACCCCACCTTCCTTCCAAGACTGAATGTAATTTCTCTGTCTGGATACTTCACTCCCTTTATTATGTTTTTTTTTCCATTTCTTATACCACAATGTTAAGCATTAACAACGCTATTCATCATGCATGAGATTCAAACAAAAACATCCGCTCTCTCCAAATGTTCTTTTAAATAGACAACCCCCCCCCCCCGCCATTTAAATAAAACTAATTAGTCCCTTATCAAATGATAGTATACACTCACTGTACAACAGGAGCATACACTATATATAATTATATTAGCTTTTTCATGCAGTGTTTTAGTGAAATGTGGAAAAGTGACATGATCAAAATGAATGTATTTATTTATACTTGTGCACATGCCTACTGTTTTGAAGAGGTCAGTATACTTAAATAAATATACTTAAATTTGTGTGATATGATCGGATGACATGCACAAACCGACTCTAACATAACTCGGTCAAATAGTCGTACGTATATTTTCAAATATCATGCCCATAAAAAGACCTTTCTAAGTATAAAGTCTTCCATTTTACTCCAAAATAACAGAATTGTAAAGTACCAGTTATATTCACGTGTTGTTCAACACGCACAATATGTCACCTTTTTGTAGCTTTCAGAAGCATTACCTCAACACGCACACACACAAACTCACACACACACACACACACACACACACACACACACACACACACACACACACACACCTGTCCATGTATGAGCGGTGGAACCATTTTTAGTAAGACTCGGTTGATCTTGGGGGGTGAGAGTCGTCCTTTCCCTCAACCGTTTGGAGGTCAGCAGCATGGGAAAAACTGGCAGGGACTCAGCATCTTGCTCAAGGACACTTCAGTGGGACTGCGGGCCGTCTCACGGAACGTGTCTCCTTCCTGCCCTTTACAGTGAACAAAAGTATCACAGCTCCAGCGGGAGCCCGACACTGATGTCAGTGTTATGATATTCATCATCCGCCAACTCGTACGGTGCCAAAGAAATTAGTTATTGAAAAGCATCTCTTGAACATCACATCTTCTTTCGGAGAAATATACTAGAAATGGAAATATGGCGTGGTAAAAAAACATGTATTTGTGTTGAGACGAGGGAGTCTTTTACTTCACAGAAACACTTTTTGGCTGAGCAGGCTTCCCCCTTTTTTAACACAGTACTGCCTGAATCGGATATGTCTTTATCCTCCTCATGGCGGTGAAAAGCCCTGGATCTTAGTTGAGATCTGGACGCCACGGGCGAGTCGGATACACTCATACAAACACGCGCTCTGTGGCCAGTCGCTTCGGGGGTGATTTCCTACCACGGGAGAGGTGCCACAACATCGAACAGATGTGACGCGAGCAGAAAGTGACGGGCAGCGGCGGAGCCGAGACGAGGGACTCAGCGTCAACGCCGCGCCGCCCCGTCAGTTCCTGGAGTGCGCGCCCGTTAACCACCTCTGACGTCTCGGCTAAATGTTATCTCTGTAATTTGCACGCTTCGTACGTATACTTGATTTCATGGGGTCTCATTCGAAGGACATTTGTTTTTCTCAGAGGTCACCAGTGAGGATTTTACAGAGTAGGTACAAATCAACATTGCTTCTTTGGAAAGATATATTTCTTTTTTTTTTTTTTTTTTTTTTTTTTTTTTTACAAAGCTTTCTCTTCTAGATCAGTGCAGACACTGAACCCCAGCATGTATAGTCACAGCTTTGCTCTCCCCTGCTGCACTCTCTCTCTTTTTCCCTCTCGGCACAGCCACTCCTTTGTTACCATTAGCAACGGTTCTCAGGTACCCCGACTCATATATACGTAGCCGCCATCACGTGGATTAGAGGCATCACCGAGATGTAGAAACAACAGGGGGGAGACGGTAAAGCGAGGAAATATAAGGGGAAAAAGAAAAAAGTAGAGTAGCAGACATTATAAGAGAGGAGCAAGTCATGCAACCGAGGCCTCTCTGCCCTCAGATGGACGACAGCCAGCAATTCAAGCTGATAATTCGGGGTCATCTTCCAATAATGGACTTTAAGCATGATGGCGATAAGGAGATGCAGATTCTTTATCGGTGTTAAATAGAAGGGACGCTCCCTCTCAGAAACAGGAGGCTATTGATCACTGCAGCTGGGCATTAGCAGCTATCAGCAGCGCTATCCGATATCCAGATGGGTAATCAAATGAAGGGCAGGCTTAATAAAATGATTGATCTGATCCATTCAACAGTTCAAATTAGAAATACATAATGCGGATTCTGTGTTATCAAATGAAAGCAAACAAGGACTGAAAATGAACAGCTAATGCTCAACACAACACAACACAACCATGCCATTTAGGAAATCATTTTTTTTTTTTTTTTTTGTGGTTCTGATAATTCGGTGCAATGCCAGTGTTTATTCTTCCTCTGTTGTTCACATACTGCAAAATTAACTGCAAAAGCCAACACTTCCTGAAAATGAATAACACAACTTAATGTAAAATAAACAATTCAGGAATCCCAGAGTGCACAATGGGGCAGGTTCCACTTTTTTTTCATTTATTCGTTTTGATTTTGGTTTTCCCAAGGACACAACCGGCGATGGCTTTTTGATTTATTGTTTGCTTTTGAAAAGGTTAGAGTGTCTGCCGCAGTGATATTTCTGAATTACCTTTTCAAACACGCGGCGCATTACAGCTGTTTTCTCACCTCTCTTATATCAAAACGTACCTGGTGCACGTACGCATGAAACGCATGAGTACATAACACCGTCTGCAGCTGAATAATAATAAAAAACCCACCACACTCGCTTAAATTGTAGTATTACAGGAACAGGAACATCTTTTGCTTTCTTAAAATGCACCATTGAAGAGAAATTGTCTGACGGCCTGGAGTCATATCTGTCTCTCCTTCCCTCTCCTGCACTGTTTTGTGGCTGCTCTTCAACAAGAGGAAGGGCCACATTATGTATGGATTAAGAAGAAAAGGCTTGACCCACTTGCTTTTCAAAGAACGCACCACCCAAAAAAAAGAAAGAGGAAAAAAAGGTCTGTGCGGATGCTGAGCTTCTCTGTCAGCACTTTTGTTGTACTGTGTGAGACACTTGAAGCTCATGTTTATTGCTCTTAAGACTATAATTAGCAGCGCTGACTTATGGAGTAAAAATGCTTCCCCGGCTAACTAACTTGATTGAAATTTCTCTGTGTGGATAATTTATTTTTAACCGCTACTATCACATAACTATAAATAAACCTCGCAGTGCCTTTTTTTTCCTCAAGGTTTTATGGGTTTGTATTCATGTTAGGTTTCTCTGTGCAATTTCAAGCCCTTAAGATAACATAAGGTTGGAGGCATAAAGCCAAATCAGCACATAAGGAGGAAAAAGACTAGTAGAGAGGAGGAGGAGGAGGAGGAGGGAGGCAGGTGAGACAGAGATAGAGAGGAGAGGCAGAGGAGATAACCGCCGTGGAAAGTGGAGGAGAGAATAGAGAGAAGTGACAGAGTGATGTAGTGACACAGGACGTGAGAGGAGACGAGACAAGTGGCAAGACAAAGATACAAGGAAAAGCTACAGTATTAGAGGTAGGGGCAGGAAAAAAAAAACCTGGGGAGTGAGATGAGAACGAGAGGAGGGGAGTGAGAGAGAATGAGACCCAGGAGGTAAACTAATCACAGAGCACGCAATGCAATTTTCTGGCTCTGTGCCTCCACTCCACCATACCCCCCCCTTTGCTCTCGCCCCCCTTCCTTCCACCATGCATCCCCCTCCACGTCTCAGGGGCTCTTTTTACTATTCTGTTCACACACACTGTCTCTGGCTCCTCTATCTATCAGACCGTACCATTTTAGTGCACCCCTTCTCCCCTGCCCAGTGATCCCCCTCTGCCCCCCCCCCAAAAAATGGACTGATCCACTATGGCCATCAGCATAAAAAACACACTGTGGATGAAGGAATAATGAGTTTAAATAGAGAAATTTCCCTTATATTGTTCATATTCTCAATTATTATTTGGCACTGGCTTCCCCAGGCATTCTTGTACATTGCTTTGGTGACAGGTTTGTCTGTGATGAGGTGAATGAAGGGGGAAAAAATGGAATAATAATAAAAAGCATCTGTCTGCTCTGTTTGCATGTGTGCATGTCGGGATGCGAGAGCACAGCGCGCATTTTCCCCCGAGGTGGAGGCATTTAGGAACCATTTGATATCGCTGCGGTAAAGGTTTGAACGTGTGTTCAGTCTCCCTCTCTCTCCCGAGAGCGGCGGCGCCTGCCTGCCTGCTGCACTGTTTTTGCAGAGCCTTGATGATGATGATAGATGTTCGCTCCAGACATGCAAATATAGGAGGCGGCTCCCCGGAACTGCGCACACACACACGCACACACACACGCACTCTTGCTTGGCGGTGCATATACACACACGCACACCCAACACATGCGTATGTTTGATCAAGACATCCATTGATATTAATCTTCCTCTTAACGAAATACACCCGCGGGGGGAAAATGCAGGAAGCTCCCACACACAGCAGTTTCCAAACTGCCCTATTTTCACAGGCGCACACTCGACTCAAAGGGGAAGATTAGTCACATAGCGTGGTAAATGGAAAGATAGCAGCCCTCCTCTTTGAGGGAACGCATGTGAATGTGTGAGCTTGTTCTGTATTGACATGCAGCGGCCCTATATGTCACTTCATCCATCATAAGGGACACTGCTGTCGCCGTGGGGACACACAAACACACACACACGCTGACATAACACAATCACATAAGGACATATGGCGACAGGATCAGTTTAATCCAGCTTATAAACAGTCTCAGTGTGCACGTTCTCTCTCTCTCTCTCTCTCTCTCACACACACACACACACATAAACCTGTGTGTGCAAAATCATGGTTTAAAAACTGATCATGCATGTCTGTTTTCACAGCACATCATGAATACAACTGAGACATTATATCAAAAACAACTACAATTGTTCATTGGCCTAACTCTCACCAAACAATCGGACCAAAAAAAAAAGCTGTCACACACATCCTTTATTTTTTTTAACTTCACACCATCAGAAAGTGTTACTATGGGGAAGCCCTGAGCCCCCGTGCTAACCTGAGGGGATCCACTGACACAAAGCACATGTGTGAGTCCCAACTGCAAAGTCCCTGACATGACCCGCTCAACAAAACCTGTTGTGACAGATCAAAATATCAGCCTGGCAGGCGCAGGGAAAGGGAGGGGGGTAGAGAGATGAAGGGATAGAGAGAGAAAGAGAGAGAGATAGAGAGAGAGTGTGAGCACATTAAGTGGCCAACTAAACCAGATACTGGGCTGGGTACTTTAGGGTCATGGGCACTAGTGCAGTATAGGCTGCTGCAGACAGAAAGAGATATAGTTACAGACAATGAGGGAAAAAATTAAGAGTCATCATAGCTTCCTCGAGGAATGCACACACACACACACACAAACACATTGTCAGCCTCATATACCTTCCCCCCCCATCACCCAAACATTGGCTAACACAATATGATGATAAATCCTCTGAGACAGTAGCCTGGATTCACGGTGTCAGCTTTTCCAGCTCCTAACCACACACACACAAACACACACACACACACAGTAGCAGACATGCACTGACAATTCTGGACTGGGGGGATGGTCAGACGGAAGACAGAAGGGAAAAATAGAAGAGGGGGGGGGTGGCTGGGGCCGGATCGATGAAGGTATCCTGGGAACCTTTCTCTTCTTCCATGAATCTATGCAGGGAGATCAGATGCTGACAGGGCAAAGCCCCTCTCTGGACACCGGATCTAGGCTTCTCCCCTTCTGAGGGGACTTAATAAGCCCACAGAGTAAATGATTGGCTGTTTTTTTGAGCGGAAGCAACCCTTCCTCTTGCAGCCGTACCTGTTGTATCTTTGAAAGCAGTGTATGTATGATAGCAGCTGTAGCTCCATTTCTAGCTTCAGGGTGGGAAAAAAATGACTGTGATGTGTGATAAGATACATACCATCACCAGCTCCCTACAGTGAAACTACTGTGGTATGTATGCTATATCGACAATATGCCAAGAGGGATGTTTTTGTTATATATATAAAACAGCTAAAAGACTGTGATTTACTCTTAACCCTCAGCCTACTGACATACTGACTGGTCAAGGTTAAACTGTGATAAAAAACAAAAAAAACAACCACAGCAGCAAAATGTAAAAGTTCTTATTTCTTCTCAAAACAATATTACTTAGACTTATTAATTAAAGTCATCTGGGGGAAAAAAGCAAACTGTAGCTGATGAAAAGGATGTGACAGATGGCAGAATTATTGGAAATACTATCTCATGCTGTCTGTACATACATCACTAAGAGCTATTTCAGTTTAATTTTAGTGTGCAATGTAGAAACTGCTTAACATTGATCTGTCCAATGGATTCAAATATTTCATTGACATATATTTTTTATTATAACGCCGGTAAACCTGAACAGTGCCGTTTCTCTTTCTATTCATTACAGCTTGCTCCTCACGTCATGTGACATGGTGAAACAGAGGTTGGCCATTACCGGTACAGAGCACTTTGATTCCAGAGGCTGGATGCAGGGAGAGGAAGAGAAAGAAGAGAGGCTCTGTGGTTGTTAGGAGGAGTTTAAATGAAGCTGCGTGTGTGTGTGCGTGTGTGTGTGTGTGTGTGTGCGTATTTGCCTGTAAATGGAGGCTGCAGAAGTGAGTGAGAAGAAACAGTAAGTAATGGTGTGAATGAAATGGATACATCTAAAATGGAATTGATTTTTTATTGCCCTGAATATACAGATATAAAAGAAATATTCCTCAACTAGGAGAAATAGAGACGTAAAGGTGCCTCAGAGGGGCGTCCACGAAGGTCCGCGCTGAGGCCTGAAGTGACCCAAACACATTTTTTTTGCCCCAATGCTTTTTTCAAAGGGGAAACTGATATTTATACAATCACATACGACATAAGGTTGAAGTTAGGGTAACAATCTCTGATGCACAGTGGGGTCACCGACCTACTGTTTTACTATACAAATGAAAATGTGAAGAGGTACTATGCCATCTATACCTTCCATAACCTCCCACAAAAGTGACACTTACATGTAGAAACTAATGCTTGCTTCATCCTTTTAAGTCATCTAAGTTTTACATCATATACTTGACAACACTACAACAACACTTTTATAGGCGAGACAGAGCAGATGACTTCTGGGAGATGCTAAGTGATGGTAACTGGACGCCAGCATGTTGCAGTCTGGGAAATCTCCTGATGATTCGGAAGGGGAGACGGCAGCGGAAGAAGGATGGGAACCAAGACAGGAGAAAACCTAGCTGTGTTATGTACGGGCGCCGTGCCAAGGCGTCCATTTCATTCACAAAACCCCCGAGCAGGTCCAACCACAGGCTGACCAAACCTGCATCCTACTCAGATCAGGATAGATAGAGGAGAAGGAGAAGAAGGCATCTCTCAACACCAGTGAAGAATGATTGTTGCAGTTTTAAAATTTCAGATTCTTGATTCTGTGTACATAGCTACAGTGTTGATGCAAACCCCTGTGCCGTAGGCTGGCGTGCACTTCCAAAATATCCAAACTACACGTCGCGGTGATGCAAAACTGCAAATGCACATTTGGTTTGAGTCTAGGAGACTCTCCATGTCTTGCAAGAATCACGATACTGGTCTCGTTGCAGAAGTCAGTCCGCTGTGGATGGAGTCGAACATGGAGTGTTGAAGATAAGCTGACAGTTTCACGCAGGATAATGCAAAGATGTAGTTTCGCTTCACAGTCCTGTTCACTAACGCCCCCCCACCCCAATCCAAATGCTGCTGCAGGTGAGTCTGGAAGAAAAATGTTTGTGTCTTTTGTTTTGGTGCGAAGTAACGTCACGATAACAATCTGAGCCTGACAGGCAGAAAATAACACTTATACAGGACAAATACGACTGCGTGACGCTGTGAAGTGAACTGTTGTCGCTTTCCCATCATTGAACCAAATTGAGGAGTTTCTGCTAGACCACTGCGACAGACAATTGAAGGAAAATAGTGTAATATTCAATTTTATTAATTATTTTTTCAGGTGAAAAGGTAACTGCTTCGATTCCAAATGTGTGGTCCGTTTATCCGAATAATGTGGGCAGGGAGACAGCTGATATGATGAGGTGATCTGTGTAAAGCTCTTTTGTAATTTACCTCCAGCTCTAATGTGTCAACCACATCATCAACCATGTCTCAACCGCCCCTACACTATGACAGTAAAACACCAAAAGACGTGATATCTGCTCTTTGGCAGGGAACGAGTTAATTTAATTTGTAAAAAAATATTAGAATTGTACCCTGAAACACTCGCTTGTTTGTGCTGCTATCTGGGCTGTGTAATTGCTGTAATTAACTGAACTAAATTACCGAGGCTTTGGCCTTTGAGCCATTTTTATGTCCATGACTGAAATTACAGTAGAATCTCCAAACTGGGGGAAAAAAAAATAAGTTTCTAAATTTTTTATAAGCATCCTATCCACATGTCGCTGGTCAACTCACCCTGACCCAGAGGTAATTTGAGTCAGAGGAGCTGCTTCAGTCTGTCTGCTCATCATTTTGACAGAAAGAAAAAATAACACATACACAAAATGATGAGCCTGTAAACAAAATTCTGAGACTTCTATCACTTTGACGAAGACAATGATGTCCTTTCTTTATTCTTCCAAAGTAAGCGTGGCCTTCAATCCACCTATTTATACTTAAGCCATATGAAAATGTGGACATGGGACGGCAAGTGCCATACAAGGAGCAGCCGTCCTATAAATAGGCGTTATAGTCCTCACCGCAGGTGGTCCTGGTTCGAATCCCACATTGGACACTCTGCCTCCCACTTTCTTGTCTGCCTCTCCTGCACTATGAAATAAGAAAAGGCTAAAAAAAAAAGTGTGAACGCTTCTCAGAGATTGTTCGTAACTTGTCTTGCACAGAAGAAAATTAATTTAAATCACACACCTACACATTCACAGATGCCCCTGATCCACAGCGTAGGTACACATACAGTATGCATATACACAATAAAAATGCACATTACAGCTTGCAGCTACCCTGGTTACATGTCAGGACAT
This sequence comes from Eupleurogrammus muticus, assembly GCA_036785175.1. Taxonomy (NCBI): domain Eukaryota; kingdom Metazoa; phylum Chordata; class Actinopteri; order Scombriformes; family Trichiuridae; genus Eupleurogrammus; species Eupleurogrammus muticus. The sequence goes on along the minus strand of JAYKQN010000001.1, from coordinate 43,300,994 downwards.
AGTCACAGCATATTAGTGCAACGTCTCTTAAATTAGCATATCATGACAAGTATGTCCTCCAATTCGGAGTCTGAGTTTCTGTATTTACTGTACTATGACTCATAACTGTAGGGTGTTCATGTACATGTCTGTGGGTGCCTGTGGAGGCGTATTTTTTATTCTATTTTTTTTAAATACCTAGATATATTTCTGCTGTAAATTTAGGATTAACTTTATGTCACTGCATCTGTATGCGTGCCTGGAAACATGCAGCATACAGTAGGTCTAATGTATGAGTGAGTTTTTCATTTGCAAGCTAAAAATGCTGCAGATCTTCTCATGGGATTACAAGATAAGGGTGGGTGAACAACCAAAAGGAGATTAGGAAAAAAAGGTGCAGGTCCGTCAAACAAGAAAAGCACAAAAAAAAAATCATATACAGCGTGATTTTTGTGATTCTAAAGCAGCAGCTTGGAGCATAATAATAAAGGCGGGTTGGTGATCAGGGGAAGAGAAGAGCAGGAAGAGGAGGAGGAGGAGAGAAGAAAAAGAGAAAGTAGGACAGAGATGTGTGGGCCTGGCTCTAGAAGGACGGTGGCTCTAATCATGACTGAACAGCTGCTATTACTCCAGCGCTCTCTCAGGGAGGGCTGCAAAACCCTGCTCATGCTTTAACATCAAGTAAGGAAATCTAAATCACACTGGCTGCCATTAGAGGCAGCATATGGCTCTGGGAAAATATGAAGTCAAACCACCTTCTTTTTCTCCTGGCATTTTACATTAAGCTACTTCAGGAGTTGATCTGCAGATAGTGAAAGTGATTTGAATGTCTTTGCACTTCACTGATTTGGTCTATTTCTCCCAAAAATTATAATTACCTGTGGTGATACTCTTGATTTAAAGGACCCATGTTGTAAAAAGTGAGATTTTTTTGTCTTCTTGCTAATAAGAAAGGTCTAGGTGGTATAAAATATATAAAATTAGGATCAGTACACAAAAACTATGACCTGTAAGCACTTCAAAATAGCCAATTAGAGGAGAGTCTAGTTAATATTAACGGAAAAATCCAAATTGACCTGTTCTTTTTGGGAGCTCCAGAGAGCAGGTTGAGGGAGGAGATGTAAAACTATATTGATTTTTGCTACTGTGTGAAGTGTAAAATATGGGACCTTTAAAGAGTTTGGAGTGTGTTAGGTTTTTTTAGGCCTTTCCAAAAGAAAAAAGTAATAATAAAAAAGTGCAAGAAATGGAATAAACAGCGCTTGTCTGCTCTGATCTGAGCTGTAATCGCTCACGATTGTGGAAAACTAGATTCCTGCAGTCACAACATTGGCATTAGTGAATGAGTAGATACTTTTGTCTTCTCCTTCTGTTATAAACATACAGTTAACCATGCCGTGACAGAATAGTGCATTTAACAGAGGTAGACACTGGAACTCAGTTAGTTAATGCCGCTCAATCAGTTGCATTTCCACATTACTTTAAAGCGATAATTCAGTATTTTGGAGACCTAGCCTCATTTCCCCCTATGTTATTGCATTATATTGAAAATCTAGTCAGAGGGAAAGTGCTACTAAGCTCAGTGAAATGCTCTCGATGCTCCGGATACATGCTAAGGGTGTGAGAAATGTAGCTAGGTATCCGAAGTACCAAAATATTCCTATGAATAAAGATTTTTCTTTTGATAGAAAAAAACAGTCATTTGTGATCCAACTCTCATCATCATACTCTTCCAGTCAAACTTGCATCTACAGCACACGTTTCTCCTTCAAGCCACTGAAGCTCCGATTCCTAAAAGACCTCGAACTGAAATATTAAATAGCAAATGGAAAGCGACAGTCACTCAAAAACTCAACACTTTGCGGTAAAAACAAGCTGTCATTATCGGCACCCTGGAAGCACACGGAACCCCGGAGGAGACGGCGAAACAGGCAGGATGGTGACAAGAGATGGAGAAACAGAAAGAGATAGAGAAAGAGCTGGGTAGAGGGCGAAACACTCCAAGAAGATCTTTTCTTTTCGCTCTTCTGGCCCACTATGCTTCAAAAAGGCTTTTCTTTAATGTTTGATAGCCACTCTGCTTCCATTTGAATTACAATGCACGTACTTTGAGGATCCATCCATGTCACGTAAACGGGAAAATCGACATACGTGTGTGGCTTGACGTGTCCAAGATCGATCCTCATACTCGAGTGTCATCATTTGCCATCTGTTGTGTCCCGGACAGCTGTTTGTGGGCGTTCTGAAGTAGTTGTGTGCTCTAATTTATTCATAAGGTTTTTTTGTTTTCGCTAGAAAAATCTGTGATTAACTAATGCAAACGCATACAGTAACGTGGCATTCTGCAGCCCTAAGTGGATTGAGCACCAATGTTAGTATTGTTGATCTATATACATGAATTTAATTTATAACTAGGACTAAAACTAAAAGACCAAAATGCGATTATCTCTAGATGATATTCATGTGAGGGACTAAGATTGTACTAAAAATCCTTGTCCAACTGAACAGTGCAGAGCCCTGGTGTCACACTGGCATCAGCTGATTGTCATCCATCAGCTGTTTGGTCACCAGCTGACTAACTAATGGTATTCATGCATGTGCAGCGTGGCCATTAAAACTAGACGCTGTTACTCTGCTGACACATTCCTGCCAACACCATTTGCTCACCTCCTCCTTAAAAACGTGTGCCAAATGTTTGTTATTGCAGTAACAAACACTGTCATAATCATGACGTGACACCTGTCAGGAACTTTAATGGATGCTTACGACAGTTGTTGAGTGTCGTTTGGTAATTTATGTCACTTTTGATGCAAAGTTGACAATGTCTGACATGTCTCTGTTGTGGCGACTTGACATAAGCCGAGACAAAATAAGCTGTCATAAACATGACATAGCAGACCCATACTGTCAAATTTGTTGATGTAAGGCTTGATCTTGATCTCAATGTTAGCTCTCCCTGTAGAGAAGGCATTTATTTCTGACAGTCACATATAACCACACAATAACACAAAATGTAGAGTTAAATAAGTAAAAGTTATGTTCAGCAGCTGCATTTACATCCACCTTTTCTTATTCACATTTTCAAAAATTGAGAACAAGTCTCTTATGACGTGCATAAAAAGTATGCAAATAGGCCAAAGTTTTGACTACTAAGAAGACACACAGTGTGTGTTTGTGTGTGTGTGTGTGTGCTTACTCGTTAATGCTTTGAACCTTAATAATCGACCTCAAGTGAATCTCCAGTACTTTCTTTGAGTTCAGTCTGTGTGAAGATGCCTGTTGACCTGCTTTCAGTTGATCGTCCTATTCTGTGAGCACCGACCTCCGTCTGTGGAGGCTGAACCGCAAGAGGCTCCTTCAACTCAATCATCGAAGGTGTTGCTTATAGCATTCAGGCGGCTAAAATAGTAGAACTGATCGTTGGTGTGCTCACAACTCATAACTAGTTCTCTGTGTCAGCAACCTCCTCCCACCACTGAAATGTGTTTCTCTTTCGCATAGTTAAATTAGCCGATGCTTTTCAACTTTTTTTTGTAGCTAGTGTCCCTTCATGTGGACCCCCTCTGTTCCAGGGTCACAGAGCATCCGGATTCTAAACATCTGGGAGAGGATAATTAACTGGTGTGTGGGTGCCACGCATATGTGTGTTTTCACCCAGGTCACCTCCCCAATTCACATGAGAACACATCAAACGGCTGCGTCGCGGGTCTGTGACACACTTTCATCAAAGGCAGCTCACAAGAGAGCGAAATCTCTTCAGAAAGGCTCAATATGTTACGGTCGGGTTGCGTTTCCCAAAGCAGGTCGGGATACATGCCGCACTGTGGAGCACAGGAAAACCCGGGCGTTGCACGCTGAACGCACTGCTGTTAAAAGTCCGAAAGAGAAGTAACTCAAGCTGTAGAAAATCAGATCACTAGGCACGCATAAAAACATGACTGTGCAGAAAATAATGCAACACATTCACAGTCGGAGGCCTTCAAAATTAGGAGCGTTCTTCCTCTTCCTCTCACTACAGACGTCCGCATTCTCTTGGCGTTGCCTATTCTTTTTTTTTTTTTACTGTTTTTGCTGCCTGTCTGCATCAGGGAGCAGAGACGGCGCCGGGGTGACTTCAAACGGGCCTGTCTCATCGAACAACACATCACAGCCAGCCGGCTCCACCTTTGAAGCAGCTCAGCCGGAGCATGCTCAGTGGCGCCGAGCGGAAGCTTCGGTGGCAGCCGCTCGCCTTGTGAGACGGTGCACTGACCCAGAGTCGGAGCAACCACTGAGAAAAGTCCCGGAAGATAAGTGGAGGAATTGGACTCGTTTGTTTAAATTTGAAGCAATTTTAAAGGACTAATGTCACACGAAAACAGTTAAATAAATCTAAATTCCACCTGGCTGTGTCAAAATGATTTTAATTGCAAACAATCAATATCAGAGATTGTCTGTGAGTCTTTTGCTCATGACTGTTTGTCAGATCAAACATCATTATTATCATTAAAAGTTAAAACCCCTGAGGTGTGCTGTGGTGGTGTGTAGACCGCTTTATTCTTAAATTACATGTCTCCCCCCGTCTCTCTCCCCCATTACTTCCTGTCTGGTTACTGTGTAATAGTATAAAAAAGGCATTTATACCACAAATCCCACCCAAAAAAAAGTTAGTCCTCATAGACTATCTATCCTGCAGCATCACCCCCCCTCTTTTTGTTGCTTCCCAGCACTTTTCAGATGTTACAGGTCTATCTGCTCCTTCACTTCTCGCACTTACACAGGTGACTGTGGGTCAGAACTGTTTAACTCTAAGACGCCTTCACAGGCCCTCAGGAACTCCCAGCCCTATCACCCAACAGAACAGAATCTGGGTTTGAACTCATTTATTTATAAACACATATAGCAGGAACATGCCTGTTTTAACACAATTTCAAAACTGATACACAGATTGACATCCAAACGTTTGACATACTTAAAGTGCAGTCTTTTCATTACAATACCTATATTTTCATGTCTCTCTTTATTGTGTATGTAGGTCCATGTCTTATTCAATGTAAAATTTGTCTGTTAAGACTATGTGACAGTCAAATACAGCCTCACTTAGCCAAAAAATCCACTTAGGCTTCCACTTTTCTATAGGAATACAGACTTCCTTCAGGCGCTAGTTCCTTAAAAAAGCAGAGTAGAATGGAGCAGATAATAAATTACAGTGTATAAAATAATTGAACTTTAACTGAACGTTGATCTCTGACTAACAGATTTTCTGAAGTGAAAAATAGATTTGCCCCAGTTCAAGTGCAATTCAAGGCCAGAGCTTGAACAAATAAAAAAATAAATACTACTTTGACTGGGTCGAGTCAAGCTATATGGACGTTGTAAAAAGGAAGAAAAAAAACACGTACACAAATGCAAGATTTGAAAGTGAAAACTCATGGCAAGATTGGTCTGCATGTGGAGCCTGGACACTGAGATGTAAACCACTATGCACAGTGCAAAGAGGCTTCAGAAAGTCGCGTTTTAATGGCTTTTCTCTTCTTGTTGTGAGCCCCTCTGAGGTCGTCTGTGTTTTTACCTCCAATTACATAATTCTTTGCTTTCCATGCCCAGTCCTCTTACTCCAATTTTCTCCATTTTTTTTTTTTACCGTCTCTGTTTTTCCCTCCTCTTTCCTTTCTCCTCTCTCGGCTCTTTTATGCAATTTTGTCAAGGCCTTTTTTTATGAAAGACACTGAACCACACAGACACAAACACTGCCAGTGTGACACCAAACTGCCGCGCAGCTCCTCTTTCCTTAATGTTTTCTTAATGCTGGAAAAGTGATGTAAGAGCATGCAAATCATGTTTTCTCTACGAAGGAATACCTAATAGCATTTCATTATGAACATTAATTTTAAATATTATTGGAGACCTTTAACCATTAAGCTACTTGAATCTTTCATGAAAAAAATGAATTATGAATGCATTGTATAAGCACGCTCTTGTCTTGTGTTAGATACCACGTTTTGTAAAATGCTGGATACACTTTGTGACCTTTGTGTCCTGTGAATTCATGTATTTTACATTGTATATGAACACCAGACACTCTATTTAGACGTGTCTAGTTTTCCATGAGGCACAAGAGTCAATTTCACACCCAGTGCCTGCGTCCTGTTGATAGCAATGGCAGCTGCTCCTAAAGTTGTGCCAGAGGGAGTGTTCCGGGTGCGATGAAAGCGCAGCGATATCGTGAGGGCAGGTTAATGTCATGGGTTAAGACTGGCTGTGGGGGGGTCGAAGGTGCAGCGCGTCACGCTGGGCTATTTTTAAGCAAATTTAGCCAATTCTTAAGATGGGCTTGACAGAAGGCTGACAGGCAGGTGCACAATGGTCTTTGCAGCGTTCTCCTGAGCAGAAACACAGGCAAGAATCTAAATATTGATATAAAAGACTATTGTGCATGTAACAAAGGAGCGTTATCATAGCGCACACTACAGTCTGCCCTCATATATGGACTGTGTGTAAATTTGAGAAATGTATGCTGGATTTTGGAATAAATGTAAATGAAAACAGTTTCATTTATTGGACAAACAGGAATGTTTTTTGAAGTTGTGCAGTTACACAGAGTCCATGGTTACACAGAGCATATATATATATTTGCATATTCCCTGATCTACCACTCTGCTTAATTATCACTGCTACAGTGGGGAAAATAAGTATTTGAACACCCTGCTATTTTGCTATTTCTCCCACTTAGAAATCATGGAGGGGTCTGAAATTGTCATCGTAGGTGCATGTCCACTGTGAGAGAGATAAACTAAAAAGAAAAATCCAGAAATCACAATGCATGATTTTTTAATGATTTATTTGTGTGATATTGTGTTCAAATACTTATTTTCCCCACTGTATGTGTGATGGTTTGTGCATGCGATTAGTTGTTACTGTGTTCTTTTTATATTATGTTATCACATAGCATAAACATGTCATTGCTGTTTTTAGCCAATTAAGTCGTAGATTGCTAGGCTGAAGGTTGTTGTTGTTGTTGCCGATGTTTCCCCTAGCAACGGGGACGGTAACACACAGTTAGAGGAAGGGGGAGAAAATTGGCCAGCGGCAGGTTTCTATCCAACATTTTACATCATTTGAGCCAGACTCTTTTGAATATTTTATTTTACATATAATATCTAAAAATATCCTTAAGTATTAATCATTTTAAAAATTTAAATTAATGCTTTAAGAAAGCACAAGTTAACATTTTGCTCTGATAAATGTTTCTTAGAGCATTTTATTCTGCCCCGGGGAGCTTAGTCAGTAGTGCTTGTACTTTGAAAAAGAATTTATTGAGAAACATGGACACTTTGTCAAGAATTCATCACAAAAAATGTCAGACAGACATTTTTTAGAGAAGATGTGAAGAACAGTTTCATATGTTTCTTTCATTTCTCTTTATTCTGTCTGATTGTCAGCGATGTGCTTCTCACTTACTCGGGAGTTTTGATGCTCACAAAATATTGCTTTTTTCAGCATGTTGAACCTAATGTTTATTAAAACTGACAATTATACATTCTAGTTGAGTAAAAGGGACTCGATTAGATCATTTCTGTATGATCCGCCATGAAACCTTTTTGTCTTTCTTACACACACACACACACACACACAGTGAAAGGGTTGGGGTATTGAAAAATTTGGTTCTATCATGAGATTGGTTCTGGATTACAGCAGAGCTCAACACCCACTTCACTTTTGTCCTGAGCCAGACAGGACATTTTCTTTTTTTTTTGCCCCCCTTCCCCCATTTCAACCTTCAAAGGGTCATAAAACCTGTGTCTCCCCCAGAGATGGTGCCTATGTCCTCGTCATCCCTCTAACTCCGGATCCCTCTGCCCCTCGTCATTTTCCACCAGGCTGTGTGTGAGAGATGGTGATGAGAAACTGTGATTTCAGCAGTGAGCTCAGTAGTGGCACAGCCCCGGGGCCTTACGCACGGCTCCTACCCAATTCTCAGAGGAATGGAATTGCCCGTGAACCAGAATGATACCTGACAGCCAAAAAGAAGATGAGAAGGCACGTGATGGTGGGAGGAGCCAGAAAACACTGTGCTCCAGTCACGAGACGTTCACACGGTGCCTCCAACCTCTAGCTCTGCTTGCAACATACTCCAGGAAATAAAAACTTAGGCTGAACTGGAATTTGTTATATAGGTCATTAATATAACTCGTCATCCTAAGTGCATTTATCAAGAGGCGGCACATCATTAGGAGTCTTCTCCACTTAAAATGTCAAAAATTATACCAACCCAAACTACATTAGCATGACTCCCTATAAATTATCCTTTCCATATTTTCACAATTCAGTGGAAGCTGAAAGGGGGGGGGGCATGATAATTATATGAATACACATGAAATCCCAGATACATGTTTCTGGATTCTGCTGTTTGCAGTCATGTCTAAACCAGTGGTTTCCAACCCTTTTGGTACACGGGGTCCAGACCTTGGCCAGTTTGCACGAAGGGTGTCATAGCGCAAATCCTGCAGACTGTTGATCCACTGACCTTCATCATGGTGATATCATCAGCCAAAATTTGAACACTTTAGTTTATGAGAAAGTATTGTTCAGCCAATTTTTGGCATATGTATCATGGTAAACTGTGAACAGCGTAATTATTATAACTGCTTAACATTGTTATTGTTAGCAATAGCATGCAAACATTAGCATGTAGCTAAGGGCCCTATAAACATGTGTGTGTATAAAAGTGCATCCTTATAAACTCCTGATGACCATCTATCCTAGGTTTGGAACTTGTTATTTCAATAAAGAAAGTTTGATAGGAGCTGCAGTCAATCATGATGCTCCAAAAGTATGATGGTAAAAACAATAAATAAAAGTATGACAAGATGGATGCACCTCCAAAACACAAGTTTTTATACAGCAATGACAAAAAAATGATGAAAATAAAGGCGGTAGTTAGTATCTAGGGTTAAAAGAGACGCCCGAAGTAAATCTTCCCTATAGGGCCTCCTGTTGCCTATAGCCAGGCCTCTCACAGCCTCAAGCAAACGATGAAGCCGCGCTGTGGGATGCGCCTTCTTCTACAAAACACACCAACCCGGGAATCCGCCTCCTCTCTGTCTCGAGAAGCTTCAGTGGACGCCTGCCGGTCGCTTTTGAAACGCCTAAGGCCGAATTTGTACATGGACAGGGACGCTATGTTAAATACATGTGATATTTCGGTGAAACTTACGTGCCTGGATGCAGTGATACCTGGAGACGAGGGGCAGTTAAGTGTGAGACAAACCCTGTCAATGAGAGACGCTTGTCTGCACACAGCACTGTGGATACATAAAAGCTTGCTAGGGATTCTCCTCCTCCTCCCACTCAATCGCCTCCCTCTTCTTCTTTCTCTTCTTCTTCAGGATCCTTTGCAACACTAGTGCGACTGCTCATATCACTGTTTATTCTGAACATTCACACTGATTCCAGAGCCCACAAGGAGGCTAATGTCTGAGAGAGACAGTGGGATGGTGGCAGCGAGCTGGGAGACGGTGGGACGAGGCGGCGCTGTATGAGAGCCAGATCACAACGCCATGACGCCAAAGCGCGAGAGGAATCGGCAGCATCGGCGGCGTTGCTCCTCAGAATCTGAACCTCAAACCGCAAAGTGAAAATTAGCGACATCAGTTAGCACCAAAAAAAAAACCGCTGCAACAGCCGGGGCGGCCGGAATCCAACAAGCGTGTGCTGATTGTCGTCTAGCACTTAATATGACCCGCTACTACACTGGAATAGCGGGTCAACAGCTGGTGGGGGGTTGTGAACGGGAGATGGGGGAGGGTTGAACATCTGCATCAGGGTTCGATTGTGGTGCAAGAAGCCTTCGAGAGAACGGCAGCGGCGGCTCGGCTGGAAAGGCCTCCTTCTTTCCCGCAACCTGGCGACTAAAAGCTCTCAAGGGAGCAGTCACTCTCAGCCCACTCGTTGCCATGGCGATTAAATGTCAATCAAGAGACGGCGGGGTTTTTACATTAGATTTTTACACCCACATGCGCAGGCATTCAGTCTCACAGTTGCCTTAGTCAAGCTGAAAGAGCCACAGCAATAAACATAAACATGTGTAGGCGGAGTTCCACCGATCGCGTCCTGAAAATTATTCAAACCCAAAAGCAGCCGATTCTTTTTTTTTTTTTTCCAACTTGAAATTTCTGTATCCTTCTTATTATATCTCAGGTTCTTTTTTCAGATTTTCATTGTTTTTTTTTCTCTCCCCATATGCATTCCTCTCTCCAATCTTTCTCTGTTTTCCTCCCCCCCCTCGTCTTTCTCTCCCTTTGTTACAGTGGCTCAGACAGTGCTGTTAAGTCTCAGTGGGGCTGAGAGAAAGTGACCTCGCAATCGACTGCTAATACAACTGTCATCGCCTGCTTCCCACCGAGGCCCACCAGGGGTAGGCCTGGGAGAGGAGGCAGAGGAATGAGAGATGACTGTATGAGCAGAAATGTGAGAGGAGATGGCAAATTGATGAAAAAAAAGAAAGAAAGAAACCCTGGAGGGGAGAAGAAAAAAAGAAAGAAGAAGTAAAGCATAGGGCCGGGAGTAAAGAGCAAACAGACAGGATGGCAGACGGAGCTCGTGTCAGTGGGTGAGCAGAAGCAGGGGCGGGATGCGGAGGCGGGGGCCGCTCGGACCGCTGTGAGTCACCGGGGTCGTCATGTGACGCCGTGGCATCACGGTCAGTGGGTCAGGCAGGTGGACGGCGGCGAGCGGATAATGTTTTCTACCTCAGTGGACCCAACATTGTAACACGCGGGGGCCTCTGCCACAGCACAGATCGCCCTCGATAAGTCACGATTTCTTCTTGTTACAGGTCCAATCCACTGTTTCTTCTATACCCCTTTTCTTTTTTTTGCTGTCCCTAAAACACCAATCAATGTGTTTGTATTGTCGGTGGATTAAAAGGACAACATTATGCGCGAGTGGTCGAACGCAGAGGCAATTACCGCTCGACTGCAGTTCTCTCTCAGCAGCGCGCGGCATTTTACTGTCTTTCAGCTCATTGCTTTCAGTTTTACAGCCTTGCCACACTCGCTGTTGTGGTTTGCTCTCAGTGTTCTCGTTAACCTCATTTCCAGCTGGTGCAGCCAGTTTTGTTTTTTTCAGGAGGTAGCAAATGGAAAATATTGAGGAACAGAATGATCTGTGAAAGGAATATACTAGAGTCACAGGGTGGATGCTAGACATATACAAGAGATTAGGTAACAGATGTTGAAGTAGATGATATAGTATTTAGTATATTTTGTTGAAATTAAGCAGAAAGGGTAGCAGAGATTGAGCTCTTGGTTCTTAATTTTTTTCCTGTGTGCAGGACGTTGAGTGTGGAGTGTGTTATTAGAAGAAAGCAGCGTTGCCACTGTACAGTAGCATTGGGCTGACTGGTCAGTGCTGGACTCCCGTATAAATCTAGGTCACAGTTTGCAGCACGGTAGCACCACATTAACAGTTTTCAACATTTAAGGAAGATAGACAGTGCAAGAAAAATTGTGTGTACAACCCTAAAAGGGAGGAAAAAGTGTGAGCTTGCTCTAACAATCGGATTGAATCCTAAACTGCAGGACGTAAAAAAAAATAAATTAATAAAATCATAAGTCCCAAAATGAGTTCTTACATGTGATTTTCTGTTGTAATTCTGATAGACAGATGTTGTGCAAAGAGCTAATTAAAACTGCACAGAGAGTTCAGCAGCCAATAACTAATTCCATTATCACCGTGCTGCCAGATGATCTTTTTAATAAGGCTCACTATAGAACAAATTAGTGCGGAAAGTCTCTCAAAAAGAAGAGGAGGGGACGGTTCACATTTTCCCAACCTCTTGCTCAACACAGCGGCACATTCCTATGATCTCGCCGTCCTCTCTCCCTCGCCTTTCTCTCACTCGCAGATATTTCACTCTTGCATTTCCTCTCTATGCACAGTTTGATGCCAGGCATGTTAATGACCAGTTTGGTATTTCGAGAAAACTTAAAGGGAAAATCCACCACTTTGAATATGGTGGTTTTCCTAAAAGTAGGTCACTATTATATGAAGATTTTTTCTTTTGTTAAATTGGTGCCCTATGACTTGAGCAAATAGAGAAAAAGGCTGTAGCTCCAGGGGGGAATACTAGTAGATATATAAAACATAAGACACACTGGAGTCAGTTATGTTGTGTGGATCCTTGTGCAGACAGTAGGAAAAACACTTTTCTTTTGCCTATTTTGGACGAGGAGCAGACAGGATGCAGCCTAAGTAACACAGTCACTGCGGCTGTATTCTAAATTCAGAGTTGGCAAAGTAGAATATTCTGTCAGAAGACAAAGTCGGGTTTGCCAAAACGCCGAAAAAAGTTTGTTGGAGTGCAGAGTTTCCTGTTCGTCTCGATTCTCTCTACACTGGGCACTGGTTGCATCTGGATGAAGATGCCTCTGATTTAGCTGTTTTTGCTGTTTCTGCTGCCACGTTTCGTGTCATAAAACCAACCTCCTTCCATATATGCTGATGTAAAAGTATAGGTATTTAGTAGTATGATATTTTTGTCTGCTTTTTCCCACATTTTACCGTCTCCACTGCTTCAGAAAACAGCCAGTGTTTTTTTTTCCACCGACACCGCCGGTTTTCTGGAAGAAAAGACACATATTTTCTAAGCTGTGCTCCAGAGACACAGAGAACACAGAGATAACGTTGAAAATGCGCCTTTAAACATATTCATGTTTGGGCGCAATTAATTTCACAGTGTCTCTGGCAAAGACAGGTGTAAATGAAACCTGACACTTCAAATCATAGTCAACCATCCAAATCCAGGCAAAGGAACAGGCGAGGCGGTGTGCACGCAGACAGACTGTCAGCTAAAGCGTAAAAATGACTCTACAGCTTTAAAAGGAATTGGTGGGGGCTATAATGAGTGGAATTGGGAGGGGGGGGCTCCTCACTCATAAGACTTATTAATAGTCAGGGGATCATTGCTTGCGGGAGGATTTAAGTTTGATGTTTTACTGAACCATGCATAGGGGACATATGTTGTTTCTGTCATTTTTTTACCACCATTTCTCAGCTGTAGTGCGCAGCTTTTACACGTAAATGAACATCCGTTACATGCAGGCCGTTGGCAAATGTGTTAAGACAATGTTTGTTAAGCCTGTAAACTACCAGGTAAATCTCTCTCTGCGTTTCACAGAAGACAACAGTTTTTTAAATGTGGCGTCTGTGGAGGAGACGCTCCCTGCGGAAAAATTATCCAATCATGTGGCTCTTCCAGACTCTCCAAATGTTGCCCCAGGCTGGAAGAATCCATATCTGATAGTGAAAACGAGTCATTTTTGCGGACGGGTGGGGGTTTTGTGGCGCTCTGAACAATTTACCCCCAGTTTTACAGCCACGACAGTAACGAGGAGACTAAATAGATTGTGAGTGTTTAAAGTCACCTTCAGTAGTAACACCGGCTTCTACTGCATGTCCACACTGTAGGTCGAGCATCAGCCAGTACGGAGGGGAGGGGGGAAGAGGGGGTGTGGAGCGATAGAACAGCCTGTAGGGATAATTGGACTCCAAACCAGCCCCATTAAACCTGTGTTAGTTTCAGTTTCAGTAGGTGCTAAAAGATGCTCTGTAACGACAGCTTTATAGGAAGCCGCCCAAAAAGTCTGGGAGCAGAAATACTCCCGTTACAAACATTTTACACATTATAGAGCAGACACGATGCGTCGTCAGCCCGCGCTGCACGACGGCGCCACGTTTTGTTGCATTCACTTGTCTTCAAAGGGCAGAGATTTGTGCCCAATGGGGCAGGCGAGAGAGAGGAGAGCTCCACCATGCCGAAGAAGACAAAGAGCGGACTGGAATCTGTTATTGCAGAGAGGGAAAAATGCCACAGAGGACGGAAAAAATGAATAAATAGACAACCTTCTCTCTTTTTGGACATGGCAAAGCCTCAAAGTCCTGCACAGAATCAAAAAAAGGCTCTAATAAATCAATAAGCAGATAGTCGAACCTTTGACTGCTTGATCCTGTTTTTCCAAGGACATTTCTCCTCAGTGAAGACAAAAAAAGGAATTCCTGTGCTGTTATTTGTTTTTTTTTCCTTTGGCCTAGCATTCGGATAAATTTTAAGCTTATTTCAAAAGGCTCTGTGATTAAACATCCCACTAATCTTGGCACGTTCCACATAAAACTCTGTAGAGCATAAATCCATTTATTGCAAAAATGTGAGCGGAGGCAAGCACAGAAAAAGTGGGGATTCCGTCAGTGTTTCGAGTCGAGAATTCTCCTTGAAAAATCCTCCCCCTGCCGCCTTGATATTCTGACAGGCTTCTTCAAAAATGTTTTAATTGCATGTCCTCGAGTCTTCGACGAAGTCTAAACACGTCTTCCTCTCTTCAGGCCCTGAACAACCTAAGTCAACGAGCCAAGAAAAAAGAACAATCTAGACACATCGCCAATATTATACAAGTTTAACATCTACTTAAATAATTTCACCAGTGGTTTTACTCTTGCTGCTGCGTATTCCTAGACCCACTGTAATATGAGTTTTCCCTTGCCACATCTGCCAAAAACATGTCCCAGAATACAAAGAATGCACAAAAATGAAGATCTGCATCCTCTTCCACGTCGGCAGGTAACTTCCACCTGAATTTGTTTTTGGCTCCAATGAAGAATGAATTAAAGTCAGTACTCCGCTTCAATTGGCAAAGTTAAAACAAACCAAGCCAGAAACCTTGGTGAAGTCATGGGCTCAGACGTGGATTTCAACAGCCACATTGAGGCAATAACAAGGTCAGCATACTACAATATCACCTGAAGAGTATATCAAGAATTAATGGACTTTTGGCTCAGCAGGATTTGGAAAAAAAAAAATATTTGTGCATTTATCTTGGATGTTACTTCTCTTAATGATGTCTTTACCGGTCCTAAAAAGTGGATCAGACGGCTGCAGCTGATTCAGAACATGGCTGCTCGAGTCCTCGCTAAAACCAAGAAAGTGGATCACAGATATTTAAACTGACTTCCTGTCTGTCAAGGCATCGATTTCAGAGCATGAAGGGTTTATGGCTAAAATACATTTGTGATCTGCCGCGATGTTACAAACCATTCAGCCCCCTCAGATCATCAGGAACACGTCGGCTTTCTCTTCCCAGAGGTAAAACTAAACCTGTTCGCCAGTGCTGCTTTTGTTAAACCAAATTCAAGGCTTTTGATCAACATCTAACTCCGTTGTAATTTTTTAGTCTTTCATTTTATCTGTCCTATTCTATTTTAGCTTTTTTACATTTTTCAATTCGACTCTTAGTAATTTGTATTAAAAGGCCTTTTTTATATCGCGATACATTTCGCCCTGACACCTTTTATGGTTTATCCAAAGCACGTTGAATCGCCTTGTTGTCATAATGTGCTATACAAATAAACTTGCCTTGAAGGAATTCTGGCCTAATCCACTCAGACATGGTGGCTGAGAATATCTCACTGGCTCCATTTCATCCTAAAACTGTACTGCAGAGGAAGTATAAAGTGTAAAGTAGAACAACCCTCCACCTCTTGGAAACTAGTAAAACTGTAAAGTTAAATATGCCTTACATATAGGAATCTATGTGGTTATTATGCACATATTTATACTGAATATACAGTGTACTGTATATTAAGCATAATAGATGTTGTGTAGTCAGATTTTATAGAATTTCACTATTTTGCACGGTAACATCAGGAAATCAAGAACCGTGATTGTCTTTTTAAACCATGTCTGTTTTTGGTCCCTTTAACATGTGGCGAACCACAAGGACCAATTCTTGGTCAATTTCTGTTCTCTGTGTACACACTGTCTATTGGCTGTGAATACATTATTATTTCTATAATTACTACTAGTAATATTAATATAATGGTGAAATCTTGGAAAATGTAAGGTATTTTTAATAGCTGTCGTTTGCTGAAGCATTATATGGTTTCACAGAGCGCATCAGATGTTATTCACACACGGTCACACGTTCATGTGCACACACACATATTACGTATGTGAGAGGCAGATGGCTGGGCCTGATGTTATAGGCAAACTGATATTTTTGTGTGTGCGTTTGTCTATGGCGGGGGGACGGCAGGAGAGTTGTGTTGTCACTGATGCACACAGGCAAACGGACCACGGCTGTCAGTGTATTTTAATACCTGCAGGGCCCGAAGTGCACAGGTTGCTCTCGCTATTACATGTAATTCACTCTGAGGGAAAACATATTGGGAGCGATGATGCAGCGGAAACAAAACAACAGATAAAAAAAAAAAAACATGGTGGAGCAGAAAAAGGGAGAAGTGGGAAATAAAAGGTGGGAAAAGAAACAGACAGAGGGACACGTTGGAAGGACAAGGAGTCGGAAATAAGAAGAAGGAAAAGTGGCTCAAACAGGAAATAGGTTTGAATTTGAACATCTGAAGCACGCTCGGGGTGAAAAATTGGTGATGTGTGACATCTACCTGATCACTGTTGGACTTGTGAGCTGACGACCTCTCCGCCATGACGCTCTCAGTTCCCCCCTCAAGAACCCAATTTAGCTCTCCTGGCACGCCGCGGTCACCCGCAGAAAAAGGGAAAAAGCCATTCAGCCACAATCATAAGGAGGAGAGGAAGGACACGGGAAGGACAGAGATGGACTGAGAGGGAGGCCTGGATATGGGCTGTCCTAAATATGAGGAGGTCTTTCACGTTATGTGGGCCACATTACGTCCCCCTCACAAAACACAATGAGCAAACCTCAAAGGAATTCATTCATAAGCATGCATGCCGGGTCCCATGTTCTCACAAGGAAAAAAGCAATAAACTTTTTAAAGGGATAATTTATGTAAATCCAATAACTTGCTGTGAGTTAGATGAGATTCATGCCATTTTAATCTGTTTCATATAAGAAAACATTTGAAAGCCCCATATCATGTACTTTTCCATTCCATTCGAAGTACCGATACCCCTAACATGATGTATTTGTAATTTATAGTACAAAAGTGTAACTCAATGTAGTTTTATGGAGTCCTGCAGGAGGCTCCATTAAAGCACTGGGTATTTTTGGTCTGTCTGATAAATATTCATTCTCTTCTGATTTTTACTTGGAAGAAAAAAGTTGTTAAATTTGTGCAAAAAGAAAAGTCTACTTAAACTTCTACTTAAAAAGCTAATTAAGTAAATTCCCCAACTATTGTTTTTTTTAATGAAGTTTACAACTTGGTAAAACCTGGAACCAGCTCCAGAAGAGTCTAAAACTCATTGATCTTGTTTCTTGTTGTGTATTGTATGTGTATGACCTTTCCCTATGTTCTACTATATGTTTTTTTAGTATCTCACTCATGATGCGGCGCTTAGTGAACAGAGACGTCGCTTCACGGCGCCCCCTCTAACCTCAGGAGGAGCGTGCCCTTTTGACCCCAGCGCGTCACAAACCTCGTTTCTCAGCAAGCAGTAACAGCTCGCCGAGCAGGGTACCGCCATGCAAATGCAGGAAACGAGAAGAGACGACTGCGCGAACCCCGGCAAGTGTGACACGGTGAGAGCGAGGGAACTAACGGGCCTCTTCAATTATTTATAAGCAGAGATTGTCTGTTTATCAAACTGACGCCTGGAGCGTCGACTGTGATTAGACTCAAACAACGGTGGTCTCCTCATGAACGCTGCCGATGCAGCTCGCAGCACACAGCAGGAGTAGCAGTGAAGAAAGACCTGGGAAGTGTGTGTGTGTGTGTGTGTGTGTGTGTGTGTGTGTGTGTGTGTGTGTGTGTGTGTGTATTGATACTCATCAGGCCATGATTTTGTGAGATGTGTATATAATTTACATTTATTAAGTGTTCAATCATCACATCATCTCTGGATTCTGTATTGTACAAATGTATAGCATGTTTTAAACTACAGATTAACTCTCAATATTACTTAGAAGATATGAGAAAGGTGTGAAAATAATAAGTAAAATATAAGCCAGGGGTGTCAAACAGGTGGCCCGGGGGCCAGAAGCTGACTAACAAACTGCGATAAAAAAAAAATAATAATGCAATAAATGGATCAGTTCCTATTTCTTCACAGAAATACTCAGTCAGGGAACATCTCTCAGGGCTCAAGGGGATAAAATATTAAAAGTTTTGATTCGTAAATGGTTTGTAAAGCAGGAGATAACGCTCATTGTTCAGTGAGTAAATGTTTTGAATTGTGACACAAGAGTAAACTGATTAAAGATAGAATAAAGAATATTATATTTCACCTTGTTGCTCCTCTTTTAGACAATACAATTTAATTAATAATGTAGATAGGGATAGTGTATTTTTTTGAAAAGTGGAAAAAAAATTGTAGGTATTGTTATTTATACATAATTTAGTTTTACCAGTCCGGCCTAAATGAGATTTAATCACACTGGATGTGGCCCATGAACTAAATTGAGTTTGACACCGCTGGTATAAACTAATACAAGAGTGACCTTATTTAACGACAATGAACTGTTAGACTGACAGTAGTTTTATTGGTATGATTGTGAGGGCATAACCATCCTATGGACTAATGTTCTCTATAATGTTGTCTAATGTTCTCTACACTCTCCTGGTGTGACGGGTGGTCTCGCAGCTCTTGTGACTCCGTAGTGCCACAGTGATGTGGTTCTGGGGCTGCACCGTTCTAAACGTCCTCCCAGGACACAAACATGGGATCCCTCACTGGCCTCCCACATGCTAACACTTCTTTTTTGATCATGTAGTTTCAACACTGCTTAGTTACAGGGTTTTCCTTTGTTTTTTTGATTGCTAAAGTGCATTGATCAATTCAGTTTGCATTACCAACACCTAATCCCCCTTCCAAAACTCAACCAAACCACCAAAATGCTTCAGACACAATGAGCTGATTCCTCCCTCAACGCTGGCAACAAAACTCCATTAACAAGGATCATTTCATAAATGGTTTATTTTATAACCATTTACATTGATAAATATTAATTTTTTGTATTGGAGGCGTAAAGCCGATCATGTCACACAGACCCAATGACGATTAAATAGTTTGGCACTTAAAGTGGCTCATTTTTCAAAAGAAACTTGCGGGCTAAGTAGCTGAGAACATTTTCTATGGTGACATCGAAATGTAAATCACCATCTACTGCCATGTTGTATCCACAATTTCCAACGCTCCGGCGTTTTGTCCTTGTCTTGCTGCACCCTCCCTGTTCTGCAACGACTAAAATTCCCAGAGAGGTGAACTCGGGTGCAATGGAGGATGAGGGTCCACCCCCCTAGCTGTACAGTAATACTGGAAAAGAATATTACCATAAGGAGAATCAAATTCCGGGGCGGCCCGATTTGAAGAACTTATGGGGGTGCGCGAATGCGGGAGTCTCAGAAATAACGGGATCTATGGGGACCGAAGACGACGGGTTGCGCGGCAGGGCGAGGGAGCCGGGGAGCGTTGGATGGGGGGGGGGGGCTCAGCTGTGCCGTGGCAGGAGCCAGATGCTCCAGTTTCCTTGACAGAAATGGAGGTCAAGTGTAGCTTTATGCGAAGGCGACTACAAGGAGAGGCATAAACATAAAGAGGGAAAAGACGGAGGGGAGGGAGGAACCATGATGACTCTAACTGGTGGTAAGGGACACGGCGTCTGAGCTTCACGGCGTTGACAGCCCAATCTTTTTTAACCGAAGACACTGAGGAGAGGATAAGACGAGGTAAAAAAAGAACTCACAGTGCAGCGTCTCCTTCCAGGATGGATGGAGGGAGATAAAAAGCTTTATGAGGAGCCAAAGAACGTTAAGAGGCGTAAGCGATAGGGAGGGTGTAGGGACGGGATAAAAATAAAAACATATGTTAACTATGTAGGGAGGACAGATGGTATTGTGGCGGCTAAGCTTATAAGGAGCACTAATGGATGGAGTGAGTGTACAAGGAGAACACATGATGGTCTCAAATAGTACATCTGGGAGTTTGGGCCTCACCTAATTCAGGAGAAAAGGAACGCATAAATATATATATTAGGAATGTAATTATTAGGTCGGGACGGTAGATGAAAAATAGCCTTTGTGTGTAAGCACAATTTCAGCTTGCACTGGATATCCTCTGGGCCCAGGTAATGATTTTCTCTGAGTAGAATATGCAGCGGACTAATGTGGAAAAGTATACATCACACAGCCTGCACATCACTTTGTTGTGTGGACTCAAAGGAAAAAAGTGGCAAGGGGAGCAGAGTTAGGTTTTTTGTATGTGTGTGTGTGTGTGTAGGCCCAGGAAAAATAGACTTGACATGATGCAGCTAGTGTACACACACACAGATGCACACACACACACAAACACACACACACACCGCCGCGCTGAACAAATAACACACTTCAAAGTCAATGAATCCCGCATCGTCGCGAGCCAAGCTCCACACACTCGCACGCTACAAATGTAGTGAGCCGCGCAGACCAGTGTAAACATGTTAACGCTCGGTTCTACACAGGTAAAATTGAAAATGTGGCAGCAAGTGTGTGTATCTCAATAAGCCTGATTTTATGTGATTTTTTCTTTATTGTCCACAGGCTCCATGTAAAGGCCAACAACTGGTCTTTACTTATAAATCAAATATAGCTCCTAAAACAGCTGTAGCTTCTCGCCAACATTACTCAGACAGTGCCAGGTTTACGGGGACTACTTTCAGCGGTGGATTAATACACCTTTGGTGCTTGTGTGTGCGTTTATGGCACATCATGTGTGAGATCGACATAAAATAAACTGCAGTGCCCATTAGGGCTATAACTAACGGTTGTTTTCATTATCAATTAATATGGATAACTGTCATAGTCAATTTAATAAGTGAAATATTCACATTTGAAAGTTGTAATTGGAGAATTGGGATTTTTTTTATTAAATCTATAAAAAAGTTGCCATTTGACTTCCAATTGATTGACTAATTGGTTAGACACTATAGAGGTCTATGGCACAGAGGAATAGGATAAACTTGTTGAAAGGATTGGAGGATTTGATCTTTACATTGCATTTGTAGACAAAAAACATACTGAACAATTCTCTATATTTTATATATATATATATACATATATACATATATATATTTTTTTTTTTTGCAAAGGAGACAGGCAGCAGAGGGTGGGAGTTCTCAGTCCATTTTCTGCACCATCTCTCTCTGATCTAAGTGCCTAAAGAAACAAGACATGGAAAAGCATAATTCTGGCAAGGTGTGTGTTCCTGCGTGTCTGTAAGTGAGGAAAAGGCCGCGATGTGAGACTGCATATATCAAAAAAAAAAGACCCTCTCCCTACTCCCCCGGGGTGTGGTCTGTGTGTGTGTGTGTGTTTATGTGCTCGGGCCCTGCAAACACACATGTATATGTGATCAGCATACAAATATCTGTCTGGTAACCCATCTGCTCCTTTCACTTAATATTCCTTCATGTGCACCAGCCTGTCTGTGTCTGTTTGGCTGGTGTGGAGAGGCGGTAAGGATGTAACATCAGGGCCTTCAGGCTCTGAGTATAAAACATTATTTTGCTCAGGAGGCAGGTGGAGGGATGTTAAATCAAGCATCATCATAGGCTCTCTGTTCTCTATTCTGTCCCCCTTCACCTACCCTGCACTGAACTTAAGAACTCTCAGCAGTAACAGCAGGCGTTATGGCCTCTAGAAATAGGATTGCAGGCAGCTAACATTTAGCTACTCTTTTATTGTGGGGCTTACCATGTTGTACCAAGGTAAGGTCACTCTTTATTGTTTTATAAAACCTTCTTGATTTATGTGGTACACACTGAAAAAAGTGCAGTTCTTTAAGTTTGATTTATACTGAACTAAATGGTTGTCCCAATTACCCAAAACAAAGTTTTTGATTTCTCTCAAATTATTTTTTTTTGTAGTCAAATGGTATATGTACATGTGCAATTTACACAGTCAGATCACATGTGGAGTCCTGTCGCTCTCTTGAAAAAATGCTGGTCTAGACACAAATATTGTGTGACATCCTGGGTGGAATTGGTCAAATCAAGCGAAGCATTTGCTGACAATTTTGTGTTGTCAAAATTGTGAAGAAAAGCCCAATGCAAACTGGCTAGCTAGCCGCTGTAAATAGGGTGATAGATGGAATTATTGTTGCTGGGTAGCACTAACATGAATAATAACAAATTTAGTATATTCAATATTTTTGAAGCACTTTACTAGTATTGGTTATGTAAGGCAGTCCTGATGGCAAAGTGTTAATATGTTGCATATGGTTCATAGTATGTTTAAGATGGATAAATACATTTTAAGTAACTTGTTGGCAAAACGTCTTTTTATAGAATTCATAAAAGTGAAATACAAATTATTTAAAATGTGAAAATTATAGTTTGGTTATAAGTAAATAAATTAACAACTGTCAAACATTATTCCTGTTAAAAGTGAATACATAAGTTTGTTCAATTCAAATGTGTTAGTTTGGTTGAATTACTAAAATGATATCATTATGAAAATCATTTGGAACAAGGCAAGGAAATGATGTTGGATTGAGTGCAGTATAAAATCATCAGCTCATAACAAGCGGTTCGATTTATAATCTGTAAATTTTTGCCATTTTTTTCTAGCTTGAGCTGCCTTATACTCTTTTTTTTCAGTGAACCATTTAATTGTACATCTGTCTGTTTGAATCAAACATTTTCCAGCAATACACTGTAATTCAATAACCCAGCGTGAACTCAATTCCTGATGTCACTGAACCAAAACAGCAATTGAATCCTCTTTTTTTTATTTCTCTTCAGATTCCTCCCCCCGCCGCCGTCGCCACTTGAAGAACTGAGCAGCACATTGCTGTGTTCTTTCTGTCTCTTTACCCCCAGCTGCGATGCGTTTCCAAGAAAGCCGGCTCCTTTTTTTTTGCATTTCATAGGCTCCTGTGTCACGTAATTGGGGGGTTTTCTTGGTGCTCTGGCTTTACAGGTTTGTTCCCTGTTATCAGCGCTAATGAGAAAACGAGCAGTGCTCCACATGTCACAGATGCCGCTTATACTGAAGCCACAATGGAAGTAAATAACACACACAGATGTGCACCTAAATACAGATAATTGTTTTCTGTCTGTGCCTGCATGTCTTCCTGCACTAAAAATGTATTTGGGTTTTTTATAACATGCTTTCACAACAGCGGGGGAAAAAAAAATCTATTTTTAAGGAGATTCCCAGACTTATTTATTCTGCCAGCAAACAGAATAAGCAGCCCAGTAAGTCCATGCCTTCTATCAGTTTTTTTTCCGCTCCAAAAATAGACTGTAGAGGGAATGTGATGTCCCCATCTTTAGCCATTTTAAAGCCCTCAATACAGGACTGTATGGATTTCCACCCGTTTATCCAAGGCTTCATCTTCTCCCTCTTTCACCCCCTCCCCCCTTCATCTTCTTTTTTTTCCCCTGATAGGGCAGCTGGCTGCATTGTATCATCTCAATGTCTTGTTTCGCCGTATGTACAAACCCTTTTCTTTTTTTTTATTGGCAATTACAAGCAGCCCTGCCAGCCAAGAGAAGCTTTGCCGACTCATTCCCAGCCTGTATTAATATTTACCAGGCTAGGAAAGAGCGGCAGATGTCAACCATGAGGCATTTTCTTCGCGTTGTGTGGCGGCGGGCCCACTTTTGTCCTGGATTACGATGTAATCCAAAGCATCAGATCTAGTGTCACGCGTTCCGCGGCGTATACACACTTGGAGTCTCTTTTTCTTTCCAATTTGCCCACTACACATATGGAAGATTTTCATTTCAGTAGCCCTGAAGTGCGTTCCATTCTGGCACCTAACCGGAATATTTCGCATTTTCTTACACTGTCAGGCAAGCTATACTGCCCACACACACATTCTGTTCTCGTGCATGCATCATCATGGGGAAAAAAAACAACATCAATCCCATATACTGTGTATCTTTATCAGTTCAACCCCAATGAAACCCTACTATCTTATTGATTTGTTTGCTGTATGCAAACATTATTCAGATCAACATTTCCACACCTTTTACTGCAGTTGACAGGAGTCCTAATATGCAATGAATAAAATATGACACCTAATATCATTTAGCATTTTAAAATGTCTTTAAAACTCTGTTGCTTAATCATCAACTTGATTGCAGTTATAGGAGGCTGCACAACACACCACTGTGGTTGTATAGAATGCTAGTATGAAGCCAAATGAGATGGTGGGAATCAATGCAAACTCACCTACAAAAATACATGATAATATATGAAAAATCTTCCTGTCGATTTCAGCACTGGACAGCTCCTCCGCCTTGTTGTAGTCACTAATCACTGGGAACTGATTATCTGCTCAACCCTCATATTTATGTTCCTTTAATGGTAATCTGTCCATTATCCATTATCAAGTTTGACCGTTCCACTAAGACTCATCATAACAACTGTAATAATACATATATCACTAGTTGTATAATGGATTTTTTCTTATTAACATAACTTCTTGTGAACATTACAAGTTTTTCACTTCTATTTGTTATTCATGGCCTGTGCGTCTGTGTGTTTGTGTGGGTGTGTGTGTGTGTGTACCTGAGTTCAATTTCTTGCATGAATTCTGGTCTCTCCCCATTCATTTCAAATGATTTGGTTGTGGGTTTGGTTTGAGAAACCAGGATTGTACAAAAGTTGAATGAAACATGCAATGTATGTAAATTAATACACTTTATTTTGTGTGTGGAAATCCTCTTTGTGGACAGAATTATGGAATCTTAGGTGAATCTAATCAAATTAACCAGATGTTTCAGAGCCTTTTATGGTAGACAACATGAGGCGACACCTAAATGGTTGCACGTGTCCAGGTTGAAACGAAGCAACCAAGTTTAAAAACGCTGACACCTTGGACTGGCTACGTATGTTTTCTGATGCATATTTGGGAAATTTGTAGGTGTTTCACATGGAGCCTTATTTACACCAGACATTAAAAGCTGGCTACTCGCCGCACAGCGAAAGTTCAGTTTGGTTCATGGGGAAACTTATTATACTTGCCAATTATACAATGTTTTCAACCAACTATGAGAAAAGGATACCTCCCCACTAAATTCTGCTGGGATCTCCCTACAACAAACTTGTACTCGGATTTCCTCGGGGGGTGGGTTTGCAAAGATGGATGCACTTCTGTTTCCGAAGCAGACGCTAATTTGGATTTACACTGATTAAGCTGTCCATCGCGCCGCCAGGAGACTCCGTGTGTTTGTGTGAGAGCCGCCGTGTGTGTGTGTGTGTGTGTGTCTGGGCGTGTGTGAGCGGAATCTCTGAGCTTAAGGAGGTTATTCACAGTGAGGACGACATGAGAGAGCCAATGACATAGTGGGATTACATACTGGGGGGACCCTCTGCAACCCCCCCTCCTGTCAACAGTTAACAAGGAGATAAATGCAAAACAAGCTCAGCGATTCTGTCACCAGCTCCGGTCCTCAGGTGCATCAAGAGCGAGCTGCTAATTGAATTGACAATTGCAGATAGAAATTGAGTAATGAGACATGATGGGACAGAGTTTTTTAACCAAGTCAGCACTTTGTTTGTTGTTTTTTTTTTCCTTTCTGATATTTAGAAACGTAATACGTCTCACAAATTGATACTGTGGTGTCCTCTCATGGATGCCAAAGAATGGCTGTGATGGATAATAATTTACCGCCCACATTGGAACATGATTTGAAAAGTTCACTGCTGCACAATGATACGATGACTTACGATGGCTTATGCTGGCTTACGCTGCCTACACGGTGTTTCCAGAAGTATTTGCTCACCTCGCATACGTCCGTCCACCCTCTACAGCTCTAACAGCCAATACTCCTGGAAATATAGTAGAATTGCATCGCGTGTAGCCATGCAAGCCTCCAGTTGCAAATTCTTATGTCTTTTCTTGATGTTCTGA
The DNA here is from genome assembly GCA_036785175.1 of Eupleurogrammus muticus. Classification (NCBI taxonomy): domain Eukaryota; kingdom Metazoa; phylum Chordata; class Actinopteri; order Scombriformes; family Trichiuridae; genus Eupleurogrammus; species Eupleurogrammus muticus. The sequence goes on along the minus strand of JAYKQN010000001.1, from coordinate 43,275,205 downwards.
TGAAAGAAGTCACCACCAGACATGTCTTCTCTTGGGCAAATAGAATTTTACTCCAAAAAGAACAAAGAGCATTGCTAAAGCATCTTGTAGATCTCTCCATAATGCTGAATCTTCGGGAGTCTCTTGTGCCAATATGAACCCTCTCCCTATTCCAGAGTGTCTATACCTGATCTAACCAATGTTTATTTGGTCAAGACAATTCACCATTAGCTCCTATTTATGCTGAACTGTCACCTCCAGACAGGCTAAAGAACCCCTTTTAGCCATTTTTACCCAACACATACCCAGATTCCATCTTTAAAATACAGAAAAGGACAATACACAACAACCCCGTCCTAGACTGTTTATCATCCCATCTGGCCACCCATGTGTCTATGTTCTCATACATTACCTTGGTTGTAGGTTTCTTATTATATCCACAGTACATTTCTTTAGATTTCTTTAGATTTAAGCATTTCAAGAGGTGGAAAACACACTGCACTCACTTAGCTGACAGAAGCAGCTTTTGACCCTCAACCCGGCAGCAGTCAGACAGATCAGTGGCCTGACAAGGATTCCCTCACCCTGAGGGTTAGGGCCGTCACAACATACACACCAGCACATTATGTCTCCTTGTGTTCCTCTGCGACTACGTTACAATGCTCTTCTTTTAGTTCATTTACTTCAGTTCATCTCAGAAGTGATGCCTGACTGATTTAAAAAAACAAAAAACACCTGTACACAGTAAAACACCAGGGTAATATAAACCACTTAAAGAGTTAATTTAAACACTAACAGTGTTTAAATGGACTCCTTTTAACTCTTTAACTGATCATTTTATTGTGTGGGAGCCGCAGTTTGTGGTTCTATGTTAATGTCAAATAATGAAAGCTTTATATGAAAACACCAAAACGAACAGTGATGCCATTAAAGGCCCACATCTGTGGATGGAAAACACAGCTACCATGTGACCAAACCCCAGAGGTCCCATACTGCAAGACAAAAAGGCTTTTGATTATAGGAAGGCCTAGTTGCTCTATAAAGGCTGTGGGCTCAATCCACAGAGGGAAACTGTGCCTTAAAACGTGGTGTTGTGACGTCACAAATGTGCATTTTTTTTTACTATTTTTTTCAAATATACACAACTTCAAATGGATCCCTGGAGAAAATGTAAATGTAGACATGGCAGATATAAAGTATGGTGTGCAAACAGCAATAGTTTGACATATGAAAACAAAAGCATGCAATGAGCCAGACGCATAATGGCATGTGAATCCACATCAGCTGATGCTGTATAAACAACACGTCCCGTCCACATGGACCACGTGAACCGCCCCCTCCCCACTACAGATGTGAACATGTGATCAATGGAGTAAATACAGTGGAGAGGAGGCGACTGCAGCGAAATCAATATTAAAAAAAAAGAAGAAGAAGCCTTCAGGTGTGGCTCAAAAGCGAGTCTGACGAGGAATGCAGAGTGGATGCTGTGTCTCATGCTGGGAAAACCCATCTTGTGCTTGGAGGGGAGAAGGGGGGGGCACTAAACTGAACTTGCGCGTCAGAGGGGAGATGTTCTTTTTTTCCAGCCACAGGACGCAACAAGAAAAAAAATAGAAATTGGGTGCGTGATTTGCATAAATTGGAGGGGGGGGGGGACAACCGCGGGTGAGGCTGTTGGAAGGTGGGTAGGGGGTGGTAAGGGAGGGGGGGCCGCACTCAGCCGTCCCTGATTGTCCTGTGGCACAAAATCCGCTCGGCTACGAACACATGGCTGTTGGGAATGTGTTTTGACTGGTGAGGCAGCTGTCACACACACACACTCCAACACAGCCAGTGGTCAGTCTAGGGGTCTGAGACACACACACACACACATTGCACACGTCGAATGAATGGATGACATTTGTTTTGGTGCCTTGGACCCTGAGTCTTACAGAGTTGCTGTTTTACATGCTCCCAGCCGCTGGCAGTCAGTCCTCTCAGAGAGCAGCCGTCGTGAGTCTCTCTCTCTCTCTCTCTCTCTCTCTCTCTCTCTCTCTCTCTCTCTTTCTCTCTCTCTCCATTAAATGCCAGCCACTGCGTCTGTCTGCACCAAAAATAAAACAATTCGCTGCCGAAAAGCTCCGACTGGAGTAGATAAAGCTGCGCGCACCAGTGTCACATTTTACTACTGCCGCCCTAGCCGCTACATGTCACAAATTACGGCCAGTAACCCCCCCCCCCCCCCGCGTAGACACACACACACGCACGCATGCACGCGCGCACAGACACACACGCACGCACAGACACACGCGCGCTCACGCAGCAAATCATACGACGGCCAAAAAAAAATAATAATTTAGGGACCAAAAGGTGTTGAGCGTCGCAGAGGAATCGATGACATCATGTCTGTGGGGGGAAGATGTAGGTTTTGTGTGTGTGTGTGTGTGAGCTGTGAAAAACAGATGCTCGTCTGGCCTAGTTGCAGAGTTGGAGTATTTGATGCGGGCGAAAATCGAGTGGACCGTGCGCACTGTGATGCGAGCTGTGAAAAACGGCGCGCCTGCCTGAGACACACACACACACACACACACACGAGAAGACATGCATGCACACACACTCACACACATACACGAGCTTTTTTCGGACACTACCTGCCCCCTCTTTGAACAAAATGAGCCCCCCTATCCCTCCCCATACATGCGCAATGGCGCACTGATGAAATAATAACAGCGGTGCAATTTCTGCGCAGCTGTGGCAGTCAAAACATTTGACTGGGAGCACGGGGTTTGTTGCTAAAAATAAATAAATAAATAATAAATACATAAAATGAGCAATTACGTGTGTATCAGTTGGAGCTGCAAACAAAAGGCTGTGATGCCGAATGTGTGCAGCGAGCGTAATGGCATCACCACGGTGCTGATTTTCACCCCAGTCATGTAACGACGGGTTATACCAGGTGACTGTCAGGAGGAGGCTGGAGGCTGAGTGAATGGATCAGAGCGCGAGGAGCTGCAGGTGCTTCGTTTGGAGGGGTAGGGGGGGTGGGGGGTAGGGGGGGTTAACAGGTTCTGATAAAGGCTTGAACTCAAAGTTGTTTTTGTTTTTTTTCTCTCTCTCTTACCTCCACACTTGTCCCATCTGAAAGATGTGTATGACGGTCTGCCAGACCCAGACAGAGAGGCGGCAGCACTTGTCTCTTTGCAGACTGGCTGTAGTTCTACTACTCAGCCCCTCCACGGAGCCCAGTCCGCCCCCAGTGTAATCCTGCACGAACCACCTGAAGCTCAGGATCTGGACCAGGACCGAGGGCACCAGCACGAAGAACAGGGTCAGGCCCGACCACAGGAAGTGCTGCTTGTGGTAATAGTCGACGGCCAGCCACAGATCGGTCCCCACGTCCCAGAAGAAGACGAGCAGCGCCAGGATGATCCACAGGCAGTCCAGCCAGAGGCGCTCCTCCTGCGGTGGCCGCGCCGCATCTCTCCCCTTCCCCTTCCCCTTCCCCCGGAGGTAATGCAGGCAGGCGCTCCGGCAGCCCCAGTAGCACGACGAGGTGTTGCAGCAGTGGCAGATGTGGAACGAGCTGCCGTCCCGCGTGTCGTCCTCCCCCGTGCCCACCACCTCGTCCAGGTTGTGCAGCTGGGCGAAACCGGTGACGACCCCGCGACCATCGGATTTCGCTGCCATCTTTCCCTCTGATGTTCCCACCTCCTCCGGCTTCCGGGGTTCGTGACGACACTTCCCTGACACCTGTTTTGCACCCCGAATGTTGGAGCCATCTAAAAGCGGGGTGTCAGCGCGTCGCCGCCGCTCACTCTGTGCCCGGACAGCGCGCCACAGGCGGCACGGACGCAGCGCATCTTTTTCCTCGGTCCCCCCTCCTCCTCCTCCTCCTCTTCCTTCCTCCCCTACTCTCTCTCTCTCTTCAACACACACACACACCAACACCAACACACACACACACACACAAACTGCAGCTATTCGCACTTCGCCACAAAACTCTGATCTACAGGTTCGAGCTACTCAACGTGCGTCCAGCTGCGGTCCAGCGGTTCGTACCTGCGCATTCATCTCATCTCCCCACCCCCCCTCCCAGCTGTGCGGTTGTTTCCCCGTCTCTGCAGCTCCTCCAGCTGCAAGCTGAGTGCCGTGAGCAGACCGTCTCTCCACTGTCCCGTGCCGACGTAATTCATCCCCCCCCCTCCCTCACTCATGCTGCAAAAGTACACACACACACACACACACACAGCGTCTCTCCCTCTCAACGGGGTTGCCATCTAGTGTCTCGTTTTGAAGCCCCCCCCCCATCTCTCTGTATTGGGGAGGGAGGGGGGACGCATGATGTAATGGAACATGCCTTTACGCGCCACCGGAGAGAGTTATCGCCGTTGTTCAAACACTCGAATCAGTCACAGTGACACAGTGTGTGGTCATTTTTTTACAGGAGGGAGCCGGAACCGAACAATAGTACTCCCACAACGTGTTTTATTGCTCCATAAAGAGTTTATGGTGTCCTTGCTGTTCTCTTCCTTTTTTTTTTGGAGTTGGTTCCTCCTCTGGTGAGCGTAAAACCGCTCCTATATATGATGTTATCACCTTCCAGTATGTTTAGAGGCGTTGTGGATTTAGTGTGTCTTTCTTGAGATAATAGTCGTGTGTATCAACAAACAAGAAGGGAGGCAGGAAGGGAAAGAAAAGGCTGCATGAAAGGGGGATTTCACCTCCATAATATAAATGACAGGCCGTAAGAGGAAGCTATAAACAACTTCAAATCCTCCGGGAAAAGGCAGGATTGATCTATATGTGAATCAACACCACGGTTGCTAAGGAACATGTTAGGTTTGATGTGTGTGTGTGTGTGTGTGTGCGTGTGTGTTTTCCCCCAGCAGCATTCAAGGTGTTAGGCATTCTCTGAAAAGACCCCCCCCCCTCCTCTGGTAGCCAGAGAGTCCGCCGCAGGCTCAGCCACACCGTGATTAGACTGCAGGGTCATATTCAATGTGAGATTGATTAGATTTGGATCATATCCGCTTCACCCACAGCTGCTGCTGCCTGTTTTTGGATGCCGGGTTTGATGGGAGCTGTCCAGTGCTGAAATAGCATATTCACCGTAGCCTCCAGCCTTTAAGGAGAACTGCAGTTTTTTCTCCTCCAAAGTCTGTCTTAATATATAAAGGGCCCGATGGAATAAAAAGCCTTCATATATATATATATATATATATATATATATATATATATATATATATATATAGTAAAGCAGTTTCAAATGTTTGATGACTCATCGTCAGGGCCATTTACAAAATATCATCAAATCAAATTTGTTCATATTATTTGAAAAAAATAATAAATAAATAAAATCATGAATAGATATTGAGATAAACAAATTATTTGACATTTGAGGGGGATTTCAATCATTAATACAACCATACAATACCTATTGCTGAGCTGAAGGTATTGCATTTAATAACTATAACATTTTTAGACCGACAATGGAAAGTTTACAAAACTGAAAAAAATCATGACAGAATAGCTACTCATAAATATATAATGTCTATTTTTTTTTTTTATGGATTTTTTAGTTTTTAGAGACTCAGGTGCCAGTCGGCCTCAGCTGATGTACAAATGACGTAACTTGAATATTGCCATAATCAATACAGCAGTCTTCTGTGCCATGCACGCTTTTATACATTTGTCCATACATAGTAGTTCACCCAGAGCCTTTAATGTGTAAAAATGCTGGAGTTCCCCTTTAAGATTACATTCATTCAGAAAGAGGATCCAATCCAATCCAGGAAGAAAAAAAGTCTTTTCTCACCTAGTATGACCAATTCATAGTTGACCAACAATGTCTTATGTATACAGCATATGTACTGTATATGTTGCCTTCTAGAATGAATGGGGCATTTCTTTCACACTCAGATTAGTCTACACTATGAGATCATATTTCCACATTTTATACATTAAAACATTACAAGTCTCCTCTTTCTTTTTCTGACTGTGTATTACAACTTCACTACAGATGAATGAAGTAACTACAGTGTGTGATCCTGCTATTGTACACTATAATTAAATATTAATGTATCACTTAATTATGTACACATTAGTTCTAGCTATGTGTAAAAAAAATGTTAGTGAGATGGATCCTATTAATTTAATTCATTATTTCTGATTGGATTCATAGGACTGGACCCCATCTGGTTTCACACAATTCCATATGTTCCCACCAGACATTATAAAAGCACACAAAACACTCCTTGTGTGAACTACATATGGTCATTAAATCCATAAATGTGGATTTTCTTAAGCTATCACAGAGACAACAGAGTTGTCTACAAAAACGTGTTAAATCCCAGCGCATCTGTATGCAAATACCTCATGTAAGATTAAGCTCACTTTTAAGACCAGCTCTTGTCATTGTGGATTGTTCCTTCCTTATTTATCAAGGATGATGCACAGAGGGAGAGGGAAGTCCTTTTCTTTTAGAATAGCTGGAAAAGTCACAGCAGCGCTGGATGAAAAGAATCAGGGCACAGTCACTCCTCTGGGCCAGATAACTGGGAACAAAAATTCTTTAAATATGATTGAAGGCACACAAGAGAGCATGGTTGTGTCCAAGGGACCGACAGCATTATAAAATCCGTTTCATATGCGGAGGCTTTGTTTTCTGCTCCTCCTGTGAGGCTGGTAGGCCACCACAATGCCTTTTGAAGAGCGCACTAGACACACACTCAGCTCCAGTGTTCACTGAGACGGCAGCGGTCTAATGCAGAAAAGGCCTCACAGCAACGAGAAACGAATCACATGACATCAGTGCGAATTTTATGGCAATTTTAAGCAATTTGTCACAAAGCGCTTCTTCGGGAAACAAAGGGGCATTTCAATCAGGAGAGGCAAGTGAATAAAGTAAAGATAATTGCTTATTATATAGATAGTGCAGTACCCGTAGGAAGTGTGTATTCCTATAGAAAAGTGGTAGCTTAAGTAGATTTTTCATGTTTGTCCAAATAAGGGTGTGTTGGAGTGTTACATAGTCCTAATAGACAAATTGTACACTGGGTAAGACATGAACATACATTGAGATTAGAAGAGGCATGCAATTACAGTTATTGATAGAAAAAGATTACAATTTATGTTGAAATTCAATTCATATCAATTGTTGAACTGTGTTTGTAGGCCAAGAAAACCTAATAATTGAGTTTAGGCTCAGATTCTCTTTTGTGAGGTGATAGTGTTGGGATTCCCTGAAGCCTGTGAACGCGTCTTGGAGTGTGACGCTAGTGTGTGGTTTTTGAGGGACGTTGCAATACCTTTGTCACATTAACTGCACGATCAGCGCAGGAAGAAAAGGGGAAAACAGATCTCTGAATTGTAAGGAAAGTGCTGGGAAGCAACATGAGCAGGAGCCATGACACAGAGCTTTACACTGTAACACAAGTGCTGCTGCAGCCAAGAATAGTGATAGTGCTGGGATTTCCAGAGGGTCTAAAAGACTTTTTTGTGCCATCATGCCATGTGCAAACTAAATCTGAAAATTGAGGTTGTTTATAGACACACGATGTAATGGTAAATAAAAATGGTCATAATCAGAACAGTTTAGCAAGAAGATTTTGTAGTTGAGGGGCATCATCACTGAGTTCAGATACTGGTGGTAGTGGCAGATGACTCTGGAGAGACTGATGCAGTAATGAGGAGGGAGAAATGATGACGCTAACGCATCTGTGACGGCCGGGCAGTGACGGGGGGGGCAGAGAAATGTATTTTAAAAAGACAGCAGCAAGACGATAGGCTCCCGGTGGAGGTGTGTTGCTGTGCTAATTGGACAGTTTGCGACCAGCTGATGTGAACAGCTGACATCGGCCGAGAGATGACAGCATGAAAATTTGTGAGTGAGCATGGGATGGCATGAGAAACAAACGCAAAAGATTCCTCCTATCCGAACCTTCGCTTTAAGCTCAGTCATTCAAAAAGAAAGAATGGCACGGGACGAATGTGTGAAACCTAAAGAGTGGGCCAATATAAGAGCAGACTTTAAAAGAATACAGGACAGGGGAAGCAAGGGAAACTCAGAGGCCTCTTGGGGAGGAGATCAGGATGAAGGCTGTTTAAGGGAGGGTGAACAGGCAAAAATAAATCAGAGAGTGTGCTTATGTGATTTCCAGCCTGAGACGGGATCCTGCAGAGGCGCAGACTATGAAGCTTTCCAACCGGCAGTACTTCAAATGTAAATCCTGCACCCAGTAAGCAGAATGCTCAGGTTGTTTTATAGAGTGCAAACCAATGATGCATTGTGTGCGATGCTGTAAAAGTGTAACTTTGTCATCAGTAAAAGGAGCCGCGGGAAGTCGACGCGTGTTTGTTTGTGGTAAAATTCTTGTGCTGAGGCCAATATGGCATAGAATGACTTACCGATGAGCAGCAGCTACATTTCTTTTTATTATTATTACTATCACTTTACACCATGGCACACATGCAACTGACTTATGTTTCTAATGCGAGAAACAATGCAATTTGAGAGCTGAGAGGCCTTTCAGGGAGGGGCCATGATTTGTCACTATCAGGTTACCTCCACTCATCAGTGTCCAAAACTCTTACTATGGATGCAATATTAAAAACAATATCATATGATTTTAATACCAAGTCCTATAAGTGAATATGTTGCAAGTGATCTGTATTAACTGTCAGCTGAGCATGAAACTCTAAAATGCCCATAACTTTCCCAACATTCCTATAACTTTACTTATATGTTTATGCTTCACTGTGCAGAATAAAGCACAAGCACAGTTTGATACGAAAAGGCTATTCTCACCTAAAAAGTGGAAACATTACAACTACTGTCTGGTATGAAACTTCCATTGTACATGCAAACAATATTTACATATTGGTACATTTGGGATTTCTTGACACAGTAACTCACCTTATTTCAGTACGAGAGTCTGCACCCACATTTAGGTCTTTTTGTGTTTTTCTGTGACTTACTGCTCTGATTCACTGGACAAACAAAATGACAAAAATAGGAATTCAAGCACACAACAGCCATCCAGAGTGGAGGGTTAAAGGGAAGTGATGAATCACGGATGAGACATTCTCTTTATTGAAAACTGTGTGAATGGCATGCATGAGCAATGCAGTAGGTGTTGGTTAAACTGTCAGGCCCTAAAAATCCACACTGGGTGATATTCCCAAAAAAAAAGAAAGAAAAAAAATGCTCAAAACCTGTCATGAATGTCAAAATCTGCCCTGTGACACAGATTCAAGACAGATTTGGTGGATCAGTGGTGCTGATTTCATTTAACAGCGCGACAGTAACCGGCTGTTACTCATCCGCGTCTATCAGTTAAATGGGATGGAAAATGCAGGTTTGTGTTTGACAAGTTTGGGATTACTTCCCCCCAAAAAAGTCCCTGAAGGCAGTTTTTAAAACATTCAGCTGTTGCCATAAAAGGTAACATTTTCTAACTGGAACTAAATCATCTCCTCCTGCACCAACACATTTGTCTGAGCATCCTGTTAAATAAAACATAGAGGTTAGGTTATTGTATCTCGCGCAGGGTTATGAATTGAATATTTGCTTTGAAAGCTATTTTTTATCAGACCATCTTCTTTACAAAAAAAAGGCATAGCAAAGCATATTTTCTGGAGAAGAAGGGCAGTTATTTGGTTTGTAAAGCAACACTGGGTTTCACATTCAATTGATGTCTACACAGGGTTCTCTATGATGTGGGCTGGAAAGGCCCAGAGCAAATCATCTATTGTGAAGCGCAGACAGGATGCAACTGAAGCAAATACTGCACTGATTTGCAATACATCACACAGACACACACACACACACACACACACACACTACTCTGCTCTGACAGAGATGTCTTTAAAACAAACCGGCTCACTAAAACCATCACAAAGCCATCTGCTCCCCTTTCTCTTCTCCTCTCCAAAAGTGCTCACCTCTTGAAGGATTCTCCCAGTGTGAAGGTCATGTGTGTGTGTGTGTGTGTGTGTGTGTGTCCTGCTTCAAATGCGTTAAACGTCTCAGCGGGCGGGCCACCTCGCCGTCCCAGAGAACTGAGGGAAAAAAAAAATCCTCAGGCAGCAAAAGTGTTTTCCTACTGAGCCCATAAATAAGCTCCTGGCTGCCACCGGGGAAGCCGACTCTCCTCTGATCCTAAAATCTGGCCTCAAAATGTCTTGATTAGCGCGATTCAATTGCGTGTTAATCCAATAACTGTAAACCTTTGAAAATATCAACTTCAGTTCGCCTGCTGTCTAAATCTCCTCTATGTTTTCAGCTTCTGTGAACAACCTGTTACCTGGACTTGTACTCCACTGATGTTTTCCATGGATTCATGGTATAATAAAAGTTGCTGTAAACTAAGGGTCAGTGACAAACAATGGTTGGTAAGATGAGGAAGTTAAAACTTTTTAAAAGTTTTAAGAAGCATTCATCATCATGTAAAAGTCAACATTTTATATATTTAATCCACCTACGTTGATGCCATGCCTTTTTCTTTTTTGTTTTAAAAAGAGTTAAACTAACTGGTTTTATCATTAAGTTTTTAGGGTTACGCCACATGACTTTTTTGACATTGTCCCATATATGATTAAAAAATGTATAAATAAATATCTAGCTTTTGGACAGTTCACCGGATAACACAAGACATTTGAAGAAGTCACCAAATTATAATTGACTTTACATTTTACAATCTTAAAAAGTTAAACTTTTGAAGAGAGTACTATTTGGGCGTTGTTCTTCATACAGTAACTTTCTGGCAGCTGGATGTCAGTGAGTTACTGTAAAAAAAAATACTCTATTTTTTAGATTGCAGTATTATTAAGGTATTTTCATTAACAGCATTTTTTCTGGATTTACATTAATGCAGTACTGAGTAATGAGTCAGGCATTCTACCAACAGTCTTCACACAGACCATCCAGTACTTCTGTACCCTCTGACTTCCAGCTAAAACCACACACACACAAACACACACACACACTCACACACACACACACACACACACAGACACATTCATAAGCATGACCAACGCAGTGATTTGTTTCTCATTACCATGCGGTCTGTGCCTCCCAGACATCTTAAAGCAAGGTGATATTGAATTCAGGATCCATACAGTTTAGTCTTTTACAGTTTTCCTCTGAATGCTTAAACACTAACAGTGATTCTTGAAGCAGCCTCCGAAACCATTAATACTTGTGGCCAATGAATTTATGCATTTGCCGAGCGTGCCAAGTCGAATGCACATTCAGTTTGTAATTTTGTAAAACAGCTTTGCAAAACTGCAATTATTTGCCTCAGCACACTGTTTTTGCCAATTGCCTCTCCACAGTGACATATGTAAAAACAATTTTTGTGCAATGAGTACACTTTCAAATCAAAGCCACACTACCACACAATGACAGATAACACAATATCTCATCTATCAGCGCTTTATAGAACTAGGAGGAAGCAGCTGTGAAGAATCTGGTTTGAAAGACACTCTTAACACTTTAAAATTGAAATATGGAATATGTGCAGGTAAGCCATTCTATCATTGGCTCTGGATCTGGAAATTTATGATGAGTCATAGAGATAGAAGCAGATGCATCATGAGCTAATACAGATATATCAACTTTGCAAAAAAAGGTGGAGGAGCATAGAAAACGCGAAAAAAAAATATTGGTTTTTGGATTGAGAGTATTGATATGTTTGGGAATATACATCCATATTTAATACATTTGGATTTTGGTGAGTATGTGTGTTTACTATAAAAAAATATCACTAACTGACCTGAACAACAACAAAAAGCAAATGTCACAATTGTTCTTTCCACTGTCAGTGTATAGTCAGTGTTCTTGCGTTTTTTGATTAAATGATCAGTTGTTTTAACCTATTAACCCCAAACCCCATTTTTTAAGAGCTTTGCAAGAATTGTTTTTTTCTGCAAAAGACAAATGTAATGTTTTCTGGTTTAGTGTTAGGGTTCATGGTCGGTGGCCAGGGGTTTGCAAAAATAGCTAAAGTTTCTAAGATTGTGACTGAGCAATCCGAAAAAAAAAAACAATAGCACAAATCACACAAATGTATTGCAATGTCACCACCTAGTGTCCTTGTGCCATAATATTATATTTCAAACAGTGAAATTGGTTTGAGTAAAAACCGAAATAGTCCAAATGCTAAATACTTGCTTCTCCTCATCGGGGCCTATGCATATGAGCAATATCCTACTTTAAAACATTTAACCACACTCCTACACTAGCATAGTGAAAAAACAATGTCTTATCCATTTCACATGTTATTGCTGTTGCCATAATTCTCAGTGACGTCTTGTGATCTACTAGAAATAAAAAAAGGAAAGAAAAACCCATTGTAACATATTTGCAAAAACTAAATTTCTGAAACAATTAGGCTAGAAAACAAGAAATCTAATGTTTTCAACTAATAAATTTAACCAGACTGCATTATTTATCTTTAAATTTTACTACCTTGATATATAAACACATGTTTTACACATGCCTTTGCATTTACATTTGTAGAAAACCTGGGAAAGAGAAACTAATTGATATACACACAAAGTAATAACAAAAAAATGTATATTATTTATTTTTCCATGATGTTATAAAACATATCTTCCCACAAATTCCTTTTAAAGTTGAATCTTCAAAAAAAATCCCCGGAATAGTAAAGACTACACAATCTGTTTTACTTCACAAAAAAAATGCTTCTCAAACTAGAGTTCCACAAATGCGCAGTTTCCGGTCGGCGTGTTTTTGTGAACGTACCAGTCTCGCCCAACAACAACATATACGCAAAGATAATCAGGTGATACATCTAAATTATTTAAGTATTAAAAAACGCTCACGCCGTTGCCTTACACGTTTAGAATGAGTGTGATTTTAATGTGTTTACGGACATTTTAAAACGTGCGGTCATTGTTCCTGTTTCCGCGAGTGTCTTCGTTTCCTGAGTTAAGCTAAGTGAAGCTAACGTTAGCCGCAGATGCTGCAGCATCGATGTTGACGGACTTGCACCGAATCTGTGTCTAAGGCGGCACTGTGGTGTTTTAGCAGGAAACTTTGGAGGCTTAATTTGTTAATTACAACACTGATCGTGCTCCGTCTGCTGCTTCTTGTTCAGGGCAGATCATGGAGTTCGCGGAGCTGATCAAGACGCCCAGGGTGGACGGGGTTGTCCTGCATAGACCCTTCATGCCCACCGTGGAGGGGACTCTGTGTTTGACTGGACATCACCTGATTCTCTCCTCCAGACAGGACAACACAGAGGAGCTGTGGCTGCTCCATTCCAACATCGACTCCATAGAGAAAAGGTGCAGCTTCTAAACACACGATGATTTGGGGATCCATCCATCCATCCATCCATTGTCTATCCCGCTTATTCCCTTTCGGGGTCGCAGGGGTCTGCTGGAGCCTATCCCAGCGCACTTTATGGGCGAGAGGCAGGGGGATACACCCCAGATGGTCGCCAGCCAATCGTGGGGCACACACACCATTCACACACCATTCACTCTCACACTCACACCTATGGGCAATTTAGAGTTTACCAATTAACCTGAGCATGTTTTTTGTATTGTGGGAGGAAACCGGAGTACCCGGTGAAAACCCACGCAGACACGGGGAGAACATGCAAACTCCACACAGAAAGGCCCCAGACCCAGGCCCCAAGGCGGGTCTTGAACCTGCGACCTTCTTGCTGTGAGGCAACAGTGCTACCCACCGCACCACCGTGTCGCCCTGATTTGGGGATGTTTCCTTCTATTTACAAATGGCATGTCAATATAAAAATGTTGTTTATGTTGTTTAACGTGACCTTTAAGAGCCACCTGCTCTGGAGCCTGCAGCAGAGAGCATTCTTTTCCACAGATGGACAATATATGTCTCCCTTTTTCTCTTGAGGAAACTATATATGACAGTAAAGCTTTAAATCCTCACAAGTTTTTTTTTAATTATTGAAACTCCATCAGGAATCAGTATTACCTGCTGCGTTTCCACGCTAAGAACAGGAAGGTTGTCGGTAGTGTCCAACTCACCAAGTGTTGTGGTGAAAGCGTGCAGTGTGTGTGTTAAGTAGAAATAAATTCTATGCCTTTCCATGGCAGCATTATCAATTTAGGAGACGGGGGATGAAGGAACCCTGAACACCCCGGCGTTCTGTAATGACACAGCATTAGCGAGTTTGCTTACGAAGCAGGCCCGTGATAATGAAAGTCAAATTGCACTTTATTGATTTGTTGTGTAAATTGTTCTTGGTGTTTTTAGTTTTGTTTTTTTTTGTTTTTTTTTTCCAATCCCAGCTATCCCCCCAAGGAGCAGCTGTAGTCCAGCCAGGGGCAGGGCGCTGTTCTTAATAGCTAAGAAGCATATTAATAAGAGCACTGGGAGGAAGCCACATGCAGATCTGTCACAGATCTGTTTCCTGTGATATGTGACACTCTCTCATCCTGAGCCATCCTCTCTACGCGAGCTTACCTTTAGAATGAAACCTCCAACCTGTCTTTCAGATTCGTGGGCTCTCTTGGGAGCATCATAGTCAAATGCCAGGACCTGAGGGTGATCCAGCTGGACATCCCTGGTATGGAGGAGTGTCTGAACATTGCCAGCTCTATCGAGGTAAAACCAAGAAACCTGCATAAGTTTGACAGGCATGTTATTAAGTTTCAGGTGGAATTCTACGTGTGGATAATGATTAAAAACACGCTTTATGCCTCCCTAGGCCTTGTCCACACTCGATTCAGTCTCGCTGATGTACCCTTTTTTCTACCGGCCCATGTTTGAAGTCATAGAAGATGGATGGAATTCCTTCCTTCCGGCCGATATGTTTAAGGACTTGGAGTCTATGGTATGGACATGATGTTGTACTCTTTAAAACGAAGAAAGAAAGAAATTTAAATAAACGCTGCAATAACAACCAAATAATTGTACTTTATGTTCCAGTTATTTTCTCTGCAGCTTTGATTTAAAAGAACTGAGAATTGTAGCAGATATGAGATTTTCTGGAAGTTTGTTCCAATTATGTAGAGCATAAACATAGTTTTACATTACCACATACCGAGGTACAACATAGAGTACTCAAAGCAGAGAAATGGAAAAAAAACTGTAAAGAAAACAATATTATGAAAAACATGTCATATTCTCTCTAAATGAAGATTAATACATTTTCACACAGGGTCATGTAGGTTTGGATTGTTTTCTCCCTTAATAATACAAACCTTCATTTAAAATCTATTTTGACTGCTGATCTGAACCATTTAAGTATGACAAATATGAATGAATGAAAGAAATGATCCATCACATCTCAGACAGACGAGTGGAGGCTGAGTGAGGTTAACCGGGACTTCAGTGTGTGTCTGTCATACCCTCCTCTGGTGGCCGTGCCCAAAGACGTGGACGACGACACGCTGAGGAAAGTGGCGACCTTCCGTCACGGCGGCCGTTTCCCGGTGCTGAGCTACTACCACAAGAAGAACGGCATGGTAGGTTCTTGACTTGTTTCCATCCTGCGTTGTTGCCTGATGACGGTGCCATTTTGTCATCATCACCTTCGGTGTTCAGGTGATGATGCGAGCAGGCCAGCCCCTCACGGGCACCAACGGGCGGCGGTGTAAGGAGGACGAGAAGCTGATCAACGCCACGCTGCGGCCGGGCAAGCGCGGCTACATCATCGACACACGCACAATCAACGTGGCCCAGCAGGCCAAAGCTCGAGGCGGAGGGTTCGAGTCTGAAGCCAACTATCCACAGTGGAGGAGGATCCACAAAGCTATCGAAAGGTGAGCGGCCACTCAGAACGTTTTTTTCTTCTTTTTTTTTCCTGACTATTCACATGCTCATCGGAATTTTCCAGGGCCAACGTGCTCCAGGAGAGCCTGATCAAGCTGGTGGAGGCGTGCAACGACCAGTCCCACAGCATGGACCGCTGGCTGAGCAAGCTCGAGGCTTCCGGCTGGCAGACCCATGTGAAGGAGATCCTCACCACGGCCTGCCTGGCTGCCCAGTGTATTGACAGGTCAGGGAGCTACGTCCGGTTTATTAGCATTGAGCACAGTAATCCACAAGCAGACATCACTCAGTCTCACAGACCTCGTCCCAGAGGTGGCTAGTAGTCGCACGAATGCCAGGCGTATATGTAGTATCTTATGATGTGAGTTGACAGGTTGTATTTGAAGCAATGACTATTAATAAAAGTTTTAATGCCTTAGAGCTTCCATTTTTCTATTGAAATACCAACATCTTCATTAGTTGTTTTATTTCACAAACCCAACCGATGGGCTGGCCAAAGGTTTTAGAAAATTAGATTTCTTGGAGACATTCTGACAAATGGTAAGCTTTTCTTTATTTGTCTCAGGGAGGGAGCGTCTGTGCTGGTTCACGGCACAGAAGGGACAGACACCAGCCTGCAGGTGACCTCCCTGGCTCAGATCATCCTGGATCCGGCCTGCAGGACCATCCGAGGCTTCCAGGGCCTGGTGGAGCGAGAGTGGCTCCAGGTGAGCTCCTCTGACCTTGTTTGAAGCCCACCCTCCCCCTCTTTTCTCTTATCATTCCTTACTAAACATCATAAAGTACATTAAAGGAAATCTGATTTCCCCCTGCGACCCAGGCGGGACACCCGTTCCAGCAGCGCTGCGCCCAGTCCGCCTACTCCAACAGCAAGCCTCGCCAGGAGGCTCCGGTCTTCCTGCTGTTCTTGGACTGCGTCTGGCAGATCCTCCGACAGTTCCCATGCTCCTTTGAATTCAGCGAGAGCTTCCTGGTGCTGCTGTTTGAGCACGCCTATGCCTCTCAATTCGGTACTTTCTTGGGCAACAGCGCAGCTGAGAGGTCAGTGTGAAGCTCTTCTTGCAGCCATGAGAAATTTTGTTTCATATATGTGTTGTCGTGTGCACCTGCTAACTCAATAAAACTGTAGATAAGCACAACAGTGGTGCACCATGCAAAAATATGCAAAATATATGGTGCCTTTCATTTATATCCTTCATATCTCCTGGCCTGAAGCTCTTAGTTGACATTTCCAAAGACAATTATGAAGCTCTCAGTTTGGTTTGTCCTTGTTCATACAGGTGTCAAAGTACAAGTTACAAGCTGCAGGTTCCCGCTGCTCTTTTTTAACCGAGCCCTTCTCTCTCACTTTCCGCGTTCACAGAGCCAAACTGTCCCTGCCCGAGAAGACCGTGTCCCTGTGGTCATGGGTGAATCGTCCCCAGGAGCTGGAGCGCCTGGCCAACCCGCTGTTCGAGGCCAACAGCCTCGTGATCTGGCCCTCCGTGGCCCCTCAGAGTCTGCTGCTGTGGGAGGGTAAGAAGCAAGACAAACAAACCCGCTATGACTGCAATAATATACAGGAGGGGACCTTTAGAAGCGAACATAGTCCAGCAGTGTGTCTCAACACAAATTAAAACCTTTTAGAACAGCTGTATTTGGTGCACATTCTGTGTTATGAGTTGGTGATAACTAACATAGTTTGGAGTACTTTAACACAGAAGGTCTTTGGATTAAATATCTTCAAACATTTGAGGCAAAAGCTTCTCCCAACAAGTAAGAAAGTGGATTTGAAAACAGGTTTTAGATAATTAAATTAAAACTTGCTGGAATAGATGGAAAAAAAAGTTTAGGGGATTTCACGCTCATTGTAAATGTGCAGAGAGAAATGAGATTTATGTCATGTGATTTTAATTTTTGCCTCTAGAGGAACATACAATATATTGTGAAAGGCTTATAATGGAAATTGAGCACTGTAGTTTTATTGGCTGTAGACGAGGAGCAGGCTACACTGATGCTGATGTTGTTGTTAATGTTTGCGCCTGTGCATCAACGGTGCATGCTGGGTTATTTCAACCCAGTGACGGAGACAGTGCTTATGGCATATTTTTGCTTTTGGCTTAAACCAACAGACCTCTATCATAAGCTCATACAGTTGTTAGAGGGGAAAACCTGTGCGCTACCTGCAGGTACATTAACTCCCAACTACATACAGTAACTGCTGTGTGATCACTTCAGCCCTGAAACAGACCTTCTGCGGTTTCACCAGAGGGAGGCACTGTTGATTTCACACTTTGCTTCTCTGCTCAACTCATTTCATCCCGTGAGCAACCATAGTGTCACATACAGTAGTACATGGGTTGGTGACAAATCATGTTTGGCAAGATTAAAAAATCTGGGTTTCTCAAAATATGAATTTTATGTTCCTGCCAGTTTCTTGTTATTAATTTCATATGTACCATTTTACACAGTATAGGATGGTAGTAAAAAGTAATGTAAAATTTGAGCTGAGCAACGAAGTGAAACGAAATGACCTCACACAAAACAGCACTTCTACAAATACACAGTGGACCTGCCAGCTTCCAGATCCTCACTCTCTAGCTAAAAAGAAGATAATATTCTGTTCCATTAATACCATTCTGTTGTTTTTATTATAGTACTGTATGTCTGTACACCCTCTGTTGACACACTTTTCACCGCCCTGAGACACCAGCGAGGCAGCAAGTATAACATTAGTGTAGTAGACATCCAAACCTGGAAGCTGCTCAGTACCAGCAGCGTCTGATCTGCTGCCAGCGAGCGGCGCTGCCGGAGCAGCGGGGGTAAAGGCCGCCTCAGTGGTGGTAATGAGGGAGAAACGATCCTGCCAGTCCAGGGAACGAGGCGGCGACCTCTAACCCGGAGAGGTCAAACTCTACATATGGCCCTTTGGCTCCGCTGACCCTTTTACCCTGATTTGGCTTTCGGCATCATTCCCTTTTTCAGCATCGCACCGATACATTTTCAGGCAAGTCAGCGAGGCCTTGACGTTAATCTTAGACCTGGGCCATACTTATATTTTACATTTATGGTGCAGTAAAACTGTCATATAGCACCTTTATAAGTTCCTTTGTTGAAATAAGGAGAGTTGGGTTTATTTCCGCTGAGTGGGCCAGGGGAATATACAGTACACTTGAACTTGCTGAATCTCAAAAGCTGCCCAAAGAAAAGGCAATTTCTAAAGGAAACAAAAAGGGGGAGGAGTCTAAACAGAATAGGGGTCAGCAGGTTCAGCTTTTCCTGTGTGTAAGGGGGGGGGGCTTCCTAAAGCCTTAAAACCACACCCTCATTCTGTATGAATTGGAACGTATGTGGACTGACCGAAGCACCGAAATACAACAGACATCCTGCTTACGCAGCCCTTTCACACAGAATGATAGAATGATGCAAACTCCTGGACCAACGTCAGAGACCTGATGACGGTCTGAACCTGCACCACCAGCAGCAAACTCCGGATCTGTCCACGTATGTGAGGGCACAATTTCAGAGAAAAGTATAGAAGAGAAACACTACTGCTCATCTGACATGAGTTGCTGTGTTATTACCTTGAGTATTGACGAGAGTTTAATGAGTTATCATGTTTTTACATAAAAAGCAGAAAACATTTCTAAGTATTTACTGTAGCAACTAAATTATTTAGGCAATAACATCAAAAAGTGAAAAAATCCCATTATGTCTAAAATCCTTAAAACCTTTGCTATTATTTTGTATGTATAACAATCCAAAATCCATTTAGTTTCCAATTGTGTATAACAGAAGAGCAACAAATCCTTACATCCGTTTCTTTTAAAAGCATTTGTCAGCGTATTAGTTGTGAAATTACCTTTTTTCTTTTTGCTCAATCAATTCTACTCTAGACGAAACAAAAATGCCTTAAGCTCCCATACTCTACACTTTTCAAGGGCTTTATTAGAAGTTTTGATTTCCATAACAAGACACATTTGTTGTTTTTAAGAATCAAATAATTCTCAATATAGTTTTAGATTTCCTCTCCCAAGCTTGCCTCCAGGGCTTCAGAAAGAACAGGGCGTCTGTCTCATTAATATTAACGAGCATCTCGTCCAGCCGGCTGATTTGGATGTCTGTGAATGGAGGGCGGGCGCTGACTGTGTTGTCGGGACATTAGAACTTTAAATCCTGACGGCTCGTTTTGGGCTGCAGTGTCTGTGAGAGGGCTCACTCAGGACACAGGGGGGTCTGCTGCAGCCAATCGCAGCGTACGTTGGGCAAGAAGCAGGGATACACCCCAGACAGGTCGCCAGTCTATTGTGAGGCACTCGCACCATTCACTTACATGCTCACAGAGTGAAGGTTTTAGATTTATGGGTCAGATATATGGCAAAATTAGAAAGTCAAAAACTTTTTAAAATACAGTTTTCAGAAGAATTTACAGGGATCTCAAAATGTACATTTCGTGTTTCATGTTAGTTTCATAACATTTCACATCCAGTCCATTCTTATTATTTTTTTACACAAAAAACATGATTTTGACATGAAATGTCAAATGGTGTAACAAAAAATATTATATATTTACTCCACCTAGAATATAAAACTAGATTGAAGCATGTGTTTTTATTTTTTTTAAACCTTTTTAGTAGAATTAAACTATCTGGTGCCATGTTTTAGGGTTGCACCAGATGACATTTCTTACTTTACTTTCCCTTATATTTAGTGTAAGTGGATAGTATGTTTGTATGATCTTTCTATGATATGAGACGTTTAAAACCTACTGATAATACGTGTGTCACATACAGTATAGAATAAACACACCAGTGTGCAACCCAACCACTGTAATCCACCCTTTTTAACTCCGTAACAACCAGTTCCCTCTTTTAATGTGTTGTACATTCCAGTCATGCAAAACATATCCGCCAGTCCAACTTGTGTTTCCACTATATCGGTTCAACAAGCTCCTCTGCCAAGACCCCCCCCCTCCCTCCATCACAGTGTGAGACTAGAGGAGGAGGTGTTTGCAGTTACGTAGTTCGCACAGTGCTCTGTTTCAACAGGGCTGATATTACCGTCAGCCTCGAGAACATTTCTGTTTAGCACTCCTTAACGCCGCCATATAAAAGACTCCCTTCAAGATGTTGATCTGCTTCATCACATTGTGTTTCTCAGTGAATAAGTTGCCTTTACACTCTGTATAAGTGTCCGTGTATTAGATGAAAGCTCCACATTTCCCTTCGTGCCGCACAGGCCACTTTTATTGTGAAAATGTCTGAGATGTAGTATTTAGAAACCTAATATCTTTTGATTTTTTTTTTTTTCCTCTCCCCTCTTTCTTCACAGGAGTGTTCCTCCGCTGGAACCGCTCGTCCAAATGTTCGGACGAGGCCTACGAGGAAATGGTGCATATAATTGAGTACAACAAGGAGCTTCAGAACAAAGTAAACAGCCTGCGGAGGCAGCTGGCTCAGCTGGAAACTGAAGATCCTCTGCTTCAAACACCATAGACAGAGACAGAGAGAGAGAGCTGAGAGAAGAAGGTAGACAATGTGCAAAATAGCTGAACAAAAACACAGATCAATGTCATCCTGGTTTTAGGCTTTAGTTGGGTTCAAAAGAAATGTTCAAACACTGGAAACTATGTAATCTAATTGACTGTATTTTGATTATTCTTGCATGTTTTGTTGCAGTTGGCAAAACCAAGGTCTGAGACTGTCACTCGTCGCTCATTGTACATGTCTGAATGGACTTAAAGAGTATTCCCACACACACACACACACACACACACACACACACGCACATGTTCCTCTTATGGGAAATCGCCATGTTGTCTCATTCAAAATAAGGAGCAAGAGGGAAACGGTGAGAACCATACAAGCAACAATATGGCCAGTTATTTCTCAAAGCGCTGCTAAAAAAAGCCAAATCACCACATAACACTTCAGTGTGAGGCTGCATGCAGACCGGTATGTAGAGAAAAAAAATAAGTTGTTGGGTCCCTTAAATTATGCTTTGGCTTGTCAGCTCATTTCAGAGTCAAACCCTGACTCCTCACACTCAGGCACGAGCAGTATGTTTTTAGAATAATTCTACAGGCTACACAGCGTACAACCAGTCAGAAGTCTGGACACATGTTCAGGTGTGTCCAGACTTTTGTGCGTTTCTGCATTTGTGGCCTTTTGTCATGCTCCGGAGCGGTTATCGAGGCGTTTGGACGGATCGGCGGAGTGCACACAGGGTACAGATCGGTATCACATCCTGCTGATTGTATAACGCCACTGACGAGCTGCGGAGTAACTATGGCAACATATAGGGAGCTATAGGGCAGGATGTGACTTGTGCTGCATGATGTGGTGATATAACGAGCGTAGGAAGGTTCAGCACCTAATGTACTGTACGACGCGAGGGGAGGCTTGTTTAACGTGGACTAGACCAAAAATATCCTGATTCTTGTATGTTCGTCGTAACTTGACATTCCAGTAATGACCATGATCACTAATATCCATTCTAAAAATCATCACACGATTGAAGGAACCGAGAGAAATTTCTCTGTAATCATAGTGAAATTTAAAGATAATTGATTCATTCACAGGAGATATATCTTATACAACTTTACAGATATTAATGTCCATATTTTTCGTTGGCCGTATGATTAGTACTGAGACTTAAAAGATCCCATATTTTATAGCTTTTTCCTTTTTTTTGAAGTTGTAATTTCTCTTGTCTGTGGATCGAGAGTTTTGAAACATGGGGCCGTATTTCTAGAACAACTTGACCTTCTTATGATTAAAAAGCAATTAAAATCTCACTTTCTACAATATGGGACCTTTAAAGAGAGTTGGCCACAGAAAGGTTCATCTGCTTAAAGAAAATGAAATATTATAGCTTTAAAGATCAGCTTTAATTACTGAATTAAAGTTATACATTTGTTGAATTTTAGTACATTATTAAAAAAAAAGCACATCTTCTCATGTGCTGTTTAAGATCTAAACCTATTGCACTTTGTTTGAAATGCATTTCAGTTACTTTATATACAGAAAGCCATTATACTACAATGTGAGAAACATACTCTTCTAAATATAATTCCTCTAATGACATTACTATTGTAAAGAATATCGTCATCATATAGGATGATCAATATCCTAGTAATAAATGTGACAATATGTTGTCAGCTTCTGCGATGATAGTGTTCTCATGAATGTGGGACCAGCAAAGCACATAATTTAATGTTTCTAAACCTTTAAATATGCTGTTCCTGCAGAATGAGTTGGACTTGTTTAAACAACTTGACCTGAATTCCTTTGACACAGCGACAGAAGTTCTTTTTTTTTTCAGTGTGACTCATATCGTAAGGTCTCATACTGTCACGCCAGAAAAGCTTCATGGTGCATGTAAAGTACAGATAAGTGACTTTTTTTTGGGTGGAGTTCTCCTACAATGTTCAGCTTTGGCTGTGAAATATATTTGAATATTGTCTCATCTGCTTCTCTCTATATTGTCTTAACACATTTCTTCCTTTTGCTTCAAGAATGATGTTATAATCACACTAAACCGAACTGATTCCAGCCACTACATTAATCTGCTTGATAAAGGGAAAGTTTACATGTATATTTAATATGTGCAATATATACATTATGTTTTCTTTAGCCAAGAAGGTACCTTAAGTTGTTGCTTGTGTGTGCATGAGTGGGACACAGTTGAACCAAGGTTCTGAATGTCCTATACGATACACATTAATATCCTCTATTGCTTTGTCGGGCAGCAAACGATTATCAGCACTGTGGACAAATAATCGTTTTGTGTGTGTGTTGTTCTACCTGTCAGCTTTGTGCAATGCCTTACTGCAAAATCGGAATTTAAAATGTAAAGATTTAAGTACTTTTATCACTGCTGATCAAATGTTTGTAAAAAAAAAAAAAAAAAATCTAGAATTGTTGGAAAAAGTTTAAATGTTTTTAAGTTTTCAAGCCATTAAAACGTACAGTACGAAACATGCTTGATCGTGTGATTATTTAAGGAGTTTTCATTCTTCACAGGAAGGATTTCACAACTGTAGATTATCCGCTTTATTTTTGTCAATAACATTTCATCAATGTTAAGTACACTGCTTATGTATTTATGAGCTGAACTTGTGCCAGTTTTGCTTGGAAGAATGTTTTAGTGTCTTGTAGCTCTTTGTTGAGGTTTTGATTTACAGCAAATGTACAGTTACGTCAACCTCAATGAGGTAGAACTAAAATCAATGCAATTTTAGGGATTTCCAGAATTTCCAAATGAATGAAAGCTAATGTTCCATAAGGTGAGAATATGTCGATGTTGTGTTTAGAGTCCGCTCCACTGTCCTGGAGCGGCTGGATCAGGATTGATTGCTATTTTTGGTCACGCGCCCAGTGATGAAGGAGCCAGCCTCCTCCACTATAATGACAGGTGCTGCTGGTCGCCATATGACTTGTCCGGCGGTTATTGCCCAGCGCCCCGCCGGAACGGCTCAACCAGATATCCTGCCGCCGCTGTTACGCAAAGACCATCTCATGACTGTGGAATAAATAGCAGAGCATCAGCTGCTCTGGGAGGGCACGTTGGCAGCCGGTGTTTTACAGTGCTACTGTTCTGCGTTCACGTTTTGTTCCATGTTAATGTGACCTTGGCTTTTGCCGTGATTTAATAGCCGGCCTCCTCGCTTAATCACACAGGATGCACACAAATTCAATAGATTTTTTTTTTTTTGCAGTTTATTGAAAACTTTTGCTCTCTCTCATAATTAAAAAAACTGCCCACATGTTCTCAGCTGTGGTTAAAACCACCACAACGTTGGCACTAACTGCACTGTTTCATGAAACTCTTGTTCCGTGCACCTTGTGTCACCTTGGCAGGCACGTGCGTGTTTGGACCTCAGGTGGTACGCCTGCCCCTCTGGTCCTTTTTTAATATTACATTATTCATTTCTAAATTTGGCCAATGGCGTCAGTTCTCAATGAAAGTATTGGGTGTTATTTGATCGGTAAGTCTCAGGACTCTTTTGGGGGAGGGGGATCACGTGCCTGAAATACAAGTGTCTTAGTGGTTTCAATTTGTGATGTAAACAAAATGTAAGTGTTGTGTTTTTTTTTTACTATTAACATTTTAACTAGTGCAGTGCCTATAGAAGGTATGTATTGTATAGAAAAGTGGAAGCTCTTACTTTTTCCTTTATACTGTAATGGGCTGGGCTGTTCTTTTACTGTAGGTGATAGCGCTGGGATTTCCTGAGGGTCTGTGAATGCATCTATGGATAATCAATAGGTAAGAAGCTCATCCTACTCCATGGGCATTGATTGATCTTCCTTTCTCTTTCACAAATCCTTTACATGACACAACCTATGAGAAATAATCATCAGTAATGTTATTTAAAAGTAATGTAGATGAATCTCAACTTGTTTGAATAGTAATTGTATTATATTTTGTATATTGTACGTAAACGTGTTACATTATTATTGCTCGACCTCCTTCCTGTATATGTGTTTTGCAGCTTTGCCAATTCTGTTATCTAACCTAAGGGTAGCGGCTAGGACATTCCGTCCATTAAATATCAGGTTAACATCAACAGTAGGCTGTTTACAGTCTTTAAAACCACAAGAAAACACATGCTATGTCAGAGTGTTATGATAACAATGACTAATGTAGTCTGACGTCACATTATTGTATAAAATATCAATATATTGCCGAACTGTAGTACAGTTAACAGATGTTTTATAGAAACTGCAGAATTCATACCTTCTGATCAATGAGAAAAATCAATAGTGTACTCTGAATTTATGTATTCCGTTAACAGTGAACCCCCCCCCCCTCGTGCAAGGCCCTGGAAACACAGTTTGTGGTGATTACCAGTGAACTTCATCTCTGTGATGATGCCCCTCTTGTTGTGTTTGGAGAGGAAAAAGTGTGTCAGTTTACAGATGAACTTGTTGTTAGAGAGGTCATTTCAGCCTCTCTCCCCCCCCACCCCCCCCGCCACACGCCTTCCTCCCCCGGTGATGACAGCCCGCTGGGGGTGTATTCCGGCCCGCCACTCGCACACTGGTGCAGCTCCTAATCCCGCCTCTTCGCTTGCCAGGCACGGTGAGATCATTCCACCTCTATCTACTGCAAACAAACCTCAAAGTCAAACAAAGGGTGTAAACGTGAATGGATTTGACTTTAAAATCGATAAAGGGTTTGACTTCACCACTCCATGTATTTCCTCAGGCTGAGGATTGCAGACAATTGCTTCATGGGAGGGTGAAGGTGATCACTTGGAGCGACTTTGCATTGTCTTGCTGATTTGCAGCGAACCGCTTCGCGCGGCACCACAGAGGCGCCGCTGCAGGGGTCAAACATTCAGGCCCGTATGACGTGCGCCACACGTGCACTCGCCCGCTCGTGGAGAATGTGGCAAAAGATGACTCATCTGAACACAACCCTGTGGTCTGGTGCCTCTCGCTGTTGCTACTAGGTAATACTTTAAACATCTCCTATGTGGCACCTTATCAGGCTCTTAAAACTACCTCAGAGGGATTCAACCCAGGAAATCAGGGTTGAAATTATTTCCTGCTCCTGTGCCATCAACAGTTTCTATGAATATAAACCAGTAGGAAATAATGATAAATAAAATAATATGTATGATTATTATATGACTGATGCACTATAATTGTTAAGACCTAAAACAATTAGTTGAATAATCAATTATTGAACAGAAAATCTGTTTTTCTTTGATAATGCGTTATTGTTTTAGACTTTTCATTGCATGAAATCACTGGCTCCAGCTTCTGTAGTCTGTAGGTTCTGTATTTTAAACTTTTCCTTTTTTTCCAATAGGCCAACACTCCAAAACCTGAAGATGTTCAGTTTACAGTATTACAGAAATTTGGCAAGCATGTTTGCCATTTTTGCTTAGAAAGAATTTGCCAGATTATTAGAATTAGAATTTTTATTTAATTAGTCATGCTGCTCTTAAAACCAGAGCAAAGAAGGCTTAATGGTCACATCGATTTTACACACTTCCTAATTTTTTTTTGAAGTTTTGATTTCCCAGAAAGGCATGTGTCGTTTTAAGAACCCCTCCCCCCCCAAAAAAAAATCACCCCAACAGAGTTTCACATCTCTCAAACATCTCTCTGCAGCCCAGAGAAAGAACAGGTAGTATGAAACTGGCCTCATTAATATTAATGAGCCTGTCCTTTCATTGACAGATTTGCATAGTTGCGAATGGGGGGGGGGGGCACAGCTCATTTAAAAGTTTCTTTGTGTACAGGACAGTATGCATAGAAAACCTCTTATAAACCATCTATATGATAATACTGGACCTTTAACTGAATGTCTGCTAAATATACAGATGGTCTCTAGAAAAATGTAATATTTTATTTATTTAATAATTTATCAAACTAGTTTTATTAGTCCCCTTTTTATTGAACATGTTTGAACATAAAGTACAACACAATACTGGATACGTTTATGATTTATATATATATTTCTTAGATTTGCTTTTTTAGTGAACGCACTGACTATAATTTAGATTATAATAATACTATAATATAAATTTCTTCATTGTGTCTTTTTTAATATTTCTATTCTTTACGTGTCTCTTGGAGTACATTCACAGTTTCTCTTTTTTCTTTTTTTATTTGAGGCTATGGGCATGGCCTGTGAGGGAGGACCGCACCTCCGCGACTCCACCAATCGCAGCGGGAGCCGGCTTCGCCTCTGCCCGGGCGGCAGCTGATATATAGCGGCTCCACGCAGCTGATGCAACACCGCACGGAGATAACAGCACGCGTCGCGTCACGGTTACGAGGAAGCCGCATCTTCTCCATAAAGCTGCCCACACACACACACAGGACTCACACAGACGACCTCTTGTGTTTTTTTCTTATTTCATCTTTTCGGCTGCAGATTCTCCGGTGAGTAAAACCGCTTCGTTTCCTGTTTAAGTTAAAACTGCGTTAAACCTGAATTCATCCACACACACACATCGCTTTATCTGATTTACTTTAGATTTTATGTTTCTTTAATAAACCCTCAAAGATAAATGTGTTTTAATAAATCTAATGCTACTTATAATAATAAGATTACATTAAAATAAAAAAAAGCCTATTTCATTAGGCGGGTCCTGCAGCCGTGACGTAGGCCGAGGCGAGCCCGCGTGCCATTCATCCCGCATCTGTCCGCGTCTCGCGTGCGCGGGACAGATGCGGGTCCCAGCGTCTTTAAAACGTAACGTCCGGAGTTCGGGTCGTCCAAAGAGCCGCTAAAAACCGCGCTTATTCTCGCGTTAAAAAAAAAAGAAAGGGGGAAAAACAGCGGCTGCCCGACGCGGAAACAGCTCTATTACACAACACGACGGCGCCGAGTGTTGGCACAACAGTGGACAAGCACATGGTGGGACAAAAGAGGAGGGGGCGGGGGGGGTAGTAAACTAAAAGGATGGATGGACCCCCCACTGCCCTCCCTGAAAATCACAAATCTTTGGCACAGGCGCGTAAAAAGATTCTATATATGTATTTTTGTTTTATCTGAAGCGAGGCTTCTGCTAAAAAAAAAAAAGAGTCCAAGACACCGATGTGTTTCCGAAGTTCGCTTCCCCGTCCCGGCACCGTGATGCTGGCGCTGCTGCGTCCAGGCTCCGCCCCCCCTCCCTGATTGGCTGCGGCTGAAGGCAGGGCCGTATAAATGCGCTCAGGTTACCTCCATCCTCCTTTTTTTGGTGGAAGCTCTCTGACCTCTCGGTAAGTTAGACGCTCATGAAGCGACTTGTTGCGTAAGAGATGAAGACGCACTAGATTTATTATTACTTTTTTTGTTGTTTTTTTACCCTGTTATCTTCCATTAAGCCTTGAAACGAGTGTGCACCTCCGGGGTCTGCTCTGAATGTGCGGGGTGTTTGGGTTGTTATGACGCGCGTGTCGGTTCTGCGTGAAAAGTGTCTGCAGCGTTGTAGCAATAAAGTTTATTAAAAGGCAGCTGGAGACGTGTTTGTCTCAGCTGCTACGTCTTAGGGGGGTAAAAAAAAACTTTCATCTCATCTTCTCTCATCTTTAATTATAGCCGTGATTATCCATTTAAAAAAATTAAATTGTTTTATTTCCCACAGATGCATGTGAAAAGCTGTACATAAAATGCTCTAGCCATAAAGTCCTCTCTGTTTGTCTTTCTGTCTCTCTCTTGGCGCCTGAGGTCTGGAGAGGGGCCAAAATCTGCCTTTTGCCAAAAATATGCACTGAAAGAAGCAGCTTGACCATAAAGCAGAAGAGGGGGAGGGAGAGGAAAAATACATCCCATCCAAAATGTGTGGCTTTAGTATGTGGTGTTAGGGGATCCATGCACCTGGTGGTCTCTCTGAGTGCTAACCCGCTCCGGTTCCCCCCCCTGCAGGTACCAGCATGCCCGTCATCAGAACCCTCAGCAAAGTGGCCCGGCAGGCCCTGCTCGGCGCCCCGGGGTGCGGCTGCCAGCCCTTCGCCGCCGTGGCCGTGCGCAGCATCAGCTTCTCCCCCCGCCAGGTGACGTCTGACGCCAGCTTCCACTCCGTGTCCTTCTCGGAAACTGACCACCCCAAGGTGCTCATCACAGGTAAGCACGGAGCAACAGACCCTTTGCTCTCTTAGTATCTTTCTTCCTTTTTTTTAAAGGCAGAGCGGATCAGGGTGGTTGATGTTATGAGTGGGTACAGAATGTGCTCGGCAGGGATTCAACAGCGAGCCGAGCAGGGTGCCAGTAAATACAAAAGTGTAGGCGACAAGTGCTTTTGACCTTTTTCTTCTTCTCCCATACGGCCTCCTCTCCCTCTTAGTTACCTCGGTCTCCATGGAAACCGACAGTGATGGCTCTTAGCTGCCTCGGGCGTAGCTCCGCCGACGTCCTCTGACGTGTTTTTTTTTTTTTTTCTTTTTGTCTCCCCTTCTGTTTTTAGGCGGGCTGGGGCAGCTCGGCGTGGGGCTCGCCAAACTGTTGAGGTAAGGATTACTCCGCCGGCGTGTTTGTCCTCTGGGCAGACCACACGTTCTCTGTCGGTGGCACAACGCCAGCCGGGGGAATACGCAGCTGCATGGGTTTTTTTTTTGTGCCCCGGGTCCTTGCGTAACCGTCGACCTCCTCCTGCTTTCACAGGAAGAGGTTTGGGAAGAACAACGTCATTCTCTCCGACATCAGGAAGCCTCCCAGCAACGTCTTCCACAGCGGTGAGTGAACTGGAGTCAGAACTGAAGTTCATCGGTTAAAGGCAGGCTTTCAAAATCGACAGAGCTGACAGCTAAAAAAGCCTTTGTGCAGGGGCAGCTTCCGATAAGTGCACCCAGCCCCCACAGGAGCACGCAGCTGTAATCAAGAGTGATGTCCTGTGACCTGACATGAATCACTTATTTCATCACACGAAGAAAAAAAGTTGTGTGGCCGTGACTATTACCTGACCAGTTTCAAAATGACCACATGAAGCAATGCCGTTGTGTCACAGGCGCACGACGGCATTGCGGGAGTTCATAAATTGCCAAATAAGAAAACAGAAGCTCTTTTTCCGGCAAACGAGCCTCTTCTGTTTTCATTGATTCCTTCCTCCTGGGGGGAAAAAAAGGTTGTAGATAAATAACTTGAAATCAATACGTGACACACGGTGGCTTGGTTCTGTCCCGTAATGAGCTGTCCACAGATGTAATGAATGTAGAAGTAAACAGCCCCGAGGTGTCAGCATAAAATGACTCTTCTCCTCTTTATGTCTGTGAACTCCTTTATAGAGTAAACAAATATATATAAAGAGGATTAGCTTTTACAAATAACAGAAAATAAACTCTGAATATGACTTAATACACTAGTGTTCAGTGTTTTCTATGAAAAGCCACACTTTTATTTATCAAACAAGTTGCAAATTGAATAGAAAATATAGTCAGGACATTGACATGGTTAGAAATTCTGATTTTTTTTTTTTTTAAATGTAAAAACATAAGCACACAAGGGTTTTCTAATCATCCATAAGCTTCTAATGCAATTATCAAACACAATGTACCATTAGAACACTGGACTGGTGATTATAACTATGTAGGTACGGCATTAAAAACCAGACATTTACATCTAGAATAGTCATTTACCACATTAACCCTGTGTACAATCGTGTACTGAACCTCTCTCCACCATCAGGCCCCTTCATCTACTCCGACATCCTGGACTACAAGAACCTGCGTGAAATCGTGGTGAACAACCGCATCACCTGGCTGGTCCACTACAGCGCCCTGCTCAGCGCCGTGGGCGAGGCCAACGTGGCCCTGGCGCGCTCCGTCAACATCACCGGTGAGCGGACCCGTCCGAGCGTCAGGGTTCCTCCGTCGTTCAAAGCGCGGCGTCCCTGATCGACCGTCTCCCTGTCTGTCTCCGCAGGGCTCCACAACATCCTGGACATCGCGGCGGAGCACGGCCTGCGCCTGTTCGTCCCCAGCACCATCGGCGCCTTCGGCCCCACCTCGCCACGCAACCCCACGCCGGACCTGTGCGTGCAGAGGCCTCGCACCATCTACGGCGTCTCCAAGGTCCACGCCGAGCTGATGGGGGAGGTGAGACGACGCTTCTTCCTTTTCCTTATTGCTGCAAACACACAAGAACGGGACAGTCCACTGACGTTTCTCTCCCCCTGACAGTACTACCACCACCGTTACGGCCTGGATTTCCGCTGCCTCCGCTACCCTGGGATCATCTCCGCCGACTCCATGCCCGGTGGCGGCACAACAGGTGAGGGGGGGGGGTTTGGGGTCCGTATGTGAGGTCTCATTTTTAGTGGACAGCTATTCCTGTAGCCGTCCTGCCGTGCCAAGTTTGTTACGCAACCCGCTTCTTTCGCGGCTCGCTGTATTTTTACTCGTGTGTCACCGTCATATTTAATCTAGTCTGGGCTGCTGCACCCTCCTCCACACACAGGTTCTTCTATTAGTGGAGTAGAAATAAGCACCTTAATGTTTTCTGTTTATTTTACCCCTCCACCCCAGTGCAGATATTAAAACGAAGGTGTTGCTAATCACCGTTCGTGTTTCTCTCGCCAGACTACGCCGTCCAGATCTTCCACGACGCCATCAAATCGGGCAAGTTTGAGTGCAACCTGCGGCCGGACACGCGGCTGCCCATGATGTACATCGACGACTGCCTGCGCGCCACGCTGGAGGTGATGGAGGCGCCCGTCGACACGCTGAGCATGAGGACCTACAACATCAACGCCATGAGCTTCACCCCCGAGGAGCTGGCCCAGGAGCTCCAGAAGCAGATGCCCGAGCTGGAGGTCACGTACGACGTGGACCACGTCCGGCAGGCGATCGGTAAGCCGGGCTCGCGTTGGGTTCAGTCCGTAAGGGAGGCGTCTGTCAGGTGAACTCGATGAACTGAAACCCTGCATCTCACTTAACCGGTTTCTCCCGCAGCCGACAGTTGGCCGATGAACTTCGACGACTCCAACGCCAGGAAGGACTGGGGCTGGAAGCACGACTACGACCTGCCAGAGCTCGTGCAGACGATGCTCAACTACTTCGGCGTGGAGACGCGCATGGCCCGCGCCAACTGAAGAAGAAGAAGAAGAAGAAGGGGGCAGCATGGAGAGTGTTGTTTGTACATAATGTAAAGACTGACCAAAGAGAATAGGAGAGCCATGGCCTGTACATAGTTATTCTCTCGCTTCTCTCTGTGAATCAGCAGGGCTCTGCTTGCCTGACTCAGGGCCGCCGCGTCTGCAGAATGTAAAAGTAAAAGATAAAAAAGAGAGAAAAGAAAAGGTGCACATGAAGACAGTCCTTCCATCTTATCAACCTGACCCCGTTTCCTAATCTCTCTGCTCGGACGCTCGGGTAAGGAGCAGACCTGTCAGCGGCGTCACGGGGAACAGCGTTAAAAACCTATTCAGAAGGGGGAGGGGTGGGAAACGCGTGTGCATGTTCACGAAGCAAAACGTTGACAAACCGAGACTGTCGCAGTGAGTGTCCGAGTTCTCTTCGGAAATCCAGTTGTCGTTTTTTCTTTTTTTCTTTTCTTTTTTTTTTTTTGCCTAAGTTCCGATGTGCGGCCTAAAAATTCAGGTATTTCGCGGCTATTCCTGCAGCTAAAAAATCACGTAACTCGAAGGCTTTGGATTTTAAAAGAAACAAACACACCATATCGTGATGCACTTTAAACCAATTTATATCTCAAAATTGTCCTGACGAATAAAAGAGCCTAATCAGTTGGTGGGGATATTTCTATTTCAGTGCATCTGCAAGCCGTGCAGAGGGGGCAATCCTTGAACTGTTCTTTTTATTCCAACGTAACATTATTTATTCTGTCTATTGGTGTTAGATGTGTGAAAGCATTCTCTTTAACACGCTGGTTTTCCAAGTGTTTGTCCTGTATTATTTTTTTTCTGTTTCGTTTTTTTCATCGACTTGTGTGGGATTATTTTGACACAAAGGGGGAAGTGTGATTATTAAATGCCGGATTAACATTTAGCCATGAAATGGTTAAAATGTGAAAGTCTTAGCGCATTCTGTCTGTTCTTTCCATCACACTCTAGGCTTTGACAATAAATCCTTTTTTCCATGTACCTCTGCCTGGTTCTGTCGTTTTTTTTTTCTCCCCCCCACCCCCACCCGTACCTTGACACCATAAAGAGACCTTTTCTCGCTTAAAATCTGGAATTGCATATGCAAGCAAAGCACCTGAAATATTTACCCTTTGGGTTGTGCAGAACGGGCCTTGGCACACATTTTCAAAAACAACACGTCCTCAGTCCCACTGAGTTTTTCCTACCCTCAGAACATGGTTGTTTCTGCTTTTAAAAGATTGGATTTGTTAAATTTTAAAGGAAAGAATCGGTCCATGTCTTCAAAGCAGTACAAAGGGAGCTGTTATGCAAGCTGCCATGAGATGGATCTCATTTACAGCATTACCAGCGGCGTTTAACCCCCTGCGTGCACTGACCCGCGTGGGATCTCTATAAGTAGAATCACCTCGAATGACTTCGGCTTCACCTCAAATGACATTTATTCCGAGTGGAGAATGAGTCACGGTCTGTAATATGATCTACAAATACCAGAATGATACACAGATGGCGAAACAAGAAAATACATCATTCACATGTGATCCCCATTTGAATACGTGGAAATTAGACCCAGCTGTGGAGAGTATTTTGGGCGACGTAAGCACGAAACCGCTTCGCTCCACTGTCTTGCTGACTCTGCTGCTCGAACCCGGGGTCGAGGATTTCGGGGGCGAACTGCAATAATGCAGCCGGACAAATCCTGGGACCCTGTAAGCTGAAATGTCAGGGGATTCGTTTTTTTCTGTTGTACTCAGAATCATTGTGCTCGACAATTATAGGTGTGGCTTGCAAAAAGAGAGAGAAAAAAAAAAACGCTGGATAGATACGTGGCACTTTTTTCCCTCTTCGATAAAAAAAAAACACTGTATGATAGCTGTTGTGGAGTGAAGATTAAAATACATGGGCTGTATTACACATTTATGTATACATGGATAAGGATTACAGTAAGTATATTGTGTAAAAAAAGCATACTAGTTATTGATACTGCCTTTATGTTAATAAGGAAACTGATAAACTATCAAATCATGCACAGTAACTGAAAGGATATTTATTGGAAAACCTGTTTTACACAACTGCTGCAACTGCAATAAAATCTGACACGGATGATAGGAGGAACTGTGCAGTTTAGGTTTTACTGCTCATAAAAACCCTACTGTGTGTAAGTGATTCAAATAAACAGACCTTCCCACATATGTTTGCTAAAGGACTGGAAGATTCGTTTTGGAACTCAAACACTGGAGCAAATGCAGCGGGTGGGAGCATAATGATGGACGTAGTTACAGAATGAACATATAAGGAAGAAGAGGCAAAAAAAAACATCCTAGATGAAGAGTGAAGAGAGAGAAATGTCGTCCTCAGCAAATCAATAAATGCACTAAACCTAGCGCTGCTGTATTATCTTGACCAAATGGGTCCATAAACTGTAACCCCGAGGACAGCAATGTCCTCCACCGCACGCTCGACGGCCTTTGTTCAATTTCTCTGTGTCAGTGATTACAGCCGGGTGACCTTACTCGGGTTTTTTTTTTTGTTTGTGCCATCGTGCTGCAGACTGGAGGCGGGCTGGCCGCGTGCAGCGAAGGGGTCACTTTACTCCCACTCAGCGAGAAGTAAACTGAGCACATTAACCAAATCACAGCCGTGAGACTGAAGCAGAGCTCTGGTCGCTTAATTAGTGTGTTATTAGTGTGTGTGTGTGTGCTGATAATAAATCTGCAGGTGTGTGCCGTCTCCCCGGGAAAAGGATGAGAAATTGTACTATTCTCATCACATGTCACAAGTAATCCCAGACATGGAGCACGAAAAGGCTTTCTTCCCCCGTCCTGTCGACCTTGCAAGTAGGAATAACTTCCTGCTGTTAAGTGCAAGCAGACGATGTTTAGTCTCAGCAGATTATGACAAATTTATGTTCACACAACACCTTCAAGTACCTTCATCATATTCATTACAGCCAAAACGACTGCAACATTTTTTAAATCCTTGCATATTTGTTTTTGTGAAGCTTTTACAGTTAGTTTAACAATGCAGCTCCTTATCATTACAGTTTCGACATTTTCACTTCTTTTAAAATCGCTTTCTTTAAGAAAGTTTTGGCCACCAGTAGCTTGGTGGAAATGTAGATTTGGAAGTGAAAATCAACATTTGCACTGGGTTGCCTATGTGCCAAATAATTCCCCCTCTCATTGGGAACAGAGTGTCTTTTGGCATTTTCTGTAGCTTGTCTCAAAGAACTGTGATCACACCATTTCAAGAATTACACCACATGCATGCTACAAAATCAAATACCACATACACCTGTTACTATTGCCACACTTATAAATAATCTTTTATGTAAGATGCATGGCTGTATAGTTTCACATGTGCTGCATGTGTCTCGAAGTTTTCCAAGAAGCGCCACAGGGAAAAAAAGACACATCCACTCTTTTTTTTATAGTAAGGGAATCCTTGCCTCTTATGTAAGTCACTTGATCGCCCGCCACCCACCAGCCAATCAGAGAGCTTTCCTGGTCAGCCAGGCCCTGGTGTTTTGTTCCTTATCCCGTACGGGGCAGAGCTCTGGGGTGGGGGTGGGGGGTCTAGGCAGTCCTCCAAAAAACTTCATAACACAGCTGCACATGGAGATTTGTTGCTACGGTAATGGAAGCGAAAGACCCCACACCGACACCCACAGCGACCCCCTACCATCCAGCCTCCAGACAAATGTCTACTGTATATCACACCCTTACACTCGCAGGGTTTCAATGAGTTCAGTCAAACCACTCCTGTGGTTTCTCTTTTTCCGTATATGTGTGAATGTTTGACAGTTGCTGAAAGAGAGAGAAGTGACCGGCGATTCATCAAAAAGCGCCAATCTCAGGACTCTTATTAATGAAATTCCTCTTTTTTGCTGAGGACATGTCTTTTCACTGCACCACTGCTCTTGGAACCGGTCAGAAATGGTCAGAAAATCAATTGTGACTTCGGGATCGTGGTCACATTTATGAGCGCTACCGCGCTCATTGACACATGAGCTATTAATCAAAAATGAAGTGCTTGAACTCATCTGACCTTTACACTGTGAACATTTATTTTGAGCTTGTGGCCTGTGTAATGAAAATCACTCTTTATTTGCATTTTTTTTTAAAATCACTTGCCTTCCAAGTCATAGTGTGGATGCTGCCATGGGCTGAAATATCTTTTTTAAAAGGTAAAAAAAACAGGTGCAGCCACCCTACAGAACATTGTGAATTCCTTTTTTTCCTCATTCAGTTGTGTGAAGTTGACACTATTTCCCATCACTGATCCCTCCCTGAGCGTCTGGCATTGTTACACAACCTCGCGTTAATCCCCTCACTTGACGTGCTAGTTTAAGTCTGAGATTTGGGGTCAGATTAGAGTGTCACACAATCCTATCTTCACTAGAGAGAAAGCAAAGTGATGTCTGACTCTGGAATAGCAGACATATCTTATTCACTTTAATCCCTTGGGTAAAGATGTGCAATTAGGACAATGCTGTACATGTTTCACCTTAATGCAAACCATAACAATTTCATAGAGTTTGTATTTTAATGAGTTATTTTTTCAATCTACAGCATGTCTGGCACTGTAAAATAATGTAAAAAGGGATGGAGCTAACATATTAAGGGACTTTTAAAACTTCTCAAAAACGCTTTACAAAAGCATAAGAAACAGCATCACAAAACAAAAAACAACATACAACGAGCATATAAATCACACATTAAATAATTTATCTAAAGCATGGATCAAATGTTCAGCAGCATTTCTAGATGTTTGTTTGATGAGACGATAAAAGGAGAGCTTGCTGTCAATGATGGTGGACGTGTTGCAGATGTGTTGGGAGGACGGGTGAACAGTTTCATTGGTGAGGCTGAAGTTGTCAGTGGTTTTAGTGAGGGATCAGGATTATCGTGTGTGATTAGTCAGAGTTAAGTTTGAGAAAGTTTGACGTCAGCGTAACTGTGGAAGTAGACGCCACGTTGACAGATGTTACAGAGGGGAAACAAGCGGAGAATAAAGAGCAGAGGACCAAGCATGGAACCCTGTGGGACACCTTATAACAGAGGAACATTGGAAGAGCAGCATGTTGTTATTTGTATTGTTTATGTATAAGAGCAACACAATAAAAAAAACTGTTATTCGTATGTTTGTGAAATTAGGAAAAGGGGTCACACTTCTTTTAAATTACACAGTCCAATATCATCGTCCTTGATCTCACTGCAGCTTTTCACACCACACTGAAAAATGTCTCAGCTAACACTGGCTCCTTCTCAAGACAAACAACTTTTGAAGGTGAACCAAGATGAATGATAAAACTGAAAAATGTCTTTTCTTTTATCCCCAGGTACCATTTGACACAAATAGATATTATCTTCATTCTTTGGTTTGAACACTAGTCTCATATCAAGTTGTTTTTCTTCTGCTTCTGATATAAATCATGAATGATAAACTCAAGGACACAGCCAACTGCAAAGCAACCACCCGACTATGGAGCATGAAGTGTGCCAGTGGAATGGTTTTAGACGCTTACAGTTTTTATGCTATAATCAAAATCATAAAAATCAAGACTTAAAAAAAGACAAGCAACCTCAGTAAAACAGCAACCAGTGCTGCCATTGTCATAACAAGGATTTGAGCCCACTATCATTGCTGTTATCTCTATCCCTTATACGGTAGCTACATAGTTTTCTATGCATGTCTTGATTTCTGGCATCTTTTACATTTAGTATATGATCTTTATGTAGGTCACAAGTAGATTGCAGTGTTTACATGCAATCCAGTTGGTCCATATCTCAGCTAAAGCATTGTTCGTATGCATGTTTTGACGGCTCATCATTTCTCAGATTTCGGCTGTTTGCACGATACTTAGATGTTAATGATTGTGGGAGCATAACAGCTGTTATTAGCCCAAAATCAAGGGAAGTGGGGAATAAAACTAGATGAGGAATATTTATTGCCCCATGAAAGCTTAAAGATCCCTCCGAGACATGTTGGGTGTTTGTTTTTTTTACCAGATTTTGTTAAAATCCTTAATATGTCATCAAAAGCATTCTCCCTCAGATTCCAGAATCTATAAATATGCACATTACTTCAAAAGTTCCACACATAACTTTCATATTGGACTATTTGTGATATCAAAAATCTTGTTTTTAGGCCCACCCCTTAAGATTTGAGTTTTTAGAGAAATTTTCCATTTTCAGCAGAAGAATGTGAAAACAGATTTCTCGTGTCAATCTCTGCACAAAGGGCTGCATCATTCTGCTCAGCGAAACTATTTGCAATAACATTCTGGCCAAAATAAATTTTGATTTAACACAAATGGCTCCCTCTTAAAGTGTTTTTAGTAAAGAATTAAACAAAGCCATGATTCAGAAACAACAAATAAAGATTTTTAATTAATGAAGGCTAAGAAGGCAACACCAGACAAAGAAAGATGGAAAATATGGACTAAGTCTTGACCAGGTAGCTCAAACCACACAACACTGTGGATACTAAAACAGTTCAAAGACATTTCTGTTTCAGCTGCAGTTAAATATTGGACATCAAGTAATGCTTTGTTTGAATAAGACATTATTGTTTAGTTTAGGGTGAACCCGACTCATATGCTGCAGAAACACAGATTTGGTACTTGCTTGTGTGGCCTATTGATATGCAGAATTATTGTCTTCTAGTTTTAGGGCTGCATGTTATGCATTATTTTAATCCCTATATTGTTGTAATTTTAATTCTAATTGTGTTAATTAAAGTGTAATATATGCACTGTAATTGTTAGCTATACCATTGTTCGGCTGTAACATTTTATCTTATGTTTTATTCACAATTGCAATGACTGGTTTCGATTTAAAGTTAATTAATTAACTTTAAATTTTTAAATTATGATTTACAAATATTACGATTCAAACTGAAAGAAATCATTCTTCCTTCATTTAACGTAGATGACACGTGTGCCATGTTTTATATGGATGTGGTGCCCTCTGTTGGCAAATTAAATTCTTGAGAGAAATACATTTAAAAAAAAGTAAAAAAAAAACAAAACACAAAAACACAAAATTAGACAAATATTTGTTATATAACCTTTATAAAATGCAAAAATTGGTTATTGATTACAGCAAAACGGACAACGTGGTCACATATTTTCTTCAGGCATTATCTAGGACTACTAATCGACTCTGGAGAAGCCGTGTCAGGACCCCAGGATGTCCATGCTTGCTGAGCGTAAGTAACTTTCTGTCAGTGGTTTCAAAGGTATTCCCGCTTCCTCTGTCAATGGAACAACGCATATCTGTGTGTTTTGTGTTCTAAACAAACACCACAATCTACCGCCACGAAGTCTTCTTCCCAAAATGTTCCGTATTTGATAGTTTCTAGGTTTAAGCAAACCTGCGGCTAATATTAGCATTAGCTCCAATCCTCTGTGTAAACACGTGTTTTCCCTTTTAACAAAGATTGTCAGCAATAGGAACCTGTCATGAGCTAATTTGTAGGGTACTGTGTTGTTATTAATGTGAATATTGTATTTTTTGTGTCTTCTTAATAAACCTCTTCTGAGCTGTGACACGCTTCTGTCTCCTGCTATTACATAACGTCCTAATATAATGTTTGTGTAGTTTGACGTCGTTCTCATACTGCGCATATAAGCATTTTACATGTGCAATAGATGGATAAATGCTTTACTAATCCTAGAGGGAAAATAAATCTTACGGCAATATGGTACAATAAACAAATTCAGGTAGAATTTTTGTGGCTCTAGGGACTCTTAACCTCTAATTTCTTATTCATTGTAAATGTTAAGCAAAGCTATTATTAACATGTGAGCTAAAATGACAGAATCGCATTGAAAAAAGGAAAAAACAACAGGCAGAATCAATTTGTGGCGCTTGGTTTTTAATTTTGTGGTGCTGCATGTGTGGGAAAACTCGCTTCTAAACAAAATAAATAGTGATGTTGCTACAGCAGTAAAGTGCATGATTCTACACTAATGTCAGATTTTATTAAGTATTGATACCTGAATCATCTCAGGAAGATACAAGTATAATGGCAGCATACACATAAACATACATAAATAATTAATCTGAAATACAAGCCGTAATGGTGAGTTTAATAATAAACATAATAATAAATACTTTTGTGCCAATATAATGCAGTTTCAGTTGCTTATTCTTTCTTTATCTAATGATGTCTCTGCTGTTCATGTAATGACGTCGCTGCGTTCTCTCCTCAGCCCGGAGGAAACAGAAGTGGTCGGTGGACCCCAGGAACAGCGCCTGGAGCAATGACGACTCCAAATTCGGCCAGAAGATGCTGGAGCGAATGGGCTGGTCCAAGGGCAAGGTCGGTGTCGCGACATATCCGCAGCGTTTCTGGTTGTCCAGCATCAGAAGCAGCTTCTCCAGACATCCGTAGTGAATGTTTTGGTCACTGCCTGTGTCACATATCGTGTCTTCTCTGTTCACATTAAGGGCCTGGGCAGAAGTGAGCAGGGCTCCACCGAACATATCAAAGTAAAAGTTAAAAACAACAACTATGGTCTCGGAACCAGTGCCAGCTATGAGGTGAGCACATCCATCACCAACACTCTTCGCCTTGATGGTATGAACACTAGCACAGGCTGAATCAAAATCAAGTTGATTTTTTTGAGAGATTTTCCAAGAGAATCAAGAATTTGTAGGTCGTCATAGTGATTCTAATTGTATTTATACTTGTAGGTTTGAATGGATTGTATCAGTGCAATTAATACTGATTTTAAAGCATCATATTAACATTACAAAAATATTCACATGATATTACAAAACCTGATGCCATAGTTGAAATTCATTTTTTTCAAAATTATTTTCGGGTCACAATTAATTTCCAAATGCCTTTGCAGTTTTGTTTTCTGAGTTGTTTGGTTTCTGCTGTCTGAAGAGGCCCTTTAGCTATTAATTCACTCATCAAGTTTAAGCTGTGACTCATGCACACTTAGCGCTTTTCCGTTTTTTTAAGAGGCATGTCTCCTAAAAAGCTGTGCAGCTGGCACTTCCTGCAGGGAGCATAAACCATGCCTTTGCGACTTAATTCCAGCCCACAGATCCACATTTATCTCCCATATAATTGAAAATGTGCTGACGAAACCCAAGTGTCTCAGTTCTGCTGCGTTCACAGGATAACTGGATTGCCCACCAAGATGATTTCAATGAGCTTCTTGCACAGCTGAACAACTGCCACGGCCAAGGCAGTAACACTGGTATGCACCAACATGCATTTGTCTTTGAATGCTGTCTATATGATGCACTGTTTAGACTTTATTTGTGGTTGAGATTTTGCTATTTTACTTTAGTAGACACAATTTAAGTATAAAAGCATTTTTTTTCAAAGTTTAAATGCTCATTGTCACAACTCAAATTTAGTAGATTAAACATTTAGGCTCTGGCCCATTTATTGAAGAGTTAACAGTGTTTGAGATCAAATTTATCTTTCTGATTCTTGTGGGTGTATTATAGAAATAATCCCTAAACCAATATGTGGTTATATATATAACTCAGATGAGGTCAAATATTTAAAGTTGTATCTTGTTCTATCCAAAATCTTAGCCTTTACATCAAAGATAATAATCAAAGTGTGTGTTCATTCTCTTCCTGTAAAACAGTTTCACATAAAATGTTTGAGAACTTGTCTGCCCACTTTCTTGTAAGGATTTGATGTCAATCCCTCAAACTGTTCACGCCTCAAAAATTGGTTTCAGAATTAATCTCTGTCCAAACAAACACACCTGAAAATGCGCGTCACATGACCAGTCACATACGCTTGGCATGTGCGTGCAGGTGTAAACTAGAAGCAAATTGCTAGATGTTAATGATGAAAATACTATGGAGACAGAGGCAGGCAACAGACAGTAATACTGTAATACCTCCCTCCTCTCCCTCTGTGTGAGACGTGGTGTTTGTGTGTTAGATGTGTGTTAGTGTTGTCTCATTGGTTCTGCCTGTCCAGACTACAATGCAACACACTCGTTTTTTACCTATTGTTTGGTTGATCCCTTTGTCCAACAGTAGATGGCGCTGCAGTGACACATTTAGGAGACAAACGGTCACTGTCATACAGTAGAATGAACCTTTTTATTATCACGTTGGGAGCACATAGATGTTATATGACGCAGTGTTACTGAAAACCGATTTAAATTGTAATCTGCACCTTACTGCTTCATGTTTTTTCATTCGAATTCTGTTTTTTTCCCACATTTTGTAGAACCTCCTCCAGAGGAACAGAAAGGCTTCAGCCTGGAAGAAAAGTCCAAGACGTCTAAGAACAGGGTCCACTACATGAAATTCACCAAAGGTTGGTTTATCCTCAGGCACCTTACGGTTCACATCCGCTGCAAGCGACGATCAGAGGGATAAATGTGGCTCAGGAAAATGGTTAAATACACACACTTTATTCAGTTATTACATGGATTACATCTAAAACTCGTTCTTTTGGGGGACACATGACGCTGTGGGGCGATCATCGCTCCTTCTTTTCTCGGCTTTGCTCCTGTTCCACCCACTCAGACGCGCAGCTTCCTCTACCCCTCGTTGATCTTTCATGCATTTGGCTCAGATCACTGATGCTGATCAGATCTCTGTCAGCCTGTGCTAGGTCAGTTGGCCCAATTAGTGCTAAGGGAGGTTATTAATAACTCTTACCTTCTACTTTCATTACTCCGTAACGTATCAGGAAGTCAAGATTTACGGGTCAAGGCCAGTACACTGAGAGGCTCAAGGAGGAATTCAGTGTTCAGGATGACTGGAGACCAAAATGAAAAACCACCAGCCCCATATTTTATTGCTGAAATGCTTAATTTGAGCATACAACATAGTTTAGAGATCAGAGGAAGATTTTTTTTGTCAAGAAGGTTGAAGTGCTTCACAAGCAATTTATTTGGTTAGAATTTTATCTACCTGCCAAAAGAGCCAATATTCATTAGATTTGTTGCAGTAATTTAGCAAGAAACCTGTGCAACTTGGGATAAAGTTGATTTTTTTTAAAAATTATCTGTTAATCTGTATTTCATGGGGGGGGCAGCTCAACTTTTGCCTCACCTGGAAGAGCTTTTTATACTTTACGTCATTCAATAGCAACTTCCTCTTTCCTGTTTGGGGCATCTGGCATGTCCATTTACTGGCCCCCCAAAAACAACACCTCCCAGGGGCTTTGTGACCCATTAGATGACCCCCGCCAGATAAAATGTGGCCTCGAGTCCCCCCCCTGCCCCCCTTTGACCCTCTCACCCTGTTTTTTATGGTCTTAATTTGGCAACAGCCAGAAAAAGACCATGTTCCTGACGAGTGAGATGTACCTCTGTAAGGCACACTGAAGATTTGTGTGGACATTAACGATATGATGATGATGATAATGATGATGAGTTTAGTTTTTTTTTTTTTACCCCCCATTATGTTCTCTTGAGGGTCATTTTGTCTTTGTATGACGGCATACCATTAGTTTGCGATGTTTAAAGTCAAGATTTGTCACATTGTGTTGCCGAGTGCAGGTTGGCTTTTGTTTCCATCTTTGACTACAATAGCAACATCACTTCATAATGCAGTGCAGCAGTCGCTATGTTCTTATGTCAATTTGTGGCCAACTTAATAGGTGCGATAGTAAATCAAACCCCTTAAGTCAAATGTCTTATTTCTCTGTGATGTCTTTTAGACAAATGAAATGTGACCAGCTGAGGGACTCTGGTACAATGCAGCAAATGAGAACTTTTTTTTTTTTATTATACATGATCCTTTTACAAATACATTTACTACTAATAATAATCATTCAGTTGGACCTTTGTGATGATTGTGACTGTGTCCATAAAAGAAGATTTACTGGCCTCCAAACCTGTCGTCCAACTAATAAAGTCTGATCCGCAGTAAGTTCTAATCCATTTGAGGAGATGTTAATGTCAGGGCTCTCTGAGAAGGTCGCACCTGAGACTGCTGCCGTTTGCACACCAAACGTCTCCAAGTGGCGCTCTCTTTTCCGTATTTCTACTCTCAGACTGTTGAAAAGTAGAGCAAAACACGGATTAGGGGGACTCGCGGTTTGGAATGTTTTCATTGGACTTGAATCTGAAACCAGTTTGTGTCAGTTTGCAGGCAGCTGAGCTGTCAATTCAACAGCGTCTGGCAACCGAACGACGCTCCAGCACGTCTCCTCTCAAAAAAAAAGCTGCGACCGTTGCAATGCAACGGCAAGACAATGGCTCTGCTTGTTTATCCATATAGGACTCATAACTTAATAAGAAACTCGATAGCTCAGTTCTCCGCCTCCCTCAAGCGGTCTGACAGGTGCACGGTTTTAAACGTAGGACATGTTTACGGTCCACTGAGTGGTATGAGACCGCTACTGGAGGTGTTACCCAACTATATATATATAAATATATATATATTTTAGTTGTCTCTTTCTGTTGACATGCCCTTTCTGTGTCCAGTTTAAAGTCTGGATCGGTATGGGCAACCAATGAGTTACCTGGAAACGGGTAACCTGCCCCGCCTGTT
The DNA here is from genome assembly GCA_036785175.1 of Eupleurogrammus muticus. Lineage (NCBI taxonomy): Eukaryota > Metazoa > Chordata > Actinopteri > Scombriformes > Trichiuridae > Eupleurogrammus > Eupleurogrammus muticus. The sequence goes on along the minus strand of JAYKQN010000001.1, from coordinate 43,230,447 downwards.
TGCATGCCTCCCTCCCTCCGCTGTCTGGCTGTTGCCAAGTTAAAGCTTAGTAATAGATTTAGTGTTGCTAAGCTTGTTACATGAGAGGTGGAAAATGTCAATCAGGCACTACTCGTAGTTCTGGATGTGCAGAGATTGTCCTCGTTCAAAGGTCGCTGCATCTACAATTGAACGCGTTCCCGCTGTAACCAGTTACTAAGCTCATTGTATACTTTCTTAAATAGAAATCTGCTGTAGTTGTTTAGTATTTACTAATTGAAAATGCATAGTTACATAAAATGCAGCCACAGTGAACCTTCCTCTCTCAGTGCAGTACTCTCTCCTGCGTTCCCCCCCCCTCTTTTTATCGATATCCCGTTCATGCCGGCTCCCTCACTGCTTACACTGAGGATTGATGGCCTTTGTTTGTAGGCAAAGGCACCGAAATCTCCGCTGCTTCGGTCCCGGCCCACAGCATAAACCAGTAACCCAGTTTTAATTGCTACCTCCATCTATCACCTGTCATGGCTGCAAGGGTGGTTGATGCAGAATTGAGCTACAGCCCTCCGCTGGTTTGCTCCGTGTAGCCGGCTCCTTTGAATTCTTCGGAGCTTTCATCGAAACAGTTGTTTGGATTTCTAGGTTTTACGTGACTGTACATGAAGGAGTTTTGGAGAAAAAAAAAAAACGCAACCAGTTATGTCAGTTACAGTGTGTTGTAACTGAGATATGGTGTTGCTCTGTTTACCTTAGAGACGTCAGATTTGTCAGTTGTTTTTTTAAACCTGGTGATATTGACAGGAACGAATATGTTTTGCATATTTAAGTCCATATGTACGTTTTTGTCACGCTTGTATTTTTCCGTTGGCATCTTAAAGGTCTGTTGGTCTGGTTTGATTCGTTATCTGTACTGACCGTTGCCATTTCCACAGTGACCTGGGGAAAGCACCGTGTGTCCAATAACACATTTGATTGCACGTTAGCGGTACCCGGCTATATCCTGCACAAACGCCTCTCAAGGCGCCCTTTAAACGTTTAGGGGAAAAGTAGGATTGACGCTTGTTTTTATCACAACATTGTTGTTTGCACCTTCACCTGAAAGCCTGAGAATTTTGACAGGTACTTCCTCGGCCAAACAGCAGAAAGGTCAGATTGGGCATAATTTTACGTTCGGCCTAAATTCTCTAGATGACAACCCCCCCCCCACTCCCCTTTTTTATTTTAGTTTTGAACATACTTTCTTGGTTTTACTTCTCAGGCTCGCATGTGTAGTGGATTTCAAAGCCAAGAGTAGGGGAGATAGAGGGTTTTAAAGCAATAAATAACCAAATGTTATCAGAGCCCCGCTGAAGGAAGAGGATGCAGCTGTACGAACAGGACCCAGGCTCGAGACAGACGGCTGTGTGCTCCAGGAGTCTTTGAGGCCCGGCTTGAAAATGGGAATCTGGAGGCGTGGCGTGGCAGACCTCGTCGTCGGTATATTTTTCTTTGCCGTTTTATCCCTGGATCAAGAAGCAAACCACGCAAACCGCCCCTTTCTTCCCTCCGAGAACAACCCCCCCACCCCCAACACACACACACACAAACACACTTTCAACTGCAACTATACAGACTTTTAGATGTCTGCAGACTGTCAGATGTCTGCATTCTTTAAGAATTCTGTTAATATTTTGTTGTAGGTGAATGTTGGGGAAAATGCAAAGAATGCAGAATTAAAGAGTCACTATCTTTAGTGTCGCTATATGTAAGCAAAGGCTCGTTGGGTTTGTGTGTTGTTACTGCATGTTTCATTTCAGCTCAATGTGTAAACTGTGAACGTCTAACAAATCGTAAAACGGCTGGAGGTTCGCACTGTCTTGTGTGTTTTTAGAAAGTCTGTTTCTGTCTTTTAGGGAAGGACCTGTCCTCCCGCAGTGAAACGGACCTCAACTGTATCTTTGGAAAGAGAGCGAGATGCACCACAGAACAAGACCAGGTAAGAGACACTACACATGAGTGAATTATTGAAATTCTGTGTTTATATGGTACTGGTGGTTTTATTAATGCAAATTCTACCCAAGGACAGAAATATAATGAATTAAAATAAGTAAAAGTGATTTTTATAATATTTGTTGTTGGGTTTGGGTCCATTTTTTTTGTTTTGGTTTGGTTCACCCACACTTTGTTTTATTTATATTCAACACGTGACTGACTTAAAGCACATCCTCAAATGCCATTTAATTTGCAGTGAAACACATTTGTCTAAGTTCTGGCCTCTGAACATACTTAAACCAGTCAATGCCGACTGTGCACCGAGGGAAAGGATGACATACCTCTGGCCAGGTGGCCCGCGCTTATCTGCCTCTGTCTTGATAATTGGGGATGACCACTGGCTCGGATGCCTCCATCAGTCAGCGCTGCGTCATGTGATCTTTAGCCTCTCGCAGCCTGTGGCCCAAGATTAGCCATGTCACAGCGTGGAGCTTTAACACTGCCAACAGGCCACTGATGGCAGCAAGAGCACCTAAATCCAGTTAAAGGATTTGCTCTCTTACCCCCGTGCTCTCCCCTTCTCCACACTTCCCCTCTCCTCCACTCCCGTCTTGAAGCGCTCACATCATGTAGTTGGGTGTGCCAGCGGCCGTTATTAAAGCTAAATCAAAATCGTGGCGAGGTGTGCGAAAAACTAAAAATGATGATGCTTGCAAAAAAAGTTTTTTTTCCCTCTCTGCATCTGTGGTTGGTCACTTCAAACGTCACTTTGCCTTCTGGTTCTATGCTGGCTCCCAAAGCTTTTAATAATGTTGCTGACAGGCTCAATCAGATACAACTTGTATTCCAAGCCCAGTTAGTTGGTTTGGTCCATTCATCAAAAATGATCTTTCCTCAGATTAACATGCATATGATGTCTTGCATTTTGTACTTTGTACTTCATAATAAGGAATTGCTTTGTATTTAAATGAAATAAATATTTGCTAAATGCTTTATATGAGACATTTAGAATGCTGTTGTTTTATTGGCAGCGTATGATACAGCCTGATTTGATCAAATTTATATAAGAAGTTGTAAAAGAATATCATAATGAAATAAGATTTTTTTTTAATTATTTTATTTTTATAAGTTCAGCTGACCCCGTACAGAGCCAGGAGGACAATGACAAATGCATCTTTTGGACTTGGAGACACAGAAAAGCCTTTTGCTGGCTTCCCCTGTTTATCTCAAGCATTTGGCTTGAAGAAATTGGCATCTTAGAATCCATAAATTGCACAGAGAAAAGGAGGAAAAAAATCCCTTCTCTATTCCCCTGCAGGTGCCGAGCCATAACATCACAATGGCCGCTGCTCCCTAGCTGATTAACATTGGAAAATGCAAGCAATACACACCATCATTTTCCCCCCTAATCGTTTGGTTATGGGTTGCTATTTTTCAGCCAGGAGGGACACCATTGACCATATCGAAAACACTGAACACAATTACAATGGCGTCCCACGAGGCCCCGTGTTGATGCCCAGCAACATCTGAGGTTGCTGGGAAGAGGTATAGAGGGTGATGCACCAATCAAGCTCCAGGCATTATGCAGAATCTCCTGAGTGTGTGTCCGTGACACTGCCGGTGACCTGCGGTTCACCCTGATCTGTGCTTACTGTAGTCTGCTATTACTGCTGCAGCACATAATATGCTCCACAGTACACACACACACACACACACACACACACTCTAATCTTAATACCCACAAGAGTCGTATTCCTCACAAGTGACTATATCAACGTTGGTTTAGTGTTAGCTGCACTTGTACCAGGAGCATTATCTCATATCTGCATCCTGACGAGGTGAGGCGACCAAATCTGGATCGGCGTCTCCAGAACTGCCCCCCACCCCCCCTTTCCTCCTCATGAATCTTCCAGCACTTCACCCACCACCCACTGCTGTCTCCCCAGCCTCTCCCCTTCCACCAGTGTACACACACACACACACACACACACACCTCCTCCCACCCCCCGCTGCTGGGGTTTTCCTTCCTCTGCAGTGATGTGCTTCCTGCTCGCCTCTTATCGCTACTTGCAACGCTCCCTGAAATGCAGACAGGCAGACACACACACACTTAACACGCACACACTCTGCTGCCTCTGTTCATCAAAGGCAAAGGAACATGTGAGCAGACGGACTAACGCCTTCTCTATAAAGTCGTCCTACGCTGCGAGGCCTAAACTTAAATTAGGCCTGTTCCAGCACAAACGTCGTAAGCTTTTACTCTAATCTTCTAGGTCAACATTGTAATTTATATTTAATTTCAGTTTCCCTAATAAATTGATATATGGAGGTTACATAATGGCATTTCCAACCACCCCAAATGCACATGGGAGGAACAAGAATTATTAGAAAGATGAATAAAGACCATAGTAAAGTATTGAATAAAGACTTTGGTAAAGATTGAAGTTCAGGCTCAAGCACTGATGCAGGCTTCAAATTAAAGAGTAAAATAAATAAATGAATTTCTTTGTCTGGTGCTTCATTCCTGCATCATACATTAACCTCACCTGTTTTTTTTTTTAATTGGCAAGTCTACAAAATTACAAATAGATTTACTTCTGGAACACCTATACACAATGTGAATTGTAAGTTGCCTTTTTTTCTTAACACAACATTAACAAATAATGTTGTGTAACATTAGCCACAAGACAAATGGGACGACTTCCGTTTCACCCACAGGTTCATTCACGTACCCACCTGAAAATGTAGGCCTAAAACCATTATTTACTATCCCTGACCGGTCCAGGTTATCACGCCGTGGCGGAGCACCTGTCCATCTACGCGGCTCCCTGTCATCCATCACCCGTCCCACGCCTGCGCGCCCCCCCTCCGCCTCCCGCCGCCTCTCGTGTCCCTCAACACAATTACTCACCGCATGACAAACGACAGGCTCCCTCTGCCGAGATATCAAAAAGCCCCGGCCACTTCTAAATGAAGCCACTTTGGCAGCCCCGTGCTCCCCGTGCTTATCGGCGGGCGAGCAGTGCCCCTGGCCGTCCAGCGTCCCCCCCCCCGCACCCCTCCAACCTCTCCGCCCTCTCCTCCTTCCTCCTCCTTCTCCATCACCCCCGGCTCTCGGTGCCCTCCTCAGGGGGTTTAGTTAGGGGAGCCGCATGGAGGGCCGGCCCGGCTTGATTTATCTCCCTTGCCCCTCTGCCCGGCCACTCAGGCAGGCCGAAAGAGCCGACGAGGCTCCTACGGGCCTCGGCTCGAAAGCCCGGCATTAGCTGAAATAAACCATTCTGCCGCCCAGTGAAAAATGTCCTCTGATTGGCTAATTAATCAGTCAAAGGGGAGCGACGCGGCTTGTGACTTGAGGGACCCAAGCGGGCGATCGCAGAGGGCCTTCTGATAAATAGACTCCCCGCCGATTCATACATCAACAAAAGTTAGTCATTTTTTAAAGCCGCCAGCTCGGTTGAAAGGCGGAAACGAGCCATAGTTTTATTTTTCCACCTATGTTTTTTTATTTTTTCAATGGCAGTATATTTCTAAAATAGAAAATTATTTTTTTTGCTCTTTTAATCTAATCTCTTATTTGTGTGATTGACTGAAGATTTACCATTTCTCAAATGATGGGATTTATACTTATTAATAGAAAAACATATATTAAATTCAGCAAAAGGATTTTTAATTTTCCTTTTAATAATCCTCAACCTAATTCAGTATACTGTTTGACTTTGTCTTAACAGCATTGCTGAATTTTATTCAGTTTGCTGAACAAATTAAAAAGGAAAAAAAAAGTCCTATGAGAAGCCCTCGAAATTGATGAGTTGTTCATTAGTTCTCTCCTCCTTCAAGATGTCAGGCAAGATAAAACGGTCAATTATAATTCGCTGCGAGCCTTGTTTTGACGTCTGAACCTTCCAGTCAGACGGTCGGTATGGTGCGTGGCGCCCTCGGGTCGGCGTGACCCCCGCGGCCTCTCCCACTCCCACTCCGGCTCAGGCACAAAGGGCTGGAGATCAAGCCTCATCGGGTGGCACCTGTTGCGGGTGTTCGCTGCCCACGCGTCGTCCGCATGAAGGATCGCACGTCAGCGTCAGCCTCCCCCGACGCTGCCATCTTAAGGAACACGGGGCAGGGGCGGCGCGGGGTTGGGGGGGCTCGGGCGTTTGGCAGATGTGTCGGCGGGGCGCCTGGGAGCCGATGGGCGGAGTCAGCGCTGACGCTTTGCTGACAGTGCAGAAGTGAAAATGTTCTTTTTGGCACGACTCTAGTGTTGGATTCACAGGTAGCTGCTGAGGCCTGAGGCGTGTGATACGGAGTGCCAATTAACTCAATGTAGTTTCTCAAATCATTTAATCCTGAAACCAACTAATGATTTACTATCTTAACAATCAACGCTATAGTTTTCTAATTCTAAACATGCTAACTCCTTATTTCGATTTAAGGGACAAAGCCAAAGCTCTCATGTGGTGTAACCCTAAACACTTGGATAGTTTAACACCCTTGTCGTTTTCACAAATTAAAAACACAAGCTGTCAACAAGTTTTATAGCCTAGTTTGATTAAATTTTTTTCGGTTCACTTTATTTTTATTTTATATTAAAAGAAAGATAAATACAAAAATGTACATTTTGAGAGACCTGATAAATGCTTTTTAAAACTGGTTTGTGATTTTTTTTTTTTTTTTTTCTCCTTTTTGACTTTCTCATCCTGCCAAACATGACTTTTCACTGCCCCTTAATAAATATGTAAACTCTTATCATTCGGCTTTCCAATTTTCTACTAACCTTTATATGTGGGACTATTTCAAAAGAGCGAAACTAGTTAAAACATTTTAGGTTTGTTTTAGTATTAAACATTTATCATTGTTTTTCTATTGCAACATTTCACATTTAGTGTAAAATCTGATCTGACTATATATATATATATATATATATATATATACACAGATCAGATTTTACGTGTGTGTGTGTGTGTATGTATATATATTTTCCCACAATCTTAATTTATGGCTGCATTCCACTGCATTGTGTACGTGGCGTATTAACAGAAAGGCCATATATTAAATTAGTGTTTTGTTTTGGTGCGCCTCAGTCATCTGTTGAAAGGGGACGCCTGTGCAGACGTGCGTTGTGGCGGCGCGGCGGGCGCAGTGGATGGACCGGTGCACTCAGAACAGGCTGCGTGGGTTATTGTGAAACCGAGGAGCTCTAATTCATTCTCAGATAACATCTAATTGCCTTAAGCGAAAGCTCTCCCTGTCCTGAGCGTGTCTGTCGGCGGGCCCTTTTGCTTCCACCGCCTGAAAATATCAAGACCCGCCAACCGCCGCGCCCCCCCACACCCCCCTTCCCAACACAGACACACACCACACATTTACCACCTACCTCCTTGGCAGATCTGTGGACTGCTCCCTCCTGGCCATGCCAGCTCGCTGACACTTACAGATTAGCGCTGGACAAAAAAGAAAAAGTGGGCGTCCGTTCTCTTAGTTACAGGCCTGAGCTGGAATACACGGGGCCGGGGTAATTACTGGCTGGTGAAGCTAACCGCCCAAAGATCCTCGGGCTTCTCGGCTGTTTACATCCCCGACTACCATTTAATCACACACTCTTTAATCTAATAAATCACAGCAGGGGGAAATAATCACCGCATCTTTCTCTCTGGGGTTAGGGCGGGGGGGACCCCTACGCTCTTAAGGGGGGGTATTGTCGGTCGGCGTTGTACAATGTTGAACAAGCACAGGGAAGTCTACGCTGCATGCATAATGTCGTCTTCATTACTTATGATAAACATTCTTGCGCAAAGTGCAATTTTTCAAAGCCCTTTTCTTTGTGGCGTCCTGTGTTAACTGCATACAGATGCCCTGAGCAAAATTATTCCTTGGTGGAACCTTCCATGTGTGGCATTTTATATATTCAAGTTACACCATTTTATAGTTTTTTAACTTTGTTACTTAATGTAAATGTTATTTCTGCAGAAGGGAAAGATAAATAAAGTATCACACCATGGGCCCGTCACGTTACATGAAAGGATATTGATGTTCAAGCGAAGGGTTTGCTTATTTACCAGGGAATAAAGGTATCCACCTGTTTTTCTGTCCACCCACATCAGGCTCATGAAGGATGGCCTGCTGGACCTGTGTGCTCATCAGGGAGAGACAGCTGGCTAATCAGGGCCTGATCCATAGACCTTGAGTATCACCAAATTTATTATTGTGGCAGGACAATGAGGGCACACTCGTGCAATTACCGACCCAACCAATATTGGCTGAATATTATCGAAAAAGGGAAAAAAAAGGAAGGGAAAAAAAGCCAAGTAATGCAAACAGGCATTTTTAAGAATATAAATGGGAACTAAGGCTTTGTCAAATGCTAATTAAGAGGTAAACCAGAGGGTGACACTTTGTGTTCAGTTGCCGGCCTCGTTGCATTCTACGCAGCATTGGAACGGTTTGTGGATGCACAGCGTTGTGAGTGCTGCAGCTGTGGAGTTGCAGAGACAATAACACCAGCCACCAGTTTGTCTATGAAATCTACTCTGTCTATGGTGTCAACAGGTGACGTATACATTGTTTTTTAATACAATACAAATACATGTGGCCATGCAGAGTAGCAGCCCAACACCTAATCAGAATCGGGTGTCACTTCCTTCCTCCAAACTTCATGTGGTCTTCAGATCAGCTCAAGTTAGAGCTCGGAGAGCTTCATGGAGTGGGTCTCCATGGCTGAGCAGCTGCATCCACGCCGTACATCAGCAAGTGCAACGCAAAGCGTCCGATGCAGATGTATAAAACACGTCACCACTGGACTCTAGAGCAGTGGAGGCTGGAGTTCTCTGAAGTGACGAATCACGTCTCCATCTGATGGAGGGGTTTCGATTTGGCAGTTGTCTTGGAAAACTGTGAGTGGGATGTCACTTATATTCATGTGCAAGTCAAGGCAGTTGAGCGAATGCTTTTGGAAATATAGCTTAGTCTAAAGCTAGTTAGCCTTAAACGGGAGTTATGACATATCAGAATCTAATTGTTCTATTATGAAGTTGTAGATATGTTGAACTGAATTTGATGAGAGATGTCTGTAACTTTAGTTTTGTCTAATCAGGAGGTTAATTAGATTTACACATATATGCAATTGTCATTTAAGATGTGTGACGATGTAAATAAATTTCACTAGGGTCACTGCAGATATCTGAAACTGAATTGCATATATCTCTATATGTTGTTTCAGCCACTCACAATTACATTAGAGAAATCTTAAATGATAGATGCAAGTATTTAAAATGTAATTAGGACAAGTCAGGAACTGCGGATAGACAAATGTCTCCTCTAAATGTTAAAAAGGCTCGCCATGGCCAGGAGTCGATTGGAAACTGCTCTTCCTGTTGATTTGGATTTTTTTTATTGGGGGAAAAACATTTCACATGCACTCTAGTGAACCGGGCTGCCATCCTCCTGCTGGCTGGGTGGACCCCCTCCTGAATGTGCTGGCCTCGTGTCTTGGCACCTTGGCACATATCTTCCTGCTGGCGTTCATCAGCTACGCTAACAGAGAGCGATGGAGCTGGAGTGTCTTAAAGGAGGCGGCCTGTTGAGTGTCTTCCCTCCCTCTCCTTTTTTTGTGCGGGACCCTCTGCGGGGCCCTCCCCGTGTTCCCTGCCCAGCCCCGGCCCCCGCCAGGGGAGCGAGCGGGAGCAGGAAGGGGCCCGATAGCCAGCCAGGCCGCTCCTCTGCTGAAGGAGTCTTATCTCAGAACTGCACACAGTGCACGGAGCGCATCCTTTTCCTGGGGTTCTGGGTCTGGTAGGAGGAGGAGGAGGAGTAGACATGGCTGGATATAGGTGTGTTCTCCAACCCCCCCTCTCACTCCCAGACATGTCTGGGACTGCCTTTTTCAGTCATTTTTCTTCTGGTTTCAGCCATTATGTTACAGATTTTTTTTTAACTGCTGAAATTCACTTTTGCTGGATTTATAAATAGCCTGAAATGAGTTAAATAATGTGGTAATCTATAAACTTTGGAGTGATAATCTGTTTTCCCATAATAAAAAAAAAAATATTCCTCTCCTTATAAGATACTTGTACCTCTGTAGTGTTATGTCATTGGGGGGGAATGTTTTACTGACCACCGAATATAACAAATGCAATGACAAACTATAACATCAACTTCCTGCAGGCTTATAAAAAAGCCTTACGTGATCCTTTTCACTGTGAGGAATTTCAACTCCAGCATGTGTTGGGAATATAAATTGGTAGTTTTATTTAATGTTATATAAGAAAAAAATGTCACTGGTATAAAAGAAAATCATGCAGGCTCTTAAATTCCTCTAGTTTTTTTATGTATTAACAATAAACTCAGATTTATAAAGGATTATGGTAATATATTTATCCAGCAGTGCTTACATTTTAAAATAGTTTATTATGTCATGAAGCTTATATCAGAATACATGAGGATAATAGCTGTTGCAGATCGACATTCACATGATAATTGTGGCTGATAACCAGCCAGAGAAAGCGATTACACATGGAAACAAGATCTCAAACATTATTGCCAAGTTGTTTCTTAGTATGTTGCCCTTAGCACTAACCAACAGAATCTCCAGGGCCGCCAGTACTGCTGACTGAATTTGTGTGTGTGTGTGTGTGTGTGTGTGTGTCCAGCCTTTGCTCAGCGCAGCACTTTCCTGCTGTCAGATCAGAGTCTAATGGAGATCCCCAGGCAGTGAGGACGAGCCACATACCAAGTTCCAGCCACTTTACCTGATGAAGGAGATGTTTCTCTCCCTCAGTCACTCTCCCCTCTCTTATCCCCTCGCTCATTCGCCCCCTTTCCCCCCTCCCTCCCTCTCACGAGAGTAATTTCACAGGCAGTTCTAAAGTGGCCCCCAGCCATCTTCCCAAATCCCAGTAACATGTTGTTTGGCGCTGTCAGCTCTAAGCCCCATCTCCGCGCTCCTAAGCAGTGTGGAGGCCATTGTGCAGTAACCACGAGTATGGATTTTTTTTTTTTTTTTTTTTCGCTGGGAAGTTGAAAAGTTTGGTCTAATGGCGCGTCACCTGAAGGGCCGTATCCCCCTTGTTAGGAGTTGGGGTTCGCTCCAATCAAGGTCTGACCTAGGCGGAAAAACTTTGTCCATCTTGACGCCTGCTCTGTCATTTAGTGTAAATCTTGTGCAGCCATGCTTTTTAGATGGCATAAAGTCATCAGAATGTACAGGAAATCACGTCTGTGTGGATTCTCACTCCTCCAGGTCATTGAGTGTCAAAGGAGATGCTTGTAAGCAACTGGACTTGGCTTCTTCAGTTCAGTAATTCATGTTTTGTAGTATGAGTGTTATGTTTTATTTGTATGTCTTTTGTAGCCATGTGTAAATATGTAAACCAATCATTTCTTATATTTCGTATTAGTCAGCAGATCAGTCTGCAGAAACAATGGTTTATTCCCTTATGGAAATACTGTTTATTGACCATAAAGAGATTTTTACTGGTCTAAGACTAATAGATTGTAGGGTTTAATAAAGGCCCTGGTGGATGGTTTAATGGAAATAATTGTAATAATTCTGAATTTGTCATGAAACTAAAATAACAGCCCAGTGATGGATGCTATGTACTTGAAGGCCTGGAGGAGGTCGACTTCACGTGTGGTAATGTGGTCCATGCAATCCCTGTTCAGATCTGCATCCACATTGTCTCACCAGCCCATCCGTTAACTTGTCCATCTTAATCAGCTCTGGAGGTTAAAGGGGCATAATCTGCATGTAAAACCTTAAAAGGGCCAACCTGTGAGGTGACTCGACACAACTCATTGTTTCCCACTTTGATCCGTAATCTGTAAGGTTTGAAAAATGCCGTCCACTCTGCCATCGCCGAGGTCGCACCGCTGAGCGGAAGTATTGTTTCGCGCGATCCTCAGGAGGAGGCTCTGTATTCTTCTGGACAAATCATTATGCATTGAGTAGGCCATTAGGAAAATTAAGACAAATGGCCGGTGAAGTTGGGTCTTTTTATGGCACGGCAGTCGCCTAGAGGATGGAGATACAAGTTGGTGACTGGCTGAGACGGTTCAGGAAAAAGAAATGAAATGAAAGAAGATTTTAAAAAAGATTTTTTTTAACATGCTGAATCCACTGCCTTTTCCCCCCATTTCTGTTCCTTTTACATCTCTGTACTCATGTAAAACAACACCAGAAAGAGTAGGACAAATTATCCATATTTTATTTTTGAGAGGGAGATACCTTGATAAGGTAATTTTATACATGACTGCCTTTTGCCTTTTTAGGAAGTTTTCTAGGAAGATTTTTCTTTATATGTTGTGATATATAATAGCGATTTGCCTGCAATATATCGCTTATAATATATAATGTAATATATTATATATATGTTATCACAATATAATGATGGCACCACAGTTCCCAGCATTGCTTGACCAACACTATAATATCCAGTTTTAGAAAATGAGCTGTTTGACACCTTGCATTAATATATTTCTAATAGAGCTGAAATATTTTGAAAAATATCACGTGATTATTATTGACTGATATTGCAGTATGATAAATGCCTTTCAAAATAAATCTGAATAAAAATTGACGATTTCTTAATCTGTAGAATATGATGTGTAGTCCAGGACGTCTCTACACCATCTCTACTATAAATTGCACTGCACCACTTTGCAATTCTGATTAAAATGATGTTCAATAGTTCAGCTCTTATTCCTAAACCACATTAGTTGAATTTGAGATGCTGCTGTCGTCCTGTATTTTCACCAATTGACCTGGAGACAAAAAGTCTCTGACACACTGTTAACACTTGAGGCCTGTTCATGCAGCAATAAGCTGTGTTACCTTCATCACACACAGATGTTTCACTCTGGTGGGAAGAGAAAAAAAATCCTGTCTGAGCTGCAGCTTGTTGTTCTAGTGAGAAGCTGATCCAGAGGGATGGAAGTTGAGGAGCTGACTGCACAAGGATGTGTGTTGTAGGAAAGAGCTTAATGTCATATATACAACAGTTGATCCCTGATGCTTATTTTAAGATGATCCTTTAACACCTATTGTTAAATCAACATCCTATTTTGGGCTCTTTTCACTCACTGAGATCTTCCCGCTTAATCTGCATGATGATTGATGGTCCTGGCTCCATCATTGTCTGTTTCTGTAGAGATTCTGTGTTAAATCCTAACTCGTATTTTTCCCCACTTGTGTCTTTTTTCCGTGTAGGAGAGCAGCAGCGATTCTCAGAGCGAGAAGATGGAACATTCGGCCGCTGCCCCGGCTGAACCCGACACGGACGCCGTCATCAATACTGTGACGAGTACTCTCAATATGCAGGAGTATTTTGCTCAGCGAATGGCTCGGTTGAAGAAGGCTCGCGGCGAGGGGACCAATGAGATAACGGGTCCATGCGAGGAAAGCTGTCCCGTCCCCAGCACCGACGAAAGCAGCGAAAAGCCCCATAAGAAGAAGAAGAAGAAGAATAAGAAGGAGAAAAAGGCTGCTGATGAGCTGGAAGTGGTTAAAGACGAGTGTACATCTTCAGATCCCATCGTAGCGATGGAGGAAGAGGAGCAGGCGCCCCTAAAGAAGAAGAAGAAAAAGAGAAAAGATGTAGAAACCGAAGGAGCTACGAAAGAGAACTGCAGCTCCACCTCTGGCGTAGACCAGGAGTGTGAGGAGATGCCTGCCTCCAAGAAGAAAAAGCTCAAAAAACACAAAAAGGAAACGGAGCTACTGGACGGACTAAACGGGCAAACGGAGGATCCAACTGTGGAGTCTGAGGTTGCACACAAAAAGAAGAAGAAATCTAGAGAGGAGGTGCATGATGGGACACTGGTAGTAGAGGACGACGAGGAGCCCGCAGAAAAGAAATCCAAAAAGAACAAGAAAAAGAAAAAGAGACATCAAGATTAGGAATGAACTCTCAGATGACGTGTAAATACACATTAAAAACCTTGAAGCTGCCAATTACAGCCACAGCATGTGTATCTCTGGGGACGCCATCGTAGCTGCAGATTTTAAAAATGAATGCCTTAAAGCATGAAGCAGATCTTTTGGGGTTATTGACTCTGCTGCTGCGTTTTGGTGCTGCTGAATGAGCTCCAGGCCGTTAGCTTAGCTTAGCTTAGCACAGAGACGCGGCCAGACAGGCTCTGCTTGATGGTAACAAAATCCAGGTATCGGCGCCTCCAAAGCTCATTATTGGACGAATGGAAACTTGTTTGGAGTCCCGTTGCTATGGCAACTTGCCAGGCAACCGTTGACAACTCCACAAAATCGCTGTCAAAACACAGTCTAGCAAAAACCACAACGTGTCACTTCAACATGATGGTTTCTGTATAAACACATGATACGATATCACCATTGGTGAATTTTAGACATGCAGGTTACCTTTGGACAGATATATATTTATTGTATTAAATGTTTTCAGTGTGTTCTCTCCAAGAGAAAAAAACTGAATATATTTCCAGAATCAATGATCAATTAGATGAATCAACTTCTTTTAATTTAGCTGATTTTGCTAAAATGTGTCCTATATGGAATCCAAAATCCCCAAATTCATTATATTGGCTTCAATTCAGGGGGAAAAAGATGTTACCGTATTCTCTATAAACGACAAACAAATTACATTTTTGTAAATCTTTTTTGGTACTATCACATAAAATATTTGAACAATAAATGGCAGCAGAGTTTTAACCTTCTGTTTAATCCTGGTTGTCCTTGTAAAGTGGAGCAAATCTATTGATTATTAAGCTGATCTTATTCCTTCATTAACTTTGTAAAAACAGCTATATAAATAATTTTTTCCCTTGATGTTTTATGACTTTATATATTATAAACAGATGTAATTTGACTATTTTTGCCATGAGTCATGAGCTGCAAAAAAATCAACTTTACCCAAATAAATCCAAATGACTGCGCACACGTCTTGTTGTTCTTCCTCCTTCCTACACTAAGTGAGGCGGAATGCCAGCTGAACATTTCCAGGAAACGGGAGAGTGAGCGTATTGGTTGTTTCATTTGTGAGCTGTCGGACCGTGACGGTGTTCCCAACACATTTCAAGAAAGTTCTCAGATTACCGCTGAAAGGTTACTTTACGTAACGAACTATTCAACAAGCTCGTCTTGTTCGGCGACTACAGTGGGTGGCATGAGTCGAAAGAGGAAATCACAGCTGTTCGCCACGAAAGCAGCGTCCCTCGTCACTATTATTACCGTAAGCCTCTGAGGTGAACATATTTTTTTCCTCTCCCTGTTCTCATACGTTATATCATTAGATGTAGATTACATAGTTCAATGTATTACTAGAATAATTGATTCAAATGTTGAAATAATTTAAATTATACATGTTTACCTGTATTAATAAAATGTGGAGCGGAATTACATAATTTTATGTAAGAATTTTAAAAAAAGTGTACTTTCCAACTGATAATTTATTTCACATGTATCTCTGAATGTGCTGTACACATATTTTAACCACTACCATTTGCAGTAATTGTACAAACATTTGGAAATTAGCATGAATTACAGCAAATTTAGAGAAATTACAATAATAATCCTGATAGGGAATTTAAGCTTTTTATTACTCAACAGTTGAAGTCATTCAGGGACTTTTTTTTTGGATGTGGTGTCAGGAGTGAGACTTTTTTAACACACACACACACACACACACACGTTTCCCTGTCACAAGTCTCCAGTAGCCACATGTCTTCTCCACTGAATGGGTGAACAGCAGCAGGCTGGTGCAGCTCCCGCCCACACGGTAGTTAACACACACAAGCTATTAGTCACTCAGAGAAACCCCCAACTCTGATCCAAATTGCTGCGTGAAACCTGTCACCTCTTGACTCACGCGGCCCACCATCCGTAGTGTACCCCACTGTACGTGCTGCGTCTCCGCATGGGGTGGGCCTCCTTCGACACACACACACACACAGGGACGGACTTTCACTGGTACAATTGACTCCGCGTCCATGCGGCTGGAGGAAGTGCGGCCCTATATATCACCGCTGTGCCTGCCCGCCGCCACAATCTGTGGCTTCAGGTGCCATATCCTGTTCCTGTGAGGGGTGAGTTTTCAAGCCGAGCTAGAAGCTGACGCTTCGCTTTCGATGGTTCCAGGAGGCACCAGCCCGCTGACCGCTCGGCCCGAGTGTGTTACAACCTTAGTGGCCTGTGGGCCGGCTCCAGATGAAAGTCGGGAATTGTTGTATTTCAGCAAAAGGGAAGGTTATGAGTTAAAACCACTCTTTAAGTGTAGTCAGGTTACTCCCTCCATAAATACTTCATACCAAGATAGAATCTGACCTATGATCAGTAGCTGTGTTGGAGCTGTGTGTGTGTGTGTGTGTGTGTGTGTGAGAGTGTGAGAGCTACTCCGTGGCTGCAGCCCAAGAGTATCCTGTCAACAGGAACTCCTGGATTTGATATGCAGCGGCCTCTGGCCACAGAAGGAAACTGATTTGTTTGTAGTGTGTGTTCACTGGTTATCTGTGCTCTCGCCCGCAGATGTGCTCAGAGGTTCCAAAAATGGATCTAAACTGTAAAAAAAAAGAAGACATTTTTCTCCACCAAGTGCTATTTAGATATAGGATTTTGATTTGTTAAATTCTGCTTATATGTTTTATATATAACTGAAAAAAGTAGTTCACTTAACCAGTGGAGTAAGTTGAGTGTAGAACAGGTTGGATGAGTTTGTCAGGTGAAGGTGAAGGTTGCCACATCCCTCCAGTGGAAACTGATGTTTCCTTAAAGTGTTTTATATATTTTTTTAAACTTTGATCCCATGTTGTTGTGTGTTGTAAATGATATGCACTGACAGGGAATATTTCAGGAATCTGTCAGTGGGAAAAGTGGAGTTGTTGTAAGTAGTTGCTGGTGTTGAAACGCGTCTTTCTCTCTCTCTCTCTTTCTTTTTCTCTCTCTCCTTCTTTTTCTCTCTCCTCCGGTTCACGGAGGCTCAACTTGCAATCAAGGAGGAGCCGAGAGTCCTCCGGGGTTTCTCCTGGAACCTGCTCCTCAAATATAAAGCGCTCTCCCCCCTCATCCACCAGGAAAGACTGAATCATAACTCACGAGGAGGAGCCGATGCTCGCACACAGCTGCGCTTCTCTCTTCTCTCCCCCCTCCCTCCCAGAAAAAGCGCACT
Organism: Eupleurogrammus muticus; assembly: GCA_036785175.1. Classification (NCBI taxonomy): domain Eukaryota; kingdom Metazoa; phylum Chordata; class Actinopteri; order Scombriformes; family Trichiuridae; genus Eupleurogrammus; species Eupleurogrammus muticus. Next base: position 43,213,372 of record JAYKQN010000001.1, on the reverse strand, counting down.
GACATCTGCCTGTAGCCTGTAGCTCTCAGAGAGCACGCTGGATTTGTCTTTTTCCTCTTCCCGAAAAAAAAACAACTTAAAAAAAAACCCAAGCAGTTTCTCTGTGTTTTTTTTAAATTATCCTGTAGCGCGCAACTTTTGAGAGAAGCGCATCTGAAGTTTTTCTTTTTTCGTTCCTGTTGGGGAGAAGCGGCGCGCACATGGCAGCCCTCATCAGCGCGTACTCGTCGTGGCCGGAGTCCTTCGAGTGTCCTCCCGGAGACGGCGACGCGCCCGACGGACACGGCCCGCACCGGACCGCCGCGGACAAGGCGCCGGAGCCGCGCATCCGGCGGCCCATGAACGCCTTCATGGTCTGGGCCAAGGATGAGCGCAAGCGGCTGGCGGTCCAGAACCCGGACCTGCACAACGCCGAGCTCAGCAAGATGTTGGGTGAGAGATTGTTGACTTGTCCAAACGTGTTTTTAGGATTCATAATAATAGTACAAATATTAGCCTTTTCGACTATTATTATTATTACTATTAATAATATCATGATGCGCTTTTTTTTTAAAGCTCTGCATCTATTCAGGCCTCGGCTTTTTTTTTTAGCAAGCAAGTTATTTCCAAATCTGTCGGAATGAGTAACTTTAAATCAGAAAAACGTGTTTGTCAAAAGTTCTAAGAACAAACTGCAGAAATCTGTTTTTTTTTTTTTAATCTCCGCGAGTTGAAGCAATTTCTCAACCACTTCTTGTATTTTAGACGCGTCCTAAAAAAAAAAAAAAACATCACAAAACGAATAAAAAAGGAAAAAAAAAAATTCTCAACCCGTAAAAATTCGTTGATAGAGAGGAGAAGCGGTGATAAAGCATGGGAATAAAACATAATGGGTTTTATTGCCGCTCGTGATGTAAATCTCCACATCTGGCGCTCAGAAACTAGAGACTATTCCAGAAAAGCAACACACACACACACACACACACACACACACACACTTCTGTTTATCTGTTTTATGTCTTAAATACAGTTTACGACTAAAAATAAGTGTAATGTTGTAGAATGTAGTGTAATGTAGAATATTAGGGAATTACTGTTGTTATAATATTTTTTATTATAATGTCTGTTTTATATTCACATACATTTTGTAAAATTTTTTGATTAATAATTATCCAATAGAAGTAGCAGAACTTTTTTTTTAATGACTGTGAGCACCTTGATGGATACTTTACCCATTTGAGAAATAAAGTGTGAAAAAGAAGATTTTCACTTATTTCAATACTGTTTTGACTGCAGACACGAAATAAAGAAAAAGTGACCAAACGTTCCCCGTGTGTTCACATCTGCTCTCCTTTTCCCGCAGGCAAGTCGTGGAAGGCCCTGACCCCCCCCCAGAAGAGGCCCTACGTGGAGGAAGCAGAGCGGCTGCGGGTGCAGCACATGCAGGACTACCCCAACTACAAGTACCGTCCCCGCCGGAAGAAGCAGCTCAAGCGCATCTGCAAGCGCGTGGACCCGGGCCTGTTCCTGAGCGGGCTGGCCCCGGACCAGAACGCCCTGCCGGACCAGCGTGGCCTGTGTCACCCCCTGGACAAGGACGAGGGCAGCCCCGGTGGCGTGGGTGGCGGCGGCGGCTTCTCCAGCCCCAGCCCGGCTCTGCCCAGCGTCCGCAGCTTCCGGGACCCGGCGGGCTCCAACAGCAGCTTCGACGTGTACCCCTACGGCCTGCCCACCCCCCCGGAGATGTCCCCCTTAGACGCCATGGACCACGAGCACGTGCCCCCCTCTTATTACTCCGCGTCCGGAAGCTCCTCCGTGTCCTGCTCTCCGGACGAGCACCACCAGAACGGCATGGGCAGCCCGCCCCCCTACCACACTGACTACGCTCAGACCCAACTCCACTGTGGCGCCACGCACATGGCTCACATCCCTCACATGTCCCAAAATGGCGGCGGCGGCGGACTGATCCCAGGCCCTCCCCTGTCTTACTACAGTACCTCGTCCTTCCCCCAGATCCACCACGGGGTCCACCAGGGCCACCTGGGTCAGCTGTCCCCGCCGCCGGAGACGCAGGGTCACCTGGAGAGCCTGGACCAGCTGAGCCAGGCCGAGCTGCTGGGCGAGGTGGACCGCAACGAGTTCGACCAGTACCTGAACTCCACCGGGAGCGGGTTCCATCCGGAGAGCGGCGGCGGCGTGACCGTCACGGGACACATCCAGGTGGCGTCCGCCTCCGCCTCGGCCACAGCGTGCCCCAGCAGCACCACGGAAACCAGCCTCATCTCCGTGCTGGCGGACGCCACGGCGGCCTACTACAACAACTACGGCATCTCGTAAGGTCACAACCAATCAATCAGACACTACAGGGTTTAAAGAAGGGTGGGGGTGGGGGGGGGGGGGGTGGGGGGGGGGGGGGGGTGTCGAGGTGGGATGACGCTGCACCAGAGACGCGTGTTTCCACATTTCAAAAGGACTTAAGGAGCACCCCTGCAGGCAACGTCATCCCACACGCCGCCTAAAATCCTGAACTGACTACTGAGCAATATGATTGTCTGGAGCCGAGGGAAGAACAAAGAGCAATGGGAGGGAATGTGAAGAGAGAAAAAAAAAAAAAGGGAAAACGGACACCTCAGGGATGCAGACACGAAACTCGATATAGTCAACGCCACCTCCGGCTGTCGTGAAAATCTCCATCGAAAAAACCAGAAGCACAATTGTGAAGAGACTCGTCCACTTGTAAAATTGTCGCCAGTTACTGTTGTTGTACAGATGCTCTCTAGAAGCTAATTTAAGTCCTTTGATGTTTCGCATTAAATCCTAACTGTTCTACTATTATCGATGCTTTCCACTCGAAAAACATTTTTTTGTATCGTCATGTTCTCGCTCTCATTAGTGTGGGAGTTTTACCTCAGTAGGTGTAATTGAATGAGGTTTTTAGTTGGACATTTCTTATGCAATTTAACAAAGACGGTGTATAATGAAGAAAAAAAAAGGCGTTTATACTTCTTATCAAGTACCTAATAATATATAATCATAACCTCTCTACAATGAAAAATAATAATGGTAACTATAACTGTATGCTGATTTAGGTTTGTGAAAGACAATAATTTAAAATAAAGTGCATTTTTTTTTATATTAATGCAGTTGCTACTTGGATGAAGCGTCCACATACACCGCAAAACAAAAGTACTCCTGTTGTTTCGTTATAATTGATGCACTTAAAAGGCATCGTGCAGTAGCAGATGGAACGCATTTCAAGTCCTATGTGTGTAGCACGTTATCAATACAATCAGATTACTAAATAAAAGAAAAAGAAGAAGTCTATACTCCTGCTTAGTATTATTATTTTTTTTCTAACACTGCAATTTTCCACACAACACAGGTCGGGGAAAGGGATCATGTACAACTGAAGCATCACACCATGTTTTCTCCTGTGTTTTTGTCTTTTCGGGCTCCGTCTAGCTGTTGTTCTGCGAGCGGCCCGTTCTGACGCCCACTCCCCTGCCTGCTTTTTTTTTTTTTTTCCACCTTCCGTCATCCTCCTCCATCCCGTCTCTTCTCGCTTTCATCCCCCCCCCACACGCCCCGGTTCAGAGGATTAGTGTAAAACAGGCACAGTCGTCGCCACCCGCCTCCGTATCAACCCGTTCTTTGTGTTGTTTTTTTTCTTTTTCCCGGAGTCTTATTCTGGGTGCCATTCTTAGGCACACTGGACACCCCCCTACCACCCCCCCCCCCACTCCTTCCACCCCCTCACCCCGTGCTATATCTTGCTGATGCAGACCTTTTCGTAATCTGTGCAAAATAAATAAAAAAATAAATCCACAGGCCTCGTTGACTGTTTTACACCCTCCTCATTTTTCTTTCCCTCCTCCACCTCCTCTCTCCTCCTCTCAGCTCCTTCCCTCTTGCCCTCCTCTGTTCTCTCGAAAAAAAAAAAAAAATTTCGATAAAAAAGGAATTTCGGGGCGCTTCTGACAAATCCCGGAGTCTGGCCGGTCTTTTCCTGCATTTTTTTGGGAACGGTTGAGTCGTGCTTCTTGTAAAGAGGATGTGGCGGAGGAGCGGTGTTTCCTGACTGATAAGGGAAAAGCCTCTCACTGTCAGGATGTTTGGGCCTGGCTGGGACCCGCATTAAAGAGCCAGCGAGAGAGAGAGAGAGAGGGAAGGGAACCCGCTGTTCAGCTCGCGGGAGGAAACGCCGCCGCGCAGATTAGCATCTCGCTTACCCGTCTTTGCTCGCCCGCCGTTGTTCGGGGGGAGGCCTTTGTCAAACCTGGCTTGTTTGCACCTTGACCACAAACATGCAGATGCGACACACAGTAATTACTACTTCTCGCTTTAAAACCATTACTGGACAAACCCCCCCCACACAAAAAAAGAGGCCTTGCTCAGCACTAATATTCAACCCTGATCTCTTGTTTTTTGACCCACCTTTACATCACTTGTCAATGTGATTAAACCGACCAGAATGACAACATTCATCACCCGCCGGGGCCCATTTCTTCTAGGAGGGGTTAGATCATTACCCTTAGTGCCTGGAGGGGAGGGGGGGGGTTTGGGGTCAGAACTCTGCGGAGGGTCCACTCGGAGTGGCGGCCCTGCTGTGTTTTTTTTCGGATGCGGGAGCCCTATAAAAGGGCCGCCGGCGCCCCAGGCATGCTGGGGGTTAAGAAGAGAAAGGGGGGGGGGGGCAGCTCGCGACTCAGGGTGCTGCCGCAGACTCCCTCGGTATAAAAGAGAAAACGCCCTGCCATGTTTCAACAGTCACATCCACCACCTCAGGGTAGGACACTGTAACATGGACAAGGACACGCCATCAGACATGAAGCTAAACCAATAAAGGTTACATTTTTTACCCTTTTCCTGGGTTTTATTTCACACTCCTTTGATATCTTCAATAAAATATAGTAATTACTGAACATCATCTATATATATATTTTTTTATGGAAGGCCGACTGCTTGATTTAAGGCACAATACATCCTGTTTTTTTGAGCATTATGAAATGGTGTCTATATATACAGTAGCAGCAGGACCTCCCTTAGAATCAAAAAAAGGTATTAAATCCGACTTATTTATGATATGGGGGCTCAGTATTCAGTAGGTGCCAATGACAAAATATAGGCTCTGATCAGTTAACATTTCCCCTGGATAATAGGACCTATGATCTGGATTGTTTTATTTCCTTCTGTGAGATGGTGCCAGGAGGAGTTTCTGAAGAAGTATTTGCTGAGATTCACAGATCATGATCCTCTACGTTTTTGTGTGTGTGTGTGTGTGTTTGTGTGTGTTTGTGTGTGGGGGGGGTGAGGGCAAAACGCTCAACTTGTCAGCCTCGATCCCTTCCTCCCTAGAAGTTGACTCATCGCCGCCATAACCTTTTTCAGCGGGAAGCCTTCTACCCCAAAAAAAAAAAAAAAACCTCCAAAGACAGCCATCGCTGCTGATTTAGCTGCAATAAATCAAGGAGGGGGAAGAGAAAATAACGTGTGAACACACAGCGGCGTGACACTGCTGTGACACACACAGGCGAGAGGCAGGGATCGCCTGCTAGGGAGCTCACTCTCCACAGTCTGTCCACTAACTGGATCTCCCGCGCACTTGCGGGATCGCAAGATTTACAATATTTGTGACCGTAAGGATATAGGCTGAACAAACAAAAGAGCCTCCTCTTGTTATTTCTCTCTGATTGCCGGCTGGCCCGCGGCCAACCCTCAGGTCAAGCCTGTGGAATGAGTCTGTCAGGTAGTCTGTTATGTTTCCTATTTCCTCCTCTGCCGTCATGTCACTTCCCTGGGCAAACAAACAACTCGGTGGTCCGGCTCGACGCTGTAAAGGTAACGGCTGCTGGGGGGCTCTGACTGGGACTGGGACGCGGCGTGGCGGCGCGCGGACGGAGGGACCCGGGGCTTTGCCAGAGTTTGCACAGCTGCGTAAAGTATTATCCGCAGAGGTGAGCCGTGATCACTCTGAAGGCCGTTGTCCTCAGAGGCTCGGAGGAGGCCGACTGTCTGGTCGGTCCGGCCGATCCATTGTGTGGCCGGGGCGGGGGGAGGGGGGGCGTCCGAATCGCGACGCGTTCAGGGGTCGGCCGTTTTGTGCTATATGACGTCCTGCGCATACTAACTTTAGGTCAGGAGGAAGTGGCTGATTTGAAGTACGTGACTAAGGCATATTAATGTCTGGGACAGAGGTGGCTTCCAAACCTACATGCAGGGATATATTCATGGCTGTTAAGGGCTTATATATAATATATTCATGGTTATTTAAGCTAGCAATAGAATACTGTGCGTTGGTTCCTTTCATATTTAAAAAGATGGAACCTTACGAAGTTGCTGCGTGTATTCTGCAAGGCCTTTTTGCAACGGAGTGCAGCAAAAGTACCGCTCCAGGAGTTTCTGATGGAACAGGTCTTTTCCTGTGAAGCAAACAGAAAACTACAAACCCATTTCCGCATCCTCCTACCCCCCCCTACCGCCGCTAAACTCAGTGAACTTTACACCGAATTAAACTACCCCGTGTGACGGGATAAAGACGCGCTCACACCAGTAAACGCTGTTGGACGGCGTCTCCAGCCGGAGTGTGTTACAGCAGCATAATAACCTGTTTACAATTTGTACTTGGCCCCAAATCTGGCCAAAAAAAGAAGGAAAAAGAAGGGGGGAAGGGAGCAGTGGAGGAGGGGAAGAGGAGGGAGGGGAGGGGGGGTCCCCACACATCTCACAGCAAGGGATTATGGGTGCAGCTATTCTTCATCTCATTGTGGCTCAACAACAGGCAGAGTGTGGGGTGGCGGGCAGGCGTGTACGGCGCCGGACGAAGAATGGACCAGACTCATCGAGGGACGGGTGCCATGTGGCAGAGGATGTGCGGGGACGCAGATGGGGACCCCTGGAGAAAGTCGGGGGGACCGCTGCGGCGGGCCAAGAGGCCTCCCACCCGTACCTGCGGCTGTGAATGCTGCAGCTTGAACGGGATCCGGCACCTGTTCCGAGCAGATACAGGCGGCCGGCGGAAGCACGGGGGGGGGGGGGGGGGGGAGCCAGCGCGCGGCTGCCAACCCGGGGAAGGAGAAGGCTAGATTTCCATTTACCCCGTAAGCGCGGCCTGATTACCAAATCAGGCAGGAAAGCTGCTGCTGCACCCGCGTTTTTTTTTTTTTTTTCTCGTTTTTTCCCCCTTTCCAAGAGTATGCACATTTCAACTACCCATGAAAACAACAGTTGTTCATTCTGATATTTTACTCCAAGTGAAATAAGGCTGAACCACCCAACAGTCTGGCACAAGAGTAGTTAGGAAATACTTTTTATTCAGCACAGATTTCTATATATTTTAAGAAAAGTGGTGTGAAATTGCAGTGGATGTCCTATTTTATTTTTTACAGCATGGCCTGCATTGGTCTCTCCCTCTCTCTGTCTCTGATATGGCTTGCACTGCTGTATGTGTGTGTGTGTGTGTGTGTGTGTGTGTGTGTGTGTGTGTGTGTGTGTACGCCGGAGCGCTATCTGGCTTGTTTTTGACTGCTGCAGCGTCTCCCTGGGGTGGTGTAACTATTCACCTCAATGTGGAGGAGGATGTTCCTATTGTGCTTCCTAATTGCAATGTGGTTGTTCCATTTAGGAGATAGAACAGCCTTATCTGTTCCGCGTGTGATCTCGCGTTTTTTTTTTTTTTTTTTTGTGTGGAAATCACCGGGAGAGGCATTGCGTCCTTTGATTTGCGTTTTAATTGGAAGTTATTACAATATTAAACGGTGTATGTCCATTTTCTGATGACCAGGGACAGAGATTAAAATTGTAATTAATCCTGCTAATTTCTGCAATGGTCATCCAGGTATTATATAATATATATTGCATAAAAGAAAACATCACCCTGAACATTAAGGGAATTTAGATGCTGTTTTTTTTAAGGAAGGCATGTGTTTGATGTGAAGTCACTCGCCATCTTTTCCATTGTGGCGGGCCTCCACGCTTCCACGGCGGCTGTGGGCCTGCACCAACACAGTTTACTCAGCGTGCATCCTGAGAAGCAGACGCAGTAATGATTTAGATGAGTGATGTTATAAGTTCAGCGGCGTAAGAAAGCCCCTTTTAACAGCTCCTGGTGGGGATAGACAAAGCAAGCGGCCGGGCTGCCTGACAGCTTGGGAGACTTTTATTTTTTTTAACTTCCAAGATAGATATTAGATATTTAAAAAAAAAAAAAAGTTCCACATAAAATTACTGTCAAACTACATCAGGTTGGGAAGCAGACAATATCTTTGGTGCTTCATGGTTGTTTTAAACATTTTTTTAATCTTGTTTAATTACATTTTTTAATCAATTTCATAAAATCTAAAATTATAGATGGACTTTGATGTATTCCTAACAGTTCTTTTTTCAATGTATTGTTTATACAGTACAGTTATACAGTAAAGTGATGGCTTCTTTTTATTCAAAGGTAGCATAATGAATACACTTTATTATTTAAAATATATAATTAATACCATGTCTTTTTCCATTACTAACTTTAAACAATATTTAAATACAATATAGTTTGTTACAGGTTGATTATTAAACATGTTAATTTTATAACACTAGTTAAAAAGTGAATTGCATCAATGCTAATGAATTATTTATTAAGTAGATCTGACTCAATACCCAACAATACAAGAATTCTCCATTTTTTTTTTTACAAATTCTCTTCATCTATACTCTATTTAATCAATGTTATCTCTAATGAAGTTGGTTGGATGGCAGACATTAAATATTAATAACAGAAGTTCTTTCAGATAACAAAAAAATTTTGGCTTAATATTTTATATATCTGTTCTGTTATTCACATAATGCTTTCCCAATGATTAATTATTAAATAATAATTCATAATGTCTTCTTTATGGTCTTTATACTTACCATAAAGGTGTTGTTACTGATTATTATCAGTATTTTTATTATCAATACTGTTTTAGGCTCTAAACATAGAATCAAATTAAAACTCTCCTAAAAGTCTAAGGGAAGAAACGGATCTGAGTTCCGCTCCTCTTGATATTTTTCTGACAACAGAGTGGGACTGATGAAGAAATGAGCAAAAAGAAGCACATTTATGTTTCCAAATAATGAATAAACCTGGAAAGGCCTGGTCTAGAGAGTCCAGGATGTTCTGCTGATGGACGCCAGGAGCGGGCCGGTGGTGACAGTAGTTTCTCCTTCTCTCTGGGCACAGCCCACCAACATGTTCAGCCTCCACACCCAGATCTGCATCTAGAACTACGTCACTATGGTCACAGTGTGCGATGAGTTCAACCCCCCCGCTAATCTTACCAATATTCTCCTCATCTACATCATCTCTAATCGTAGTGTTCAACATCATCGACATTTTGTAGGGTGAGTATTGTCATCACTTACATTATGTAATGTGAAATATGCTTAACGGCACATGGGGTCAACACACCTGGATCCTATTCATTCTCTATGAACAGCAGAACATCTGGCCACAGGGAGCATGATGGACATGGTGCGGTAAGTCAACGGAACAACATCACATGAATGCAGCTCGGCTTCTACTTTTACAGCTACATAGTGAGACATATATACCGGTAAAACACATTTTTGCTGCACATGCCCTTCACAATTCCAATTTGCCCACAACAAAAGAAAAAAAAATCACTATTATTTCTAACAATTATAAACTACCTTTAGGTAGAGATGTGCACAACTCTAAAACTTTATGTCAGTACACACTAACTAATTCTTCACCCCTGTAAAAACAGTAGGTTCCCTGGAGAGAAATTTATTAATTTGAGAGTTTTTTTTTTAGTGAAAAACAAGGCTTTTGAAAAATGTTCATTATTTCCTTGACAGAATTTGACCACTATTTACTAAGCGGTGAAATGAGGACTATTAGTTTTATAGGGAATCAAAGCAACTGATGCATTTAAAAAAGCTTTCGGAATTTGTTCAAAGGAATGAGAAACTGCCAACTCCGTGAATGATTGTGGAGGTTAAACTAACTGTGGGGCAAATGTTAACGGTCATTTGAGCAATGCGGCAAAGAGAAAAACTGTAAGATGTTTCCTGAGATGCCACTCAGGTCCACCTCCCACAGGCCTGGAAACTAGAAGTGTAAGATTCGTGTATTAATGATGTAAGTTCCGTGGAACAACAAGCCTCATTTAGCAGTGCTTATTCAGAGGTAAAGTACGTCAGTCATGACACACGCCGCTTCCTCCGCCTTGATGTGCACTGTTTACACTCAGAATTTCTGGGTAAGAATGCTACTTACCGACCTTGGCAACAGGTCACTCCGCCATCATTTCCACGCTCACTCCCATTCCTCCGACCTTACGTTAGGGGGGTAATATTCGGGATGTTGTTGATGTCTGAGCTTGAAGGAATCCCTTCCTGCTGGATGCTCAGGCCCATTTCCTTAAAGACTCGACATCAAAAATGAGACACATGGAAATGACTCACAAAGTTGTCCCCAGAGTTCAGACACTTTAACATAAGTACCATGTTGACAGCTTCAAAACAGGATATGAGCTGTATGGTTCTGTTTAATACAGATGGCCAAATACTTAGGAGTGATAGCTGAAAGCCCTGATAAGCGAATAAAGCGGCTGCAGTCACGTATCCACCGTGGCACAAAAAAAAACACAGACTCTCCCAAACTATTAGCACTAAAAGTCCCAACTTACAGAGTGAGCGCTACACATTTGTCAGCATAGCAAGCGTCTCACAAAGGACTAACAAGCAAACGTGGACTGGTAATAATAATTTCAGGCTCGCCGGCAACTTGGAACTCCAGAAATGCAGCGCATGTAGGCAATATTCTAGAATGGCATGCATTAACTGTTGAATTTGGCCCGAGTTTGTTAAATTCTGCTTCTGTAAAATATCACACAGTTTGCACTTTCACAGGGCCATTTCCCCAAGGTGACTGGAACTAAGGCTCCATAAAAACTCATTAATAACAATAGCCCATGACCTTATACTCTAACTTATGCCATTTATATACTGGCCAATTTCTGCTTAGCAGCAGGATAATCATTCCAGAGTGTCTCTCTAACTTATAATTTAAACATGAATGCACATGTAGGATATAGACTACACACTATTACTCTACGAGCAGCATCAATAGAATTATTGCAATGCAATTTTTCTCCTAATTGGATCCAGCATTCATTATCACAAAAAAGGTCATTTTAAGTGACTATCAGGCAAAATCAAAAGCTATAAAGCTCTTCATATTCAAAAAGTACACTGTCATGTTATCTCTGAACTCATTAGATATATTAAAAAAAGCATTGATCACAACTTGCTTGGTTCCTTGTCTACATCAATGGAAAGTGTGTTATGGAATGTGATTTAAATAGTTAGAAGTTTATTCCATTGACTTGATGCTATTTCTAGGAGTCAGCATCTAGTGGCCATTAGAGGAACTGCAGCCTTAAAGCCCTTTTGCATTTTAAATGACCATCTAAACACTAAAAGCCGTGGCAGAGGTGAGACCATGTGCTCTCCATTGTGATGCACAAACAAAACAAAAAACTGTGCATGATACTAATTATGGTTTCCTTCATCACGGCAGAGGCTTTCCATGCAGCCATGAGCCAATAGCACTCTGTTGTACCTTAATTAGTATCACTGTTGTTTTCCTACTAATTCATTTTAATATGGCTACAGTGAAAAATGTCTCTTGTGTTCTAGGTCTGTATCTTTCCCACCATAACAAAGGAAATATTTTAGAATAGATTAACTAGTTAGTTTCCTCAAGCTATGTCCATGCAATCTATCTTTCAACTTAGCCAATTGATTGAGTGTAGTTGAATTTATAACATTATATAATTAAATTAGAGGTTTATGCATAAGTTGTTTGATTTTCTATTTCCAACATTGAATTGCTGCTGAACAAGTGCAGATTAAATGATTTTTAAATTCTAGTAAAATTATTTTCATAGACATGTGAGAATGTAATTAGGAATTTTTCAAATCAGGCTCTAGATTGCTTTGATTATGCTCTGAAAATAGACAATTTAATTTTAAAGTGTGCATTACATAACACACATGGACATGTTTGCATTTGCTATGGCACTGTGGAGTTTATTTTAAGTTTAAATACATAGAGAAATATATTTGTTGCAGAATCAGTTTTATAATACCAATTTAAGATTTTTGGGAAATATCTACTTGACTAAACATAAACTGCCTAGATTTGGAATACATGAGTAAATTAAAAAAAATTGCAAATGGATAAATATAACCAGACACTTAAAATAGGATCGTGCAGGTTTGGTAAATCGTCTGCATGTCGTGCAGGTTTTGTTTAGAGTGTAGGCCTGCATCTATAAGATTGTATAAATGTGGCTCCCTGCTCTTAGTCTTAGTATATTTAGACTCTCTCATTGTGATCCTTACTTGACCTCAAAGATAAAGGTTAGAGAGTCAACACAGGACAAAGCATGTTGAGCACTCATTATAATGAAATAAGCACAAGTTCTTCACTATGTTTTAATGCTGGTCAGCATATCCTAAATATATGACCCATCTCTCTCATATACAGGAACTGTCCTTATACTAAAGCGTATTACCTGTTAGTCTGGCTGGATAAATAAATACTCATTTCCGAGATGGACAGCAGTCAAAATGGCATTTGTCATTATTGCTTATATCTAATTTTAAACTTTTTCTGTTAGATACGAATACAAATGAAAAAAAAGGTTTATATCATATTATTTGCATTAATTTAAACTGGCATTCAATTGATATTTATCATGAGAACTGCAGTTGCAATTATTCAATTGAGCCTGGTCAAGTACTGACAATTACATGGTATTTGTCACCAATTGTGTACCCTATTATATAAGTTATAGGTACTTTGCTTACTTAAATCTTACAACCTATTTAACCTTCAACTTGGGTATAAGTGTCACCCTTGATCTGAGGCCCTTTGCCGTTGCCAGAGCAGGTTACGCCCTAATCACTGCTGATATTTAAATGTCCACCAGGAGGGCGGAGTGCTAAGCCGGAGCCAGGGCACACACGTGTGAGCTTTGACCACGCTGATCCTGCTGTGACTGGCATCCAAACAGCATCTGCAATAATGATCATGTTTAATTCAGTGTGATGTGGAACACAGGATCTGGGAACAACATCCTTGGTTGTGGCCATCGATGCTGGCAGTGGGCGCTCACAAGTAGTTTTTTTTTATTCATTCCTTTGACTGGTCACAGATGGGTCCTTTTAGGAGTTTAGATGTTTAATTAAACGATAAATCTTCCCTCGTCATAGTTACCGAGCGCTGACTCAAATTGATTGACTCATTTGATTGTAAGGAGTAAAGGATGGAGGGTTAGAGGGGGGGGTGCCTTCCTCGTACAGGAAAGCCCAGAGTCAGAGGGCGAAACTAGTGAGTCACTCGCAGCCACGACTCAGCAGGGGGGTCTTTGTGCCACTTCTCCCACTGTATGAGTCAGGACGCAATAAATCTGACCACCTAGAGTCAACTCCACCCCACCGTGACCCATCAAGCTCCTTAAAGACTGAAGACAGATGGCAGCGTGGTGACTTGCCTCGCTGCGTGTGTGTGTGTGTGTGTGTGTGTGTGTTCATGCGTGTGTGCACTTTGTGGGAGCGGGTGCTGCTGTGATTAAGCACTTCTGGCATCATGAGGAGGGATCGGCATACCGTCTGTAAGCCTCTGATAAGGGTAACTCCTCATATGTATTCTGTGGCAGTTCTTTTGTCCTTGGAAAGAGTGAGCTGACCCCGAGTTTAACTCCGACAGGGCACAGGCACGGCATCTAAAAAAAAGTTTTCATATGTTTAAGGAAAAAAAGACAGCGGGTGGAATATTCATGATTAGACCTCAGCCCCGTGACTGTCACATCAATCTGTCTGGGGATATTATGCCAGCTGGGGTGAAGTAGGCCAATTAGCTGGAGGCGATAATTACACTCTTATTAGTATCGCGCTGCCAATGGGAACTAAATGGGTAATTTAAAGGCTGCCGTCCTCGCCCATTTATCTTGCTGGATATGGCCCTGGAGACGGCCCTTTTGTCTTCCACCGGCCGTTTTGTTGTATCTTAATTGTGTCGGCTTTGTTTTGGGGCGATGATTACACGGCATGATGCAGCAATTAGGGGAGCCCATTTGAAACGGTTGAATGACACTTTGGCTGAATGGAGAGTGAATCGTCTCTAAACTCTCTACAAATAGAGGAACAAGAAATAAACAAAAACTATTAACTGTAATGAAAGCTATAAATATATATATGCTGTGTATGTATATAAGGTCTGTGACAAATCTTATTTGGCAAGATGAGAAAGCCTAAAAACCTTTTAAAATTCAGTTTTGAGAAGCATTCATCAGGTCTCCTTGATAATTTAAATTTTGTGTTTTTGTGTTCATGTTGTGTTTGTGCAATTTTTTGACATGAAATGTTAAATGGTGTAACCGAAAAAGAATGATCAATTTTATCCACCTGCGATATACAACTAGTTTTTAATTTTTTTTTTTTTTTTTTAATTTTAAGCCATTTAAACCTTCTTGTACAAAGTTAGGGCTACACATTGTTCCATATACTGTACTACTGAAAATGAAAGCAAGCAAGGGTTTCACAAAGGGCCACATGAGGACAAATATATCAGACGACTGCCAATATGAAAGTGATCACACTCAAAACACCACAGGATGTCACTTTTGACGCTGAGTGAAAAACCTGTTACTCACTAGGAAAATGTGCTTTCTGGCAGCAATGGGTTGAATTCGAGTTCGCTCTCTTATCGTAACTATGGGACTAAAAGAAATACCATTACTCGAGTGTAGGTGCTTGTTCAAAATTGGTAGTGTAAACCACAAATACATGTGAAAACCTGCACTTTACTCAGCGATCCAAAAAAAAAATGCTTTTGCTATTAAAATAGGAAACATTTTATTCTCATCATTATTATGACATTTTACTGTTATATCAATGCACCACTTACTATTTCCAATTATAGCTGTTAAATTTTTTTTTTAAAGTAGCTCAGATATGAAGCACTGGCAAGTAGCTTTAATAAAGTGAGCTATCAGAGACAAACCACGGCAACAACAACAGCCATGTAATAAAGCCTGAGAGGAACAAAAGGCGACTGATAAGAGAAGGAACATTATGCACGCATACACTGTCACACAGGCTGCTCTCTAAAAGCAGGTTTAACTCCCTTTATGCAATGGTGATGGCCAAGTCATGTGTCCAAAGCCTCAGCAGATTTCAGTCCAATCTCAGAGTGATTAGCAGGGCTTTTCAGTCTATCCTTAGCTTCCCATGTATCTGATTAGCAGGTAGGCCCGCTTCTGGAGGGAGGCTTTTGAACTGGTTTCTCCTCTCCCTGCCTGCAAACGGGCGAGTGTTTCTTTGGGAGTTTACATCTCGCATTCCTGTGGCTTTCGGACTACTTTAATGCAGTTTGGTTCATTTATCATCAGGATCTCTGGATTATGAGTGGATCATGTAAGTATGCATAAAGAGTGAGTATATATATCTATATATCTATATATATATTACTGCATTGTTCATCTGCTGTATGTCTTATGAGGTAATTGTTGTTTGCATAGCAACTTCATTTTGCAAAACTAACTGACTGTTCTATTTACCATTAAGATCAAAGATCAATTCATTTTATGTTGTTTTGTGTGATTCCCACAAAGAAAGGATGCAATAATGTGTGGCAAACCTGATGAACTCAGCCTGGCCTGAATGAATGCAGGATGTCATTTTTATTTTCCTTGTTTGAACTTTTTTTTTTTTTTTTTTAGGAGCCTCACTTGGCAAACATGACACCTTAGGGATAAAATAGCATTATTCTAGGGATCCAAGGCCACATATGTTTCCTGGTCATGGCGAATAAAGAAAAAGCGAAATACCTCCGGTCCATTGACCGTGACTCGTCATTTGCTTAGCAGCAGGACCGAATAATGGTTTCTGCCACGTTCACTTTGTACCGCAGCGTTCTGCAGGTTTGCAAGCTAGAGTGGGCAATAATGAAATATCTTCACCTACTATCAGATAACTTTCCTGTAGATCCCTTAAGAGCAATTTTAATGTTTAAATACTGTGAAAAAAAAAAAAAGGCTCTCAAACCTTCCTTTTTTCCACAGGTTAAAAATATTTGTCTTGAGTAGCCATATATTTTCTAAAGTGTACAGCTCAGTTAATGCTTTGGCTTGTTGTCAGGGTCATTAAACATCATGAACAATGTCAGCATTTATCAGTGGTTAAAGCAGAGTGCTTTGCTATGTTTTTTTTTTTTTTGTTTCTTTACACAGATCATAAAATGTAATCAATTGACTGAATTAAGTCACTGAAATATAAATCACTTTCATAATCCTGGATTATACTGGATATAATAACCTTTTTTTCTGATCAAGTTATATGCTAAGACATTCCAACATGCCAGCGTAGGCTATAAACGGGAAATACGATACGGTAGGTTCAGCTCTCAAGCTTTTTAAAGGCCACGGTTGACAGACGGCATGAATGTATTTATTTGTCTATGCCAGAATGTTCAATACTCGCCGCCTGTCTAGAACGTTACCAATACAATAACAAGGACAACGGCCAAACCTGTTCTTTATAGGTGTCAGTCAAGCTTAGCCTATTTTACCATTCACAGAATTTGAGGCATTTTGATTCCCATTTTACAGCGGGCTGGCATCCCTGTACACCAGGCAACAATGAATCATCTTTACCTCGCCGTATTGTCTCAGTAAGAATGAATTGTGCTAGTTCTGCTTTTTTTTTTTTTTTTATTCGAGGTAATCCTCACAATATTGAAAAACTGCCTATATGTTTTCTTCTGCGTCGACAGTGACCGTGACAGTGGTAATGTCCACTTTCACTGCTATAGCGGAGGCTTAAGCTCTTTATTTAAAGTCACTTGGAGTATTGATTTTAAGCTGCATCCTCATTACCCTTGACTTCATTTACTTGTTGTCTGTACATATGTAGCCAAGCTGTCCCTTTATGTCTATATGATTTTAACAGCTGCTAAACCACAGATAAACATATTTTTAGCCTGTATATATGAATATTATGGATTTCTAGATATGTATTCTCACTACATATTTGCTTTATATCAATGAATGTAGAACACTGTGTGTATAAAAAGCATAGAACCTATATATGAATGTTAGTTTGTTCGTAACTCCCAACCTTGACCTTAAGATGCCTCTTTGACTTAACATGACACGAGATCCATGTGGAGCGATTACACAGCCTTCAAGGTGTCCCTCTGTGAGGATTTTCTTTTCCAGGCGAGCCTTGTGTCAGTCCTTATCAAGCATGTTTAGCATTAGGAAGGAGGAAAAGCTAAAAATAGGCGTGAAACAGATAAAAGTGGAACCGCAAGTTCATGGTCTGCATGCAGCCTTGGATAAAAAAAGGTTGGATGTGAAGGCAACAGGAACACCAGGCCACGATATTGTTGTTGATCTTATTCTATTGCGCCATGAGAACAGAAAGTGCTGAGGGATTTTTAGTTTTTAAACCTGAAACCTGTTTTCTCCCTCTTGTTTTAGGTTCTCTTTCAGCCTGGGATGAGTTTGGGCCAGACAGATGTGCAACACCTTCCCTTTCTGCAGCACAGGAGAAACACGATGACTCTCTGTTTGCCTGAGCTGACCCGCCACCTCCTTCTGTCCAGTTGAGGCCGTCCTTCATCCACAGCAGAGAAGCCACCGGCCCCGAAATGTCCTCCCACAAACGCAACTTCCAGTGCTTCAACACCGTGGGCAATGACGGCTCCCACAAGCACCACACCAGCAGGTTCCCCAGGATCCACCATGGCGGCATGGTGGTCCAGCACGACGCTCTGGAGGACTGCTACCTGTGCTCGGAGTACAGACACAACCAGGCCCTGGAGGCTCTGGACTCGCAGCTTTCGCCTCTGTATCACACCCACGCACCCTACCACCACCACCACCTCCACCACCATCCCCCTCCTCCTCCTCTGCACCACTATGTTCACCCGCCCGTGGGGCCTTCAGGCCACGAGCGCCACCTCCATCACCATCACAGGGCCAACAAGGTGGTGGCGCTGGTGAAGAACAGTGACCCGACATTCCGGAAGACCATCGTCCTGCACCGGAGGAGCCTCCGCAGCTTCGGACTTTTCTTAGAGGAGGTTTCCGAGCTCATGCACTACCACATCAGGAAGTTGTACACTCTGGAGGGCCGCAAAGTGAGTTCATACACACCCGGTATTAGAGTATACGCAAACTTTCGATTTTTTATTTATTATTTTTTTTACAAAATCCTCCCTTGCAAATCCTGCCTAAAACTTGGTCGTACATTTTTCTCTAAAACCAGGAAAATGTTCATTTAACAAGAGGAAATTGCTGTCCCTTATACAAAGTCAATGCTTTCTCTAGTATGTAAATAGGAGGGATGATCAAATCTGAGGATACTATGAAATAAAAGGGTCTGCAGTAATTCGATTTTTTTTAAATACCCTAAAAATTATACAGATTCAATTTGATAAAGTGTCAATTGTTGTTTATAAAAGCTGAGATTGAAAACCAGGGTGAAAGAGAGGCCTCTAGTGACAGCACTGGTGTCCTACTACAGCTGAGAGCTACATTAAATATCAGCCCTACACTAAACAAATAATCATTACCCTTTGTGTAGGTTTTATGTATGTTTATCTGCTTTATTTATTAGACTTTAATGTGTTACTGTATCATACTTATGATTTTGGATTAATTCTAATATGTAATGGCCTTCCTTAAAACAAGCTAATTTGACTTGAGTAAGAGTTATTATGCGCAATTTAATTTCCATCTTCTGCACATGTGCAGACAAGTACAATATTTGGTTGGGTTCATTGTCTGAATGTTAAATTTATTGAAGGTTAAATATTTAGCAAATATAAAGGAATCTACATAATAAGTCATTTTAGTATTTTATGCCAAATATATTTTATACTTAAAATAAGAAGTATAAGTAGTTTCATCCAAATTTATTTAAGTACAAATCTTTAATGTAAATTCTACTCAAAATAATCATTCTGCAAGTACACATGTACATTAAGTTTGAAAAAACTATATATCGAGAGTTAGATAAATTAATTTCATGCAGACAAATATTGAAATTAAGTAATTTCAACAAAACATTTAATACAGAAAGTAAAATGCATTAAAGTCAAAAACTAACATTAACTTCACATGACATAAACCAGCATTTAAACTATGTTTTCTAAAAAGAAAAAAAATAGAACAAAGTAAAAAGCACTGTGTAACCTCATGGTTATTAGTTTTTTACCACTTTTGTCCAGGAAGACATGTGATTAGTACAATTGCTAACAATACCAGCAATAATGTCATACTGTTCTGTTGAAATCCAAGTCAAGTGGGATACATATTTGGAGCCTGTGCATGTAGAAATGATGAACGTATTTCCCCCTTGCACATGCATTCAGATTGTGGTTACCTCTCCAAAACCCATTCATCTTGGTCAAATCAGAGCTATTTTTGAGTCAGAAGAAGCAGGTCAATGTTAAATCTCCTCGTTCGGTTTGGTGCCTTCCATCCTGCCAATTAATTCTACTTTCACCCGGGCTTTGTGTGACCACGAATGAAGCCATTCATCTGCCGCACCAACGGCAGCTTTTAAATCCGAACCTGCACTGTCATCAGAACTGACTGCACATGAGCGAAATAGAATGAGCAAAACTCTCAGCAGTATCAGCTACATGTTTTTTCTTTTCAGAGGTAGTTGCTTATCAGTGAAAACACCAGTATGAAGTATTAAGTCTCATTAAATTGTAAAAGGACACTTTAGTAAATAAGAAAAGAAAGAACCAACAGCATTTTACTTAACACTTCTCTTTATATATTATTTATTTGTTATATTCATATTAATTAAAAAGTACTATATAAACAGTTGTATTATTATTGTATTGTTTTTATGCAGACACATTTTTAAAATTAGGTTACAATACATTTTTTTAAAGAAGATAAGTTGAAAAAAAGTTTAAATATGTGAATAATCAACAAAAAAGTGAAACCTTGCATCATGAAAGATGACCTACTCCAAATTCCTCTCTTTATTAGTAAAATACTGGCTTGTTCATTTTATTCAGCCTCTGCATGGGAAAACAGGTCAGCACAAACTCACCCCGCACTGCTAGGGTAGTTCAGTCATTCAGACTAATCATTATGGAATTCATTCCATTGTGATGATAAAGATAGCTAAGTGTATGCAAGTTCATTTATATAGCACATTCTGACAAAAAGGTCATTCAAAGTGTTTTACATAAAACAGTAAAAAAATGGCATAAACAGATATAAATATCAATATAAACAGGCATAAATTGAGATTAATGCTGACCCATACTCTGTGTTTTTATTGCATTATATTATCCAGGAGTGGGAAGTGTCCTAAAGATGATGCTTTATTTATGAATTTCATTGCCAACACCACTGTCTGTGCTCCGTTTCCCACACTCAGCAAGTTTGCAATGCTGCTGAGCAATACTCCCGGCATGTGCAAATGGCAATGGCCGTTCACCGTTGTGAGATTGCCAAGTCATCTGGTGAGGTTTCCCAGAGATCATGCTGGATTAGGGTATTTATCCCAGCTTGACTCACTGCGTGACTCAGAGCCCTCTCTTGAGAGATTTAAAGCTACCCCACTCGCATAAAGCGGAGCGCTTTTAATAGACTATTAAGGTATTTATGTGTTTCCCAATAAATATTATCCATTCTATTATAGAAAGGCCTATATTTTAGTAATGAAGGAAGATACATTTTCCTCAGCCATTGCTACAAACTGAATTCTGACACAGCCTCAAAGAGGTTACAGAAGTCTTACTACTGGCTAACTGATGATTGTAGCAATGGATATCAACTTACAATGTGTGTATTTGTCTTATAGATTGCTATGCATTATTTGATGGATGTATATGGTGTTATAATAGTTTACGTTCTTCTGCTGTAGATTGACAGTGTCCATAGTCTACTGCAGTGTCCCAGTGTTCTTGTCTGTGTGGGACGTGAACCGTCTCACCCTTCCATCATGGAAACTCTCTGGACAACCAATGACAAACTTCCAAAGCTGAGCTCGAGGACTAGCGCCACTGTCTGCACTGAAGGACATGAGGGTAAGAGAAATTAATAATTTCTAAAGACTACACAAACTTTCTGACACAAACCACAGTTGTTCAGTCAATGCATTTGTTACACCATCCAGTTACAAGAAAAGCACCTGCACATTAAAATGTTAATATGCTTCACATGAAAAACTTGTAATAACTCCAGCAATTCTATATTTGTTTTCCTTCCTGCCTTTTTCTTCTTCCTGTCTCGATAGGAAACCAAGAAAACAGCCATCCAAACGGGGAATCTGGCAACAGATCTACTAGACAGTCAGGGTCATCTGAGAAGTCATTAGCAAATGGGGCCGACCCTTCGGAACATGCTGACACCTGCCCACCCGCTAGCGATGGAATGGTGGACGATGATATAGAGAAACGGGTCCATGTCAATAAAGATGGCAGTTTGTCCATGGAAATGAAAGTGCGCTTTCGGCTACAAAATGACGAAACACTACAGTGGACAACAGAAGTAAGAAAGGGCTCAGACAGGACCAGCGAGTCCCTCAAAGGGCACAGTAATCAATGTTTTGCCCAGGTTAGTGATAGGAGCCATTCAGAATGTGAAAACATCTCTGCTGGTGAGCTGGATGAGGCTTATGTCAAGAGGCATTATCAGAGACACACAGAAGAGCCTCTCTGTCCTCACTGCTGCAGTCAATGCCAGCAGTATGACATATGGAAAAACATCCCAGGGGCGAAAGGCGCGAGTCGCTGCATTCGGACGTCCAGCTCAAGTGCATCCTCGCACACAATGGTCACTAGAAAAACAGTGGTTGGAAACAGACAAACTGTCAAATCTAGCAAAGATTGCACAGAACAGGTGGTGGAGACCTGTGTGAAGCAGACTGTGGAGGCAGCTGAAACTGTAGAGTACTGTGCTGTCAGGAGTGAGACTTGCTCACCCAAGTGCAAAGGTCAGTCCTCCTCAGTTGACAACTGTGATCAGGTTGAAACAGCTCCAATGTCAGAGCAAGAAGAACAAACAAGATCTGCTCTTAACACTTCAACACCACTTTTAACGGAACATGAAGATGATCAAGGTCATGATGAGATTCCCCTGAGTGCTTCAGGAGCATCCTCTCAGAATAGTAAACCAGAAGATGAGTGGGATAGAGGATCACTCGGGCAAGATTTACCCCAGAGCCCAACAGACAGAGCATCCAATGCTTCAGGGCATTCGAGCAAGTCGGGGAAATCAAATAAATCTTGTCATTGCGGAGGATCTGATGAACCTGAGGATGATCAGAAGGAACAAAATGAGGTCCAAAATGAAGAGGCAGGTGAGATAAAAAGAGAGCAATCAAGTGCCATGTCTGTCAAATCAGACACCTCTGTCAGGTCAAAAAAGTCTGAAGAAATAGAGAAGACAGAGACTGAAGATGTAGAGGAAAAACGATCCAAAAGTGCCATGTCAGTTAATTCTGATGCCTCGACAAATTCCAAATCAAATGTCTTAGAGGTTGCAGCTGAGGAGCCGCAAACACAGGAAGATGAGCAAACACAAAAAAGACCATCAAGTAGTGTGTCTGTTAAATCCCAAACCTCTATAAAATCAAAAGGATCAAGAGTCGCTTCCCTCCAAGATGAAGACAAATCTGCAGAGGAAACTGAGCAAAGGACATCTAGTGCCATGTCAGGAAAAGACTCTGTTGAACCAAGTGTCACAGAACCTGAAGCGGAAAGGGTTGAAGATGAAGAAAACAAGAATGTAACTGCATGTAGTGCAGAAAGCCCAATGTCAGATACATCAAATATCTCTGCAAAATCTGAAAAACCAAGCACCTCTGAAGGAAATTCAGATGTCAGTTTGGAAGCAAGTGACAAAAGTCCTGAGTCATTGAAGTCAAAAGAGGCTGTTGAAAATTCTGAGATAGACTTGGATACTGAGGAGGTTGGAGAAGATCAAGAGAGAGTTCCAAGTGTCAAGTCTTTCAAATCAAACACCTCTGCAAGATCAACTCATTCAAAAGCTTCAAAGGTCCAAGATGAAGAAAATGCTCCAGAAATGACAGAAGAGAGGGCACTTAGTGCCATGTCATCTAAGTCAGCAAAGTCTAAAATCTCAGAAATTGAACAGAACGCTGATGCAGGAACAGTGAGTAATATGTCAGAAGAGTCTTTTCATTCAATTACATCTGGCAGTGATGAGGAGGAAGATGAAACTGCAGAGATAGCTCCAAGTACCTCGTCCGTCAAATCTGAGAAGTCAAACGCATCTGCAAGGTCAAGAAAATCAAAAACCCCAGGAGCTCCTACAGAAGATGGAAATGATAATGAGGTAACTGAAGAAAGACCAGGAAGCACAATGTCAGTCAAATCAGCAACGTCAATGAAGTCCAATATTTCTGCAAAATCTGCCAAATGTAAATCTTCTGACGTTCCTAATAAAGAAAGTTATGACAATGATAAGAACATGAATGTTCGAGAGCAAACTGAAGAAACAGCAGAAAGCTGCATATCAGCAAAATCAAATACATCTGAAATTGAAGACAATCTTGAGGGAACGCAAAGCCCTTCATTTGAGCAAAATCCTACCAAACATGATGTAGGTGAATTGCGAGCATCAACTCCCTTGTCAGAAAAATCAGTGAAATCTAAATCGTCTGCTAAATCAAGTAAATCAAAAGACTTAAAAGATAAATCCGAAGATAACAACACCGAGGAGGAAATTCCAGAGAGAGCACAAAGTGCAATGTCAGGAAAATCTGCTAAATCTAATGCTTCTGTCTTATCTACAAAATCAAAAGTCTCTCAGGTTCTTCCCAACCAAGATGAAGGCATTTCTGATGAGATAAATACTGAACAGGATACTAGTCAGAGATCGCCAAGCTGCATGTCAAATAAGTCAGCTAAGTCAAATGTTTCTGCCAAATCTACTTTGTCAAAGCCCTGTGATGTTTCAGCTGAAGAAAATAATGAAGATCAGAAGGAAGATGAAGAAAGAGCTCCAAGCAGTATGTCAGTTAAATCTGCTAAATCCACAAAGTCAAATGCCTCAGTGATATCAAAGAAATCAAGAATTTCTGCAGTCACTTCTGAAAAATGTGCTGATACTGCTGAGGAAATTGTCACTGGAGGGGAGACTGAGGAAAGAGCAATGAGCTCAATGTCAAACCAGTCAGGTGAGTCAAATATCTCTTTAAAATCTAATAAGTCAAAATGTTCAGCTGTTCGAGCTGAAGAAGGCTTTAAGAACCCAGATGAAGTAAATGAAGATCAAACTGAAGAAAGAGCAGCAAGCTGCATGTCAACCAAATCACTCCAGTCACGTGTTTCTGAAAAGTCTCTTAAGGCTGCAGATAGAGCACCTAGTGCTTTGTCAGTCAAATCAGCTAAATCCCATGTTTCTACAAAATCAGCAAAATCAACTGCTTCCGTTGCTACTGACAAAAAAGCTGGCATTCCTGATGGAGGAGATGGTAATGAAGAAACTCAAGAGAGAGCACAGAGTGCAATGTCGGCCAAATCTGCAAAGTCGACTATTTCTGCAAAATCTATAAAGTCAAAGGGACAAGATGGTCCATCTGATAAAAACACTTTAGATCATGAAGAACATGTAGAGAGAGCACCAAGTAATATATCAGTCAGATCAGCTAAGTCAGCCAAGTCAAATATTTCTACCAAATCTACTATGTCAAAGCCCTGTGATGTTTCAGCTGAAGAAAATAATGAAGATCAGAAGGAAAATGAAGAAAGAGCTCCAAGCAGTATGTCAGTTAAATCTGCAAAATCTACAAAGTCAAATGCCTCAGTGATATCTAAGAAATCAAGAACTTCTGCAGTCACTTCTGAAAAATGTGCTGATACTGCTGAGGAAATTATCACTGGGGGGGAGACTGAAGAGAGAGCAATGAGCCCAATGTCAACCCAATCGGATGAGTCAAATATCTCTTTAAAATCAAATAGGTCAAAATGTTCCGCTCTTCGAGCTGAGGAAAGCTTTGAAAGCCCAGATGAAGTAAATGAAGATCAAACTGAAGAAAGAGCAGCAAGCTGCATGTCAACCAAATCACTCCAGTCACGTGTTTCTGAAAAGTCTCTGAAGGCTGCAGATAGAGCACCTAGTGCTTTGTCAGTCAAATCAGCTAAATCACATGTTTCTACAAAATCAACAAAATCAACTGCTTCCGTTGCTTCTGACAAAAAAGCTGGCATTCCTGATGGAGGAGATGGTAATGAAGAAACTCAAGAGAGAGCACAGAGTGCAATGTCGGCCAAATCTGCAAAGTCAATTATTTCTGCAAAATCGAAAAAGTCAAAAGGAAAGGATGGTCCAACTGACGAAAACACTTCAGATCATGAAGAACATGTAGAGAGAGCACCGAGTAATATATCAGTCAGATCAGCTAAGTCAAATATTTCTGCGAAATCTACTAAGTCAAAGCCCTGTGATGTTTCAGCTGAAGAAAATAATGAAGATCAGAAGGAACAGGGAGAAAGGGCTCCAAGCAGTATGTCAGTTAAATCTGCAAAATCCACAAAGTCAAATGCCTCAGTGATATCAAAGAAATCAAGAACTTCTGCAGTCACTTCTGAAAAATGTGCTGATACTGCTGAGGAAATTGTCACTGGAGGGGAGACTGAGGAAAGAGCAATGAGCCCAATGTCAACCCATTCAGATGAGTCAAATATCTCTTTAAAATCAAATAGGTCAAAATGTTCCGCTCTTCGAGCTGAGGAAAGCTTTGAGAGCCCAGATGAAGTAAATGAAGATCAAACTGAAGAAAGAGCAGCAAGCTGCATGTCTACCAAATCACTCCAGTCACGTGTTTCTGAAAAGTCTCTTAAGGCTGCAGATAGAGCACCTAGTGCTTTGTCAGTCAAATCAGCTAAATCCCATGTTTCTACAAAATCAATCAAATCAACTGCCTCCGTTCGTTCTGGCAAAGGTGCTGGCATTCCTCATGTAGGAGATGGCAATGAGGAAACACAAGAGAGAGCACAGAGTGCAATGTCGGCCAAATCTGCAAAGTCGACTATTTCTGCAAAATCTATAAAGTCAAAGGGACAGGATGGTCCAACTGACGAAAACACTTCAGATCATGAAGAACATGTAGAGAGAGCACCAAGTAATATATCAGTCAGATCAGCTAAGTCAGCCAAGTCAAATATTTCTGCCAAATCTACTATGTCAAAGCCCTGTGACGTTTCAGCTGAAGAAAATAATGAAGATCAGAAGGAAAATGAAGAAAGAGCTCCAAGCAGTATGTCAGTTAAATCTGCAAAATCTACAAAGTCAAATGCCTCAGTGATATCTAAGAAATCAAGAACCTCTGCAGTCACTTCTGAAAAATGTGCTGATACTACTCAGGAAATTATCACTGGAGGGGAGACTGAAGAAAGAGCAATGAGCCCAATGTCAAACCGGTCAGATGATGGTCCAATTGACAAAAACACTTCGGATCATGAAGAACATGTAGAGAGAGCACCAAGTAATATATCAGTCAGATCAGCAAAATCAAATGTTTCTACAACATCTAAAAAATCTAAAGTTCCTGAAGTTCCCATTGAAGATGGTGTTGAAGTTCCTGAGGAAAGAATTATTGAAGGGGAAATCGAAGAAAGAGCATCAAGCTCAATGTCAGTCCATTCAAATAAGTCAAATACTTCTGCTAGATCTAAAAAGTCAAAATGTTCAGTCCATTTTCAAGCTGAAGAAAGCTTTCAGAGCCCTGATGAAGAAAATGATGATGAGAAAACCGAAGAAAGGGCTTCAAGCTGTATGTCAGCCAAATCAGTCCAGGCACATGTTTCTGAATTGTCTCTTAAGGCTGCAGATAGAGCACCTAGTGCTTTGTCAACTAAATCAGCTAAATCAACAAAATCAGCAAAATCAGCTAAATCCTGTGCTTCTAAAAAATCTATCAAATCAAATACCTCTGAAGTTCATTCACAAAAAAACACCTCCTTCCCTGATGAAGGAGAGGGTATTGAAGACAACATGTCAGAAAAATCTGTAAAATCCACTATTTCTGTAAAATCCACGAAAGGACAGGATGATCCGACTAAAGAAAAATCATATGACCAGGAAGAGCATGTTGAGAGAGCGCCAAGCAACATATCAGTCATCTCAGCAAAATCAAATGTTTCAGACATATCTAAGAAAACGAAAGCTTCCGACATTCCTACTGATCTTGTTGCTGATACTCTTGAAAATGGAGATGAAGAGGAGCCCAGTGAAAACAGATCACTAAGTTCAATGTCAATCCATTCAGTCAAGTCAAATGTTTCTGCAGGATCAAACAAGTCAGACTGTTCAGCTGATGTTCCAGTAGATGAAAGCATTGACAGACCTAAGTCACATGCTTCTGCTGTATCTACAACATCAAATGTGCCTAATGATCCTGAACAAAATGATGGGGAAGCATCTTTAGACAGAGTGGAAAGTGCAATGTCTGAAAAATCTGCAAAGTCTGCCACTTCTCGAAAATCAAATAAGTCAAAAGTCTCCAACGCAGCAGCAGAAGAAAACATTGATCATGTAGAAAGAGCTCCAAGCAACATATCAACCAAATCAGCTAAATCAGCAAAGTCAAATGTTTCAGAAATATCTAAGAAATCAAAAGCCTCTCACATACCTTCTGAACACAGTATTGAAGTTGCTGGAACAGAGAATGAAGGTAGAGTAAGCTCAATGTCAGCCCAGTCAGTCAAGTCAAATATGTCTGCAAGGTCAAAAACGTCAAACTGTCCTCCTGATATTTCAGCGGTAGAAAACTCTGGATGTGCAGATGACAGTGTTGCTGATGATGTGGCTGAACAAGATAAAGCTACAGAGAGAGCCCCTAGTAGCTTGTCAGCTAAATCTGCAAAGACACACGTTTCTGCCAAATCTATTACATCAAATGCTTCTGAAGCTTGTTCTGGAAAAACTGGCCTTTCTATTAAAGGAGATGATGGAGAGGAAACAAAAGAGAGAGCACATAGTGCAATGTCAGCCAAGTCTACACAGTCAGCCAGGTCTATAAAATCAAGCAAATCAAAAGTCTCTGATGTCCCAACAAAAGAAAATGTTGCATCAGAACACGATGAAACTGTTGAGCGAACAGATAGTGCCATGTCAAGAAAATCTGCAGGGTCAAATGCCTCAAGACTGTCTCAGAAATCAAAAGATACATTTACAGGCATAGGAGCTACTGATGAGGAAAACAGTGAGAGAACACAGAGTCGCGTGTCCGCAAAATCATTCAAATCAAATGTTACAGTAAAGTCAGTTACTTCTGAAGAAAAAACTTCAACTGCTGGAGGAACTGGAGAGCGAGTACCAAGTGCAATGTCAACCAAGTCAAATGCCAAAGAAATAGTTGATTCAGAAGAAAACCCTGCATATGATGAGGAAACCACACAGAGACCACCAAGCACCTTTTCAGTTAAATCTGCCAGATCAACACATTCAAATATTTCTGCAAAGTCTAGTAAGTCAAAGGCCTCTAAGACTCCAGCTGAAGAAAATCAAGAGGAGCATGTGGATAGAGCACCAAGCAGTGCCTCCATCAAATCAGCTAAATCAGGAAAGTCCAATGCTTCAGCAGTCTCAAAGAAATCCAAAGTTTCTGAGGTTCCCCCTGAAGATGATGCCATCATCAGTGGTGAAAAGACTGAGGAAGAAACAGAAAACAGATCGGTGAGCTCAATGTCTGCCATTGCCCATGAAATTTCAACTGAAGAAAATGCAGCAGATTGTGAGGAAACTGTAGAGAGAACACCAAGTGTTGCAACAGTTAAATCATCAAAGTCTGTTGTATCTGTAAAGTCAAGGAAGTCCCAAAAATATGAACAGCCAGCTGAAACACACAGTGAAGAAGTAAACGAAACTGATAGGACACCAAGTGTTTTGTCAGCGAAATCAAATAAGTCAACAAAATCAAACAAATTAACAGCCCCTGAAATTCCTACGATAGAAAGTTCTGATCATTTTGATGAAGGCAATGCTCAAGAGAAGTCTGAGAGAGCACCAAGTGCTATGTCAGCAAAGTCAAATATGTCAGCAAGATCAAAGAAATCTAAAGTCTCTGAGGTTTCAGCTCATGAAAAACAGGGAAGAACACTAAGCCCTGTGTCAGCTAAATCAAGTCGATTGGAAATGTTAAGCGGGTCTGAAATTCCTGCTGTGACAGTGGAGGAATCTGAAGATAGAATCTCCACATCCATGTCATCAAAGTCCAAGGTGTCAACACATTCAAAAAAGTCTACAGTATCTGAGGTCAAAGGAAAGAATAGTGAAGGGAGGCCTCAGACTTCTTTATCTGTCAAGTACAATGGGTCCACGAAATCTCGAAAATCTGATGAAGATGTGGAAAATGAAGAAGAGCCAAAGACGTGCACGGACACTGATGTTACTGCAGAGGAGATCAGTGCGTCTCCAGTAAAGTCAGGAGAAACTGTGGATCCCAAAGACAACAGTGAACCCACGTCTGCTTCACAGCAGGAAGATGAAAAACTAAATACAGATGATAAGAGGAGTCGTCGTTCAATAAAAAGCAAGTCCAGCAGGAAAACTGTAAAAAGTGGAACTGCAGAAGTTATTGCTGAGCCAAAGTCCATTGTTCATGTAGAACAACCAAAAGGAAATAAACATAACGAGTCTCATGCAGACTCAACAAAAAGTGATTCGTCACAGTGTCTGTCGAGTTCTGATATTGGCAATGAGATTTCTGAGACAGTAACTGGAGAGTCAAAATCCAATGTGTCTAAGAGGATAACAAATGGTCCACAGGAAGCGTCAGATGTTGGTAGGAGTGCTTTTGATAACAAAAGTGACAAAAGCAGCAAAAATAGACAAAAGCGAACAGAGGTTGATGATTTGGTACCATCTCGTCTACCAAATACGTCCCCTACTGAGGTAGTAAACGAATGGCTGAAAAAAATACCAGGTGATGGTGACATGTATGAAATAGAAGAAATTAATGAAAACAATAATGGACCAAAAGCTGATCACATAACAGAGGGGATCAATCAAGTGGAGGAAAATGAAAACCATGAGGACTCTGTAGCTGAAAACTCAAAAGACCCAAATGAAGAAATTGTAATGAACAATGTCCCTAATGATGAATGTCAAACAAGCACAGAAGAACCAAATGCAAATACTAGCGCTCAGAGGCAGGATGCCACTATAATATTTCACTCCTCCGTGCAGGTGATGAAAATACTTTTAAATACGAAGGTTGAGAGATGTAACAGTTTACCAGAGATTTCTCCAGTGTATGGACGTAAACTAAGCACTTCAGCTAGAGGTCTTTTGGATTGCCTTGTGAAGTTGCAGTTAATAGACCATGACCCTAAAAATGCAAATGAAAAGGATGAAAAATACAAAGAGTTAATGAATATTCTTCAATCTCTCTGGCTTTGTGATCCTCAAGAAAATGAACATGTGTTAAACAAGGATGATCGTAATTATGCGGATGACGAAATCAACCATACTTCATCTTCTGGTGTGGATGTCAACAGTGGATCCACAGGCTCTGGGAAGAGTAGTGATGGTGTGAATGGCGATGTGTCTCAATCACATACAACTGCAAATACATTAAGCAGAGTACCAGAAGTTAATAAAGATGAAACAGAAGAAGGTAATCAATGGACATATGAGGCAGAAGTAGGAATAATGCATGATGAAAAACAAAAAGAAGATGATCCACCAACAGATGACACCATCAGAAGTAATGAAAGTCAAATGGAACTATCCGAAACACCACCATCCACAGGATCAGAAAAAGTTCAGAACGGCGAAAAGCTTTCAGAAGAAACAGAATCTCAAGAAGACATTGGTTCTCAGTCTCCAGTAGAGTTAAATAAAAGGATTACACAAGATCCTGATCCTATTTGGATCTTAACCTTATTAACCAAAATAGAAAGGCAGTTCATGACACATTATGTCAATGCAATGAGAGAGTTCAAAGTTCGCTTGAACTTGGATGATAATGAGGAGCTTGACACGATGATAAGTGAACTTCAATATGAGGTACACAAAAGGATCCAAACAAGTATAGACAGAGAACTTAGGAAAATTCAAGGTCAAGGGGGGCTACCAAGACCTCCTAAGGAAGCAATATCCCAAGCTTCAACAACACAAACAAAGGAGAGAAGACAGAAGCTGAAGGTCATGCTCAAACAATCAAATGATCCAAAATCAGAACATAGTTATGATTCAGCAACAGGTACATCTTACAGTGACCAGCGCAGCGAAATCGATGATGAATACTGTCCCTGTGAAACATGTGAAAAAATTACCTCGAAACCTCAACCTCTTACAGAAATTACAGATACTGCAACTGTTTCCATGGGCTTAAAGTCCATTCTAAAAAACCTTGATCCTGGCAGTACACAGGTGATGAAGTGTACATCTCCCACCAAAAATGAGACTGAAACAAGAGAAGCAAAAACACTTGTGGACAAAATTATTGATGAAGCTGTAAGAGAAGTGAAAGGGAATGGAAGTCATCATGAAACGGAAGATGACCTTGCAGCTGCAGAAGAAGAAAAGGAAGCAGTTGATGGTCAGGATGAATATCAAGAACGTGGGTTTGAAAACATTGAAGTAGAGCATGATGTCAAACGATCACTGTGTCAGAATGTGGACACAGTTGAAAAAGAGTCACTAGAAACTGAAACAGCAAATGAGGACATTAATGAAATCACAGCTGATGATATATTAGACAGAAAGGCTGCTGAAGCCACAGTAACTGAGGATGAAAATGCAGAAGAAACTGCTGTGACTATGTCAACCGAACCCCAATTGGATGATAAGGAAGATGCAGGACCAGATAGTGAGATTGTTGAGGAAGAAATTATTGCTGTAACAAGTGAAAATGAATTGAATAAAGAGATTATTGAGGTCACCTCTGCTGAAGATGAATCTGAAAAGGAAGTGGCTGTGGAAGAAGAGACAGGCAACGATGAAAAAGAAATTCCTGCCACCAGTGCAGATGAGGACGATGACACTACAGTTGATGAAGGAACAACTGCAATTGACCTTAACAAAGAAGTTGCAGAATCTACCACAGCTGAAGATGGAGATACAGCAGAAGAGGCAGCTGTAATTGAAGGGGAATCTAACAAGGAAGCGGTTGTGGAAAAAGTGACAGTTGATGATGAAAAATTGATTCCTGCCACCAGTGAAGATGAACTTAAGGAAGAGGCTGCAGAAGGTACTACAGCTGAAGAATTAGATGCCGCAACAGAGACTGATGTGGCAGCCACAAATGAACATGAATCTGACAAAGATGTGGAAGAAGAGATACTCAACAATGAAGAAGATATTCCTGCCTGTGCAGATGGGTCTGCAGATGAGAATGATGACACAGCTATAGCCACAGCTGATGAGTCATCAAAAGACCCACCTGATGAAGCAACAACTGAAGATGAGCCTAAGGAAGAAGTTGCAGAGGGTACAGCAGCTGAAGATGAAGGTACAGCAGAAGAGTGTGATGTGGCAGCTGTTACTGAAAATGAATCTGATAAGGAAAAAGCTGCAGAAGAAGAGACGGTCAATGATGAAGAAGAAATTCTTGCCACCAGTAAAGATGACCTTGAAGAAAAAGCTGTAGAAGCTCCGACTGAAGATGACAATGGAGCAGAAGAGACTAACGTGGCAGCCACAAGTGAACATGAATCAGACAAAGATGAGGATGTGGAAGAAGAAACACTGGACAATGAAGAAGAGATTCCTGCCACCAGTGCAGATGAGTCTGCAGAAGATAACGATGGCACAGCCACAGCTGATGATTCAACAAAAGATCCAGCTGAAGGAGTAATAACCAAAGATGAGCTTAAGGAAGATGATGATACCACAGCTAAAGATGAAGATACAGCAGAAGAGGCTGATGTGGCAGCCGTAACTGAAGATGAATCTGATAAGGAAAAAGCTGGAGAAGAAGAGACTATCAATGATGAAGAAGAGATTCCTGCCACCAGTGCAGATGAGACTGCTGATGAGAACAATGGCACAGCCACAGCTGATGAGTCAACAAAAGATCCAGGTGAAGAAGCAACAACTGAAGATGAGCTTAAGGAAGAAGCTGCAGAAGCTACCACAGCTGAAGATGAAGATACAGCAAAAGACTCTGATGTGGCAGCTGTAACTGAGGATGAATCTGATAAGGAAAAAGGTGCAGAAGAAGAGATGGTCAATGATGAAGAAGAGATTCCTGCCACCAGTGCAGATGAGTCTGCAGAAGGGAACGATGGCACAGCTACAGCTGATGAGTCAACAAAAGATCCAGCTGAAGAAGCAACAACTGAAGATGAGCTTAAGGAAGAAGCTGCAGAAGCTACCACAGCTGAAGATGAAGATACAGTAGATGATGTGGCAGCTGTAACTGAAGATGAATCTGATAAGGAGAAGGCTGCAGAAGAAGAGACGGTTAGTGATGAAGAAGAGATTCCTGCCACCAGTGCAGATGAGTCTGCAGAAGAGAACGATGGCAAAGCCACAGCTGATGAGTCAACAAAAGATCCAGCTGAAGAAGCAACAACTGAAGATGAGTTTAAGGAAGAAGCTGCAGAAGCTACCACAGCTGAAGATGAAGATACAGCAAAAGACTCTGATGTGGCAGCTGTAACTGAAGATGAATCTGATAAGGAAAAAGCTGCAGAAGAAGAGACGGTCAATGATGAAGAAGAGATTCCTGCCACCAGTGCAGATGAGTCTGCAGAAGAGAACGATGGCACAGCTACAGCTGATGAGTCAACAAAAGATCCAGCTGAAGAAGCAACAACTGAAGATGAGCTTAAGGAAGAAGCTGCAGAAGCTACCACAGCTGAAGATGAAGATACAGTAGATGATGTGGCAGCTGTAACTGAAGATGAATCTGATAAGGAGAAGGCTGCAGAAGAAGAGACGGTTAGTGATGAAGAAGAGATTCCTGCCACCAGTGCAGATGAGTCTGCAGAAGAGAACGATGGCAAAGCCACAGCTGATGAGTCAACAAAAGATCCAGCTGAAGAAGCAACAACTGAAGATGAGTTTAAGGAAGAAGCTGCAGAAGCTACCACAGCTGAAGATGAAGATACAGCAAAAGACTCTGATGTGGCAGCTGCAACTGAAGATGAATCTGATAAGGTAAAAGCTGCAGAAGAAGAGACGGTCAATGATGAAGAAGAGATTCCTGCCACCAGTGCAGATGAGTTTGCAGAAGAGAACGATGGCACAGCTACAGCTGATGAGTCAACAAAAGATCCAGCTGAAGAAGCAACAACTGAAGATGAGCTTAAGGAAGAAGCTGCAGAAGCTACAACAGCTGAAGATGAAGATACAGTAGATGATGTGGCAGCTGTAACTGAAGATGAATCTGATAAGGAGAAGGCTGCAGAAGAAGAGACAGTTAGTGATGAAGAAGAGATTCCTGCCACCAGTGCAGATGAGTCTGCAGAAGAGAACGATGGCAAAGCCACAGCTGATGAGTCAACAAAAGATCCAGCTGAAGAAGCAACAACTGAAGATGAGTTTAAGGATGAAGCTGCAGAAGCTACCACAGCTGAAGATGAAGATACAGCAAAAGACTCTGATGTGGCAGCTGTAACTGAAGATGAATCTGATATGGAAAAGGCTGCAGAAGAGACAATCAATGATGAAAAAGAAATTCCTGCTATCAGTGAGGATGAGGCCAAAGAGAAAACTACAGAAGCTCCCTTAACTGAAGATGAAAATTCAGCAGAAGAGACCGATGCAGCACCCACAAGTGAACATGAATCAAACAAGGATGAGGCTGTGGGAGAGGAAACACTGGACGAAGAAGACGAGATTCCTGTCACCAGTGCAGATGAGTCTGCAGATGAAAATGATGGCACAGCCACAGCTGATGAGTCAACAAAAGATCCAACTGAAGAAGCAACAACTGAAGATGAGCTTCAGGAAAAAGTTCCAGAAGCTACCACAGCTGAAGATGAAGGTACAGCAGAAGAGGCTGATGTGGCAGCCGTAACTGAAGATGAATCTGATAAGGAAAAGGCTGCAGAAGAAGAGACGGTCAATGATGAAGAAGAGATTCCAGCCACCAGTGCAGATGAGTCTGCAGATGAGAATGATGACACAGCCACAGCTGATGAGTCAACAAAAGATCCAGGTGAAGAAGCAACAACTGAAGATGAGCTAAATAAAGAAACTGCAGAAGCTACCACAGCTGAAGATGAAGAAACCATAGCTAAAGATGAAGATACAGCCAAAGAGTCTGATGTGGCAGCCACAAGTGAACATGAATCAAACAAAGATGAGGCTGCAGAAGAAGAAACACTGGACAATGAAGAAGAGATTCCTGTGACCAGTGCAGATGTGTCTGCAGATGAGAATGATGGAACAGCCACAGCTGATGAGTCAACAAAAGATCCAACTGAAGAAGCAACAACTGAAGATGAGCTTCAGGAGGAAGCTGTAGAAGCTACCACAGCTGAAGATGAAGATACAGCAGAAGAGGCTGATGTGGCAGCTCTAACTGAAGATGAATCTGATAAGGAGAAGGCTGCAGAAGAAGAGACTATCAATGACGAAAAAGAAATTCCTGCTACCAGTGGGGATGAGACCATGGAAGAAGCTACAGATAATCCCACAACTGAAGATGAAAATGCTGCAGAAGAGAACGATGGCACAGCCACAGCTGATGAGTCAACAAAAGATCCAGCTGAAGAAGCAACAACTGAAGATGAGCTTCAGGAAGAAGCTGCAGAAGCTACCACAGCTGAAGATGATGATACCACAGCTAAAGATGAAGATACAGCAGAAGAGGCTGATGTGGCAGCCGTAACTGAAGATGAATTGGATAAGGAAAAGGCTGCAGAAGAAGAGACTATCAATGATGAAGAAGAAATTCCTGCTACCAGTGAGGACGAGGCAAAGGAAGAAACTACAGAAGCTCCGACAACTGAAGATGAAAATGCTGCAGAAGAGACCGATGCAGCAGCCACAAGTGAACATGAATCAAACAAAGATGGGGCTGTAGAAGAAGAAACACTGGACAATGAAGAAGAGATTCCAGCCACCAGTGCAGATGTGTCTGCAGATGAGAACGATGGCACAGCCACAGCTGATGAGTCAACAAAAGATCCAGCTGAAGAAGCAACAACTGAAGATGAGCTTCAGGAAGAAGCAGTAGAAGCTACCACAGCTGAAGATGATGATACCACAGCTAAAGATGAAGATACAGCAGAAGAGGCTGATGTGGCAGCCGTAACTGAAGATGAATCGGATAAGGAAAAGGCTGCAGAAGAAGAGACTATCAATGATAAAGAAGAAATTCCTGCTACCAGTGAGGATGAGGCAAAGGAAGAAGCTACAGAAGCTCTGACAACTGAAGATGAAAATGCTGCAGGAGAGACCGATGCAGCAGCCACAAGTGAACATGAATCAAACAAAGATGACGCTGTGGGAGAAGAAACAGTGGACAATGAAGAAGATATTCCTGCCACCAGTGCAGATGTGTCTGCAGATGAGAATGATGGCACAGCTACAGCTGATGAGTCATCAAAAGATCCAGCTGAAGCGGCAGCAACTGAAGATGAGCTTAACGAAGAAGCTGCAGAAGCTACCACAGCTGAAGATGATGATACCACAGCTGAAGATGAAGATGCAGAGAAAGAGTTGGCAGCTGTAACTGAAGGTGAATCTGACAAGGAAGTGGCTGTGGAAGAAGAGACTATTAATGAAGAAGAAGAAGAGATTGCCGCCGCCAGTGAGGAAGAGCTCAAGCAAGAAGCTCTAGAAGCTCCCACAACTGAAGATGAAAATGCAGCAGAAAAAACTGATGTGGCAGCCACAAGTGGACATGAATCAGACAAAGATGAGGCCACCAGTGCAGATGAATCATCAAAAGAGCCAGTGGAAGAAGCAACAACTGAAGCTGAGCCTAAGGAAGAAGCTACCACTGCTGAAAAGGGGATAGCTGTCAAAAGTGAAGATGAATTGAGGGAAGAGGCAGCTGACATGACTGAACATGAGTCTGACATAGAGGAGCCTCTAGAAGCAGGGACAGTTGGAGACATGGAGGAGACTGCTGCCAGCAACGATGAGGGTGACACCAAACAAGAGGAAGAAATTACAGATGGAGAAGAGCATGTGGAAGCTGATCCTGGAGCAGCAAGAGACGAAAGCTCCAAAGCTCCATGTGAAAATGAATCAGTGGAAGAGAACAATGAGTCAACCCCAGTCAAAACGGCATTGGATAACGATGCAGCAAAAGAAGAAAATGGGATGGAAGGAGGAGAGGATACTCTAACAGGCACACATGGAAATGAATCAGGAGAAGACCATTCAGAAGCTAAGCCTGGAAATGAAATTGTAGATGAAATAGCAGGCAAAGATGAGGCTGCAGAAGAAGAAGAAGCAACTGGAGAGGAATCACAAGAAGCAGAAAATGACAAATCCATTGAAAATGAAGGTCCAAGTGTCCCTGAGGAAACAGGTGAATATTGCGTAGAGATGGCAACAACCAGAGATGATTCTGAAGAATGTGAAAAAGTAGCAGAAGAATCAGTGGACATGGCAGTTACTGGAAATGATTCTGGAGAAGAAGCTGGAGCAGAACATCGAGAAGATGCTTCAACAGAGACAAAAAATGAAACAGAGGCAAATGTAACACAATGTGAATGTATCAGCATCCCAAACGGAAGCCGAGAGAATGATGAGGACAATAAAGAATCATTTGAAAAAGAGGAGGAAGACTCTAATTGGAGTGGGAACCAGGCAGAATCAGCTGATGAAGAAGACGGAGCAGATTCAGAAGAACCAGGGGAGGAAAGTGATGAGGGAGAACAGCATTTTGTTCCCAACAAGACAGATGATCAAGGTGCAGCTAACGGAGTAGCCAAGGAAATACCATTAATCCCAACTGATACGTTGTTTAAAATGAATTCAGAATGTGAGGATGGTGCTTATGCTGATGTTGAAGATTCTGAGACTGAATTAAGCAACCAGAAACAAGTTAAAAAACTCTAATCTAGTAGTTATTGACATTGAATTAAAAAAAGCATGACTGCCAATCAAGCAAACAAGGAGGAAAGAAGAGAAGTCTGTAGTAGAATATACAAGAAGACAGCTTCAAGTTTTGAAGTGGAGACCTAAAGACTGCGGAGGGAGGCAAGCAAAGAGATTGATCCAGATTTTTCTAATTTATAACTCACTGTTAATAGTTCTTGTTAAACAAGCACTAAAGAAAAACATGCACTTTCTTCCACAATTTCTAATGCAGATATTGATCACATGCACAAATACTGCTCATTAATTTGTGTGAAAGAGGAATCTTGAAAACTTGAAAACGAAAAAATATATACTGTAAGTAGGAAGTTTCCTTACTTTTTGCAGAACTAAATGGGATATTTAAATGAGCATGAGTCATAGAGTATTGTTATGTGTACCAGCAACTTTGAGCATCAAGTACTTTGCAGTACATGGAATCTGTCTGCAACTGTAATGTTACTTAAAAGTATCATACAGGAACATATACTGTAGTTTCTGCAAATTACTGCACTATATTTATACCATTTTTGCTATTAACAATATATATATTATTTATTTTTCTAGATAATATGGATACTATTCATTTTGAATGTTTAACTAATATTGTTCACACAGTAATTGTTAAAAAAGTTATTGAAGTATTTTAGAGCTGAATCCGAAGAGCCAAACTGGATGAAGATTAACATTGATGTACTGTAAGCAGTTTCACTAATCCATCATGAACTTAATAATAACTTTTTTTTAGAGCTCATACACATATGAGGAGCAAAATTCACAGGGTTTTATGTGTCATGCCAGGCTATCTTATTGTTCTGTATTATAGTCCATTCAACAGTGTTTATCACTAAAATACATTATTCTCTGTAGTACAGAGGTTATTACACTTACCTAATGTACTGTACTTATTGTCACTGAAAATAAATGAGCTACAACAACTTTGTCTTCATTATTTCTTAAAATATTTAACAAAAAGACACTACAATCTATTGTGTGCCAATGACATGCAGTGTTTTAACACCATTATTGAAGCTTAATTTTGAATTAACTATTATTAATTAATATATGAGAGAATGAGATAAAAACACATAAATACAATTTGGTTAATTACACCTTCTTCACAGGTGTAATTATTAACATTAATAATGACTTTATTCCTTTTTAAGTTTTCCAGCTCCATATTGTGGATTTTGGTTCACTAACACACTAAAATGGAACTGAACTGCCAATTAAGTTCTCATCTTAAGCTTTAACAAGCAATTCATCAAACGTGTGTGATTCCATCACACCGAGTAATGTTTACTGATCTGCAATTTCATCACATGATACTATTTTGCAGCTTATTGTATAGGACCTTTTAGGTTGATGGAAACATGCTCTCATGCACAGCTGTTCTCACAGGTAATTCAATAGTCCATCGGTCAAGCCCCATTTTACTTGGTAATTGGTACTATCTAAAGGTGTAAATTCTAATTCTGATGTTTTTTTTTTGTGAATGACACAATTTTTGTCCAATATAACCAAGAAACCTAATAGCTACCCTATATACAGTGATAATCAATTCCTGGAAAGATGTGGCGAATGCATGTTGCCTATTGAGACTGCATTCATTCTCTTTCTACAGTGAGCCCCATTAGACAAAGCTGATGGATGTGCCTTACCCCGGGTTTCCACTCGCAGTCTCTGGTGGTCATGTGACATACATAATTGGTGTCAATCTGATTGACTGCATAACACCACTGCGCTGCAGGCCACGCTTCCCAAGGTTTCGTTCTCTGAAGTCCATCATACTGCCTCTCAGGGCCGGTTCTAGACCAGCACATATGAGAGGGCAGTCAAATATATGAAGGGAATATCATGTATTCACATCATGCTCCAGTACGTTTTGGCCTGTGTTTATACTGTACTAACAGTGTTGTTGTCATTGAATTGGGTTGTTAGCTATTTGTCCAATCACAACCTGGAGGAGTGAATTCACTTAGTATGCATGTTTTTTTAATCCAAAATACTATAGTGTGATCTTTTCTGAGCGATATAGTATAGTATTACCTTTTTTGGGTCACATTGTATAGTTTGACTTTTTTGAGTGACTTACTATAGTATGATGTTTCTTTTGGTGGAGGGGGCTGTTAGGATACTTTAATGAAGGTTTAGGGTTGTGGATGCAAGCTGCTTTCTTTTAAAGTCCAATAAAGAACGGGAAAGTGTGAAAACTGGAAGCCAGTCTTGCAGCAAGTTTCCAATAGCTCACCAGATAAGACACCTGTTTGGACATGTAACAGTTGTAGGTTCGATCCCTGTTCTTACCTTTTAAAGTCAGAAACCCAAATGTTAAATGAAAGGTCTAAGAACTTCCCATAACACATCTGAATGGGTAGCTCACTGTGTTCGAAGACTGACTTTAAGTTATTGGCCGATAATTTGAGTTTTGTTCAGTTTTAGGGTCATCCATACTAAAGAAGATAAAAGCACCTGGAGAACAGGCTGTAGGAAGATGAGAACATGTGGCAAAGGTGGTTAACCCTCTGACCCTAAGCACTGGTGATACTGGTTCAAAGCCACCTCTTGATGCTCTGAACTTAAAAGGCCAACCTTGCCTTTTTTGAGCACCATTGTATGGGATGAACTTTTTTGAACCACATACTATAGTATGGCGTTTTTTGAACGACATACTGTAGTGTTACCTTTTTTATCCAACATGCTATCGCATGGCCTTTTTTCATACAAAATATTATAGTATGACCTTTTCTGAGCGGTATTGTATAATATTACCTTTTTTGGGTGACATTGTATAGTTTGACCTTTTTTGAACCACATACTATAGTATGACATTTTTTTTAACCACAAACATATTACATTTTTTATGCAACTTCTATAGCATGGCTTTTTTAAAATCCAAAATACTATAGTATGACCTTTTCTGAGCGATATAGTATAATATTACCTTTGTTGGGTGACATTGTATAGTTTGACCTTTTTTGAACCACATACTATAGTATGTCGTTTTTTGAACGACACAGATGTTACATTTTTCATGCAACTTCTATAGCATTGCTTTTTTTATACAAAATACTATAGTATGACCTTTTCTGAGCGATATAGTATAATATTATCTATTTTGGGTGACATTGTATAGTTTGACCTTTTTTGAACCACATACTGTAGTGTTACCTTTTTTATCAAACATGCTATAGCATGGCTTTTTCATCAAAAATACTATAGTATGACCTGTTCTGAGCGATATAGTATAATATTACCTTTTTTGGGTGACATTGAATAGTTTTACCTTTTTTGAACCACATACTATAGTATGTTGTTTTTTTGAACCACACACATATTACATTTTTGATGAAACTTCTATAGCATGGCTTTTTCATTCAAAATACTATAGTATGACCTTTTCTGAGCGATATAGTATAATATTACCTTTTTTGGGTGACATTGGATAGTTTGACCTTTTTTGAACCACATACTGTAGTGTTACCTTTTTTATCAAACATGCTATAGCATGGCTTTTTCATCGAAAATACTATAGTATGACGTTTTCTGAGCGATATAGTTTAATATTACCTTTTTAGGTGACAATGTATAGTTTGACCTTTTTTGAACCACATACTATAGTATGACGTTTTTTGAACCACATACTGTAGTGTTACCTTTTTTATCAAACATGCTATAGCATGGCTTTTTCATCGAAAATACTATAGTATGACCTGTTCTGAGCGATATAGTATAATATTACCTTTTTTGGGTGACATTGAATAGTTTGACCTTTTTTGAACCACATACTATAGTATGTCGTTTTTTTGAACCACACACATATTACATTTTTGATGAAACTTCTATAGCATGGCTTTTTCACACAAAATACTATAGTATGACCTTTTCTGTGAGATATAGTATAATATTACCTTTGTTGGGTGACATTGTATAGTTTGACCTTTTTTGAACCACATACTATAGTATGACATTTTTTTGAACCTCACACATATTACATTTTTTATGCAACTTCTTAACATGGCTTTTTTTATACAAAAAAATGATAGTATGACTTTTTCTGAGCGATATAGTTAAATATTACTTTTTTTGGGTGACATTGTATAGTTTGACCGTTTTTGAACCACATACTATAGTTTGACCTTTTTTGAACCACATACTATAGTCTGTTGTTTTTTTGAACCACACACATATTACATTTTTTATGCAACTTCTTAACATGGCTTTTTTAACACAAAAAAATATAGTATGACCTTTTCTGAGCGATATAGTATAATATTACCTTTTTTGGGTGACATTGTATAGTTTGACCGTTTTTGAACCACATACTATAGTATGATGTTTTTTTGAACCACATACTGTAGTGTTACCTTTTTTATCAAACATGCTATAGCATGGCTTTTTCATCGAAAATACTATAGTATGACCTGTTCTGAGCGATATAGTATAATATTACCTTTTTTGGGTGACATTGAATAGTTTGACCTTTTTTGAACCACATACTATAGTATGTCGTTTTTTTGAACCACACACATATTACATTTTTGATGAAACTTCTATAGCATGGCTTTTTCACACAAAATACTATAGTATGACCTTTTCTGTGAGATATAGTATAATATTACCTTTGTTGGGTGACATTGTATAGTTTGACCTTTTTTGAACCACATACTATAGTATGACATTTTTTTGAACCTCACACATATTACATTTTTTATGCAACTTCTTAACATGGCTTCTTTAATAAAAAAAAAAGGAAGTATGACCTTTTCTGAGCGATATAGTATAATATTACCTTTGTTGGGTGACATTGTATAGTTTGACCTTTTTTGAACCACATACTATAGTATGATGTTTTTTTGAACCTCACACATATTACATTTTTTATGCAACTTCTTAACATGGCTTTTTTTATACATAAAAATGATAGTATGACTTTTTCTGAGCGATATAGTTAAATATTACTTTTTTTGGGTGACATTGTATAGTTTGACCGTTTTTGAACCACATACTATAGTTTGACCTTTTTTGAACCACATACTATAGTCTGTTGTTTTTTTGAACCACACACATATTACATTTTTTATGCAACTTCTTAACATGGCTTTTTTAACACAAAAAAATATAGTATGACCTTTTCTGAGCGATATAGTATAATATTACCTTTTTTGGGTGACATTGTATAGTTTGACCGTTTTTGAACCACATACTATAGTATGATGTTTTTTTGAACCACACACATATTACATTTTTAATGCAACTTCTATAGCATGTTTTTTTTTAATCCAAAATACTATAGTATGACCTTTTCTGAGCGATATAGTTAAATATTACTTTTTTGGGTGACATTGTATAGTTTGACCGTTTTTGAACCACATACTATAGTATGACGTTTTTTGAACGACATACTGTAGTGTTACCTTTTTTATCCAACTTCTATAGCATGGCTATTTTTATACAAAATACTATAGTATGACATTTTCTGAGCGATATAGTTAAATATTACTTTTTTTGGGTGACATTGTATAGTTTGACCGTTTTTGAACCACATACTATAGTATGACATTTTTTGAACGAAATACTGTAGTGTTACCTTTTTTATCCAACTTCTATAGCATGGATTTTTCATCCAAAATACTATAGTATGACCTTTTCTGAGCCATATAGTTTAATATTACCTTTTTTGGGTGA
Organism: Eupleurogrammus muticus; assembly: GCA_036785175.1. Classification (NCBI taxonomy): domain Eukaryota; kingdom Metazoa; phylum Chordata; class Actinopteri; order Scombriformes; family Trichiuridae; genus Eupleurogrammus; species Eupleurogrammus muticus. The sequence goes on along the minus strand of JAYKQN010000001.1, from coordinate 43,169,654 downwards.
CATTGTATAATTTGACCTTTTGTGAACCACATACTGTTGTGTTATCTTTTTTATGCGAATATGGCATTTTCTTCTGCAAAATACTATAGTTTGACCCTTTTTGAGCAACATACTATATACAACGTTTTTTGAACCAGAAACTATAGTATTACCTTTTTTTACGCGACATACTATACTATGACCTTTTTTATGTCAAAAACTATAGTATGACCTCTTTTGTTTTGCACTTCTATGATATGATATAATTATGCAGCTTGTGAATGGCAATACATTTTTTGCCACACTCTAACAAGGAACTTTTTTGGCATCAGGGATGGTCTAATCGTTTTAGGCATATTTTGATTCATCTTCCAAATCATAGATTTTCATTCAAAAATCCTCTTTCTCTCAGGTGTTTAAAATCAAATGAAAAGGCCTGTGTAAGTATATGTATGGTTATGTCATCAGGTTGGCTGACCACGTTCATGTGAAATCAGATCTCCTGTGAGCATAATGACATTGTTTATCGGGGAGGAAATGTGATAAACAGTCCTCGGTCATAAATGTTGCATTGGTCAAAACCAGTTTTAAAATGTAAATAATTGAACATTCACATCTGCTTGTGAGTGAAATATAATACAAGTACTCCTCCGGTCAACTTTTTCTGCAATGTTTTTCATAAAAAAAAAAAAAAAAAAAAAATGCTGTTTGATTTCGTGAGATTAATTTGATCCTCAAATCTTCTGGACAAGCAACACGCTTTTGAGGAAGCACCTGCCTGCTGGCACAGTTATTTCCACGGTAAACACTGGAAGAGTGAGGAACGTCATCCGGAGCACAATAATAAGGGGCTTTCCCCTCGGCCATGTTTACCTCAGAGCAACTTGCCTCTGGAGCAGCTGCACAGACCTGCCACCAACTCCATTAGTGCAGCAACTGCAGATGTTTTAAACAAAGACAGGTACCCTTTGACTGGGGAAAATACCCTATACTGCGCTTAAAAGCAACAGTAATTGATTAGTTTTCTTTAAAGTTTAAGCAACACAAATCAAAAGAATGTGAGGGAATAAATATGTTAAGAATATTAAAAACCATGTTTTTTTCAAGTGGAAAAGGCTGTCATTATAGTTCACCCCAGTGGCACCAGCAGTCCTTGATTGTCTGCTGTGCTGACATTCAACATTCTAAAGGGGGGTAAATGAAGCTCTCTTAAAACTCATGAATGCCCCAGAGGAACAGCGTAAGTGCCTGTTGAATGTGTCCGGGAGTTCAATTGTTCTTTGCTTATTGACAATCACTTTTGTCTTTTTTTTAAGGCAAATGCAGGAGTGAGACCTTCTCTCGCTCCATGTGTGACAGCGGATAGAATTGGTTCCCACACACAGACAGGAAGTCAAAGAGGGGCCTCTTGTGATGTAGAGGGGGATCAAAATTGAGGAAAGAGCGTGTGTGTGTGTGTGTGTGTGTGTGTGTGTGTGTGTGTGTGTGCGGGCATGTATGTGTAAATCAAGGCTTTGACAAATACTAACTGCTATTACAGTGCAGTTTCTTTTGGATTATAATTTAATATCTGCATCTTTTACTTTACTACAGCTGCAGCTTGGCCCCAGACACATGCATATGTGACGTTTTAAGTCACATGCGGTGCACGCTCACATTAAAATTGGGAGTAGGAAGCGTTCATTGGCAGCGTGTATGACTTTGGCACGGAGTTGACCAGGACTGCATTTCTAAAGGAGACCCACGCTCCCTTTCTTTCCCACCGTTGTTCAGGTTATCCTGTGGGGCCACTTATGACCCTTCTACAGGCAGGATGCAATGTCTGGGGACCCCAACAGAGCTGTACACAAGCATCCGCCAAGCCCTGGGAAGAAAACAAGGGCTGATGGAAAACCAGAAGAAGAGAGTATAAAGAGAAACAGCAGTTAGTAACCAGGACGCACTCAATAACACTCACCATGCACCTGCAGCCTGTGTGTGTGTGTGTATGTGTGTGTGTGTGTATGTGCGGAGTGAGGTTGTTCCTTCAGAGAACTACAGCGCAGCACAATCCCCACACACAGCACAGGTGGTCCAAACAAAAACCTGTGAAGTGTTGCCCAGAGAGTAATATCCCCACGTTGCGTGTTGTATAAAGCCCCCCATAGGAAACAAACACTTCCGGTGCTGTAAGATTTATTGTTCCTTGCACTTATAGGTTACAGCATACTCCGAATGATATCTCCCATACAAGGGTTTAGCATGCAAACCACAATCAAAAGGGTCATACTCACTCCTAGATAACTCAAGGACGTATTGTTTGTTGTTTATTGTTTCGATTGCCAAAGAAGACTGGTGGGTTTCCGCTTCAGCGCATTGTGTGGTGAGAATAGGAAAGACCTGGTTAGCTATACCACACGGTGTGAAAAACCCGAAGCATTGTTATACTTTGACGGATTGACTGCACATCAGCCTGCGATTCTCCTCCTCGATGTGACACACTTTGCATCTGCATTCACATGGACTCCCGACCCTCTGCAACAGACACAAATATTACGCAATCATAATAAAAAAAGGAAAAGATTTTCACATAGGAGGTCAGTGTAAGAGTTATCTAATAATAGAAATAGCATGGTTTTTGCAGAAGAAATGGCGTAATGAAACAGGCCCACTCCAGGATAGTCAAGGTTTAAAACATGACTGCCCACACCCTCTAGTGTCAGTACTGAAGAATGTCAACAAGCCTGCAACCTGCAGGACTGTAGACCTTAAGCTGGTGTTATTGCTTGCATGTACCATTTATGATATTGTACTTGGAGCCTTTTTTTTAATTTTAATACAGATTAAAATCATTCATCATTTAGGAAGATACAGATGTACGTTCTGGCAAAAAAATGGAAACCAGCCTTTTGGCTATAATCATGTGCACATTGTGATAATGAATGTTCATTAATGTTCAGTTCCCCTCCCGTTCAAATGAATATAAACTAAACAACAGGCTGCTTAATGTATCAGGGGATGAAGAATTGTTTAAAACATTTATGGATTGAAGAAGCATTTAAAACAAAGGTACAAAAACAAACCTGTATGGGATGCAGGAAAAGACAAAAAACCAAAGTCCTTCTCCAAGAAAACTAAAAGCATTTGAAGTAGTGATTTTAGGAATGATAGGTTTTCCTGAGAAAATTGTGGTAACAATATATATTGTTACTGTATATATAATATAATATATAATATAATATAAATTATATATTCACTATATTTCCCAAAATATTGGCTCACCCATCCAAATCCACCATCTAGTGCACAAAGCAAGGTCTAGCCATTAATGATAGTCTGGTGTGGATGGACTTGACTGGCTTGTCCTGAGCCCTGACCTCAACCTGATAGAACACTTTTGAGATGAATAAGAGCGGAGGCTGAAATCCAGGACTTCTGGTCCAACATCAGTGTGTGACCTCACAAATGTGCTTCTGGAAGAACGGTTGAAAATGACCATGAACACACTCCTAAAAACCTTGTGGACATGGGACGTCACTTAAATGATTAATATTTACTAGCAAACATACATTTTACCATGTGTTTTAATTTAAGAAAATAGCTGATGGTAAAAATAAATGCTCATTGCCTGCCAAAGCAGCAGGCAATGACGGTAAAAGGAAGGGAAGCAAAGGAAACACCCTTACACACTTTCATCTGAAAAGATTAAAATAACGTGTGTAAACTTTGGCACATTACGTCTGCCAGTGCAGGTCTGGCTCAATGTTAGGATTTGCCCAAATTCAAAATTCTTATCGTGAGAAACATATTCAAGAAGCCATGTGTTTACAGAAAGTCCCAGTCGACGGGTTAGTTAGTCCATCTTGTGTCCACACTGTGTACTGCGCCGCTCAGCTACTGTCAACACATATCGAGGCTTGACAAGTTACACAGAAGTGCAATGGAAACAAACAAGGCAGTAAAAAAGACCATCAGAGGAACTGAGAAATATGTCATGGAAACCACGCTCCACGTCTTCTTACACCCAGTGCTCAAACCACACGTGTAGACAGCACCCATCACACATGCAGCACGGCTCCTCTCTTTATCAGCTCCTACCTGCACAGATTTTCTTTTTTTTTTTTTAATTGCAAATTGCACATTCACAACCTAACACAAATGATGAGGCCGGTGCCCCCCTTTTTTTCCCCATTCAGCCTAAACCAAATTAGTGTTTGAATATTTCATTAAAAATCATTTCATTTAAACTTACTCGGCTGTCGATTCCTGTACTGTTTGGTTACGGTAGATGATCTGTCACCAACATAAGGACGAGTTTGACAACACGTAATACACAAGCTGCTGTTTACTGTAAACTGTGTGTAATCCCCCAGGGGAGGCCCTGCATGTCACTGTTAGAGAGAGAGAGCGAGCGCAGGAAAGAGAGAGAGAGACTTTCAGACAGAAGTGGCTAAATGATCGAGTGAGAGTGACAGTGTAAAGCGTAAAGAGTTCTCAATAAGGAAACTGAAGACATTTTTTACATCTGGAGTACTTACTGAAGCCACCAGCCTGGAACCAGCTCGAGTATGTATGTTTTAATCTCAAACTACACACCAGCGACAGAAGAGCAGATACTGTCAATTAATTATGGCGATAAAATGCTTGATGGCGGTGAAGTGCTTGATAGTTGGAGACCTGTAAAGTTTAATAGGTGTTTTGCATACTCACAAACTTAATAATAATCAGAAAATAACATTACAGCCACCACATGGAGACATATGGTAACAAAATCTTTTGATATGTGTATATAAATTATAAAAATATACTGAAGTTTGAATTCACACACAATAAAATGAAATAATGAATCATTCCTTGATCATGACAGTGGTTTACAGAGTTATCTTTCATTTACGGGCGAATACAATTTTTTTTAATGTTCACACTACTGTACAACATTCAGAATTCTGACTGCAAAGTCAAGTTTATTTTTATCTATTGTTTTTTTTTTTTTTTTTTAACTTCTCATGCAGGGGAAACTATATATGGGTGAAAACATTTTCCACTTCCTCAAATAGGTTCTAAGTGATTTTGAACAACACTTTTACTACCTGTATTTGTGCTGTCAACGATACAAGACGTTTTAAATGCGCTCCATTCATTTCCTAGCACCGGGCATGAACGCACAGACCGGGGCCGGCATTGGGAGGAGTGGAGCCGGAAAACAGCTTCAGTAGAGCTCATCTGCTTTGTCAGGTAAGAACGTGAAAAAAAAGAGGAAAAATGATCGCGATCGTGTGACTGATATTGTAAATTAAGTATAAGAACTGTTCCTTTTACACATTCAGGATGGGCTGCAGTTGCAGTGGCCAGAAAGAAGTAAAAGATGTCAACTTCTACAAAGTAAAACAAAGCTGTCAGACCTCCAGCTCATCAAATCACATTGTAAGTCGACCACGGAAGAGAAAAAAGTGCTTTAGTTTGTTGAATACTGACTTCCTATGATGAAGAGTATTATGAATATTAAATAAAACATATTTCATTCTTTAGGCACAAAGTGGAAAGTCCTATTCTAATAATGGTAAGTACCAAACACCACCCACTGGAACCAAGTGACAAATAACGGGCCTGCGTGTAAATGTAATAGCTGCTGCTCGGTAGCAGCGAGAGGAGGCTACGTTTAAGCGATTAAAATCTCTGCAGGACTTCCTCTGCTCTCTTCTGGGGGAAAGATGAGATTGTTCGGCAATGAAAGTCATTTACGTGTCACAGGCGGGTAACAAACATCTCGTGTCTTGGTTCCTGAGAGAAGAGCCAGCTTTTGTAGTAGTGTACTTCAAATGCTGCAGTGTACGCGTCTGCCGCACAATTAGTAGCAGCAAAACCCCCAAAACACATATAAATAAAATCTATGAAATATTGCAGAAATAACGGTTTGCTCTGCTTTTGCCCTCAGACGACATTGTGTTCATCGCACAACATGATTTCAAAGGGACCAACGACAGCGACCTACCTTTCAGAAAGGGAGACAAACTTAGGGTTCTGCAAGAGTGAGTGGCCTTACGATCGTGAAAGGAAAATGATTACGCCATAAAAATAACCTGACATCTCTGTTTTGTCCGTAAGAAATGGGGAATGGTGGGTGGCTCAGCTGCTGTCGACCGGACAGGAGGGCCTCATACCCTGTAACTACGTAGCCAGAGCGGACACGCTGGAGGTGGAAAAGTATGGAACCGATTCACACACATCTCGTTGAGTGAATGAAATGCACTGGCACATCTTCAGATAATCACAGCAGGCGTGCTCCCCTTGCAGATGGTTTTGCAGGGACCTGAGTAGAAAGGAGACGGAACGGTTGCTCTTGGCGCCCGGAAACAAACCAGGAGCCTTCCTGATCCGGGAAAGTGAGACCAGCGCAGGTGAATTCCATCGTTCCATTGACCTCGACCATGTTTTAAAGCCTCGGTTAAGTGTTTGAGTTTGAAACGTTGCTGTGCGGCTAACGGTTGAATGTATCTGTTTTCCCTGAACCAGGCTCCTTCTCACTGTCAGTCAGAGACTTTCAACCAGAACAAGGAGATGTGGTAAAACACTACAAGATCCGCACTATGGACAAAGGTGGCTACTACATCTCCCCTTCCAAGACGTTCCCATCCCTGCAGGAGCTGGTTAAATACTACAGCCGTAAGTAAACATAAAAAAAACTGCACAGTTCATTAGAAAGGAGTGGGACCCCTGCTGCATCTTTAAATGTCTGCACTCACTTTGAATTCGACAAGGAAGTCAGACTCTTGTGATGTGATGTGCATTTCCTGTTAGAGTGATAGCGTTTGAACCCCTGTGACTAGACCACAAGATAAGAAGGCCAAATTGCTAGCATGGCTGATCAACAACTGGTGAGAAAGCAGAACATTACATGCATGCGAGCGCTAGCTTTTCCAACAGTTTAGTAGAAAGTGAGAATCGAATTGCGTTTTTGTTTGTCGTCAGAGAAGTGAATGCAGTGCTCACAAACGGTGCCTCAAAATGAAAATATTCAGATTAATGAGATAGACACACAACAACCTGTTCTTCCTAGAACTCTGTATTAAGATGACTTTTTGGTACTTAAAGCCACAAACGTTTCCATTTATTGTGTAAGCAAATCAACAACAGATTAAACAATAGACTAAATTAGCTTTAGTATATACAGTATATATGCATACATAATGTATATGGTAAAATGGTAAATGGCCTGCATTTCAGCGCCTTTCTAGTCTTTTTTGACCACTCAAAGCGCTTTAGACTACACTGTCAATTCACCCATTCACACCACATTCATACGCCGACGGCACATGCCATCGGAGGCAAATACCTTGCCTAAGGATACAACGATATGCAGCTTGGAGGAGCCGGAAATCGAACCACCAATTTTCTGACTGGTGGGTGACTGCTCTACCGCTGAGCTACAGCACAGACAGAACAGAGCAGAGGCGTCAAACAGATAGACATGCATGCGAGGTTGCCTTGGATACAGCATCCCGGTACACCTCAGCTTTTTTATTTTCTCTTTAACTCTTTAACATTTTTACGGTTTTTATTACTGTTGTTTTCTAATTAGGGTTAGGGTTAGGGTTAGGGTTATAGGTGTATGTATATACATACATACATATATATTATGTATGTATATATACATACATAATATAAAAACATAAAAAACATAAAAAAATGCCCTTTAAAATGGATCATTTAAAAACAAAAAGGTACAAATGGATGTTCAAGTGACATACAACACATTATGTACATTTTGAGGGAGCTGATAAGCTCTGTAAAAAACATGAATGTGTTGCTGCAGGTACAGCGGACGGCCTGTGTCAGCGGCTGTACGCTCCTTGTAAGCCGAAGGCCCCCCAGCAGCCGTGGGCACATGACGAATGGGAGATTCCCCGAGAGACGCTGAAAATGACGACGAAGCTGGGGGCCGGGCAGTTTGGAGAAGTGTGGATGGGTGAGAGAGAAAGCGATCGACTAATACAGTTATTGTCAGCGTCGTGGCGCACGCTGTTAAGCTCCCCTGTTTGAACTCCTGCAACAGGTTACTATAAGAACACCAAGAAGGTTGCGATTAAAACCTTAAAGGAGGGCACCATGGAGCCGGAGGCCTTCCTCCAGGAGGCCAACCTGATGAAGCAGCTGCAGCACGACCGGCTGGTGCGGCTCCACGCTGTGGTCACCAAAGAGCCAATTCTTATTGTCACTGAGTTCATGGCCAACGGTAGGAAAGCAAGAAATTAGGCTGATGCCTGCTTTAAAGCATGCAGATCATTTTTCTAAGCCCTTTTCTAAGCTACTCGAGACTTCAGACACAGTCAGACAACAAATCCACATTAATGTAATTTATACTATTCATTATATGAGACTGTGTTTCTGTTTTTAAGTTTGTTATATGTGATGTTATTGTGTTGTAATTAGTTAACACCTAGAACTGTAGACTCAAAAAACAAACAAATGCATCAAATGCGTCACAATGCTGGGCTTTTGCACATGTTTCTAAAAGGTATTTGCCTAAAAACGACGATTGCAGCTCCATCCATTCGTATCATGCAGCCTCCAGTTGCAACAACATCACACATATCGAGCTGCTTCCCGTACACAAATAACACATAATTTCTGCTTTCTCTTTGTAACCCATTTAAGGGTAAAGACGCCTTCAAAGAATGTATTTGCGAACGTTAGTTCCTCATAATTTTGTGTTGTCCTTCTATTTTTGTCGTTCACAGGATGTCTTCTCGACTATCTAAAATCAACCGAGGGAAAAAAACTAAAGCTGAACAAGCTGATAGACATGTCAGCACAGGTGAGAGAGTTATATATAGAGTATATATATATATATATATATATATATATATATATATTTTAATGATGCTGCTCACATACATCTTCATTTCAGAAAAATAATGCCTTTTCTTAGAAATTTGCAGAAACTCTTCTTTCTTTCGCTTTGCCCAATAAGGCGTCTTCATTGCCGAACAACTTCTCCTCTCCAACCATCTTCATTTGTGACAATAAAAAAAAAATGTCACTAGTATTTAATTCACTGATTTTTGCACCCTAAAAAAAACAAACAAAAAAAAAGCAGCCCACTGACAACCCCGGCTGACCTCAAAATCTATTTATACTGCAATGGCTGCTCTACAGTGACTGTGAATGTCAGTCGTGGTACTGTAAAGGCTTTGACAGTCATGAACACACGTGGAAACTGTCAGCAGTAGATGTGTGGTTTCTGTGGTGGGGCTTTTGCTTGTCTGGTTGAAAGCCTCGCCCTGCGTCAATTATTAACATCCGGACAGGAAATCGTGCTATTTTTCCATCCACAGCGAGCTCCCCCAGAACTCTTTTGCCCCCTCCAAAATAAGCAGTTTTTTTTCGTCTTCCTGAGAGTTGGCACATCCTGTCAAACTTTGTTGCTGTTATAATACACATAAATGCAAGTATTCACACGTAATTACCCAGAGTGTGACATTTGGAGATAAAAGTTGCACACCGCAGGGGTTTTAAATGTTCACACATTCTTTAAATGGGTTTATCTGGCTCTTTAATCATTATATTTCAAGTTTCCTCACTTTCCTTGTCGCTGATTTCTGAAATGCTGCTTCTAATATTCCTCTCCTTCGTGGGGTGGCAGATCGCTGAGGGCATGGCGTACATCGAGAGGAAGAACTACATCCATCGAGATGTGCGCGCTGCAAACATCCTGGTCAACGAGATGCTGCATTGCAAGATAGCCGACTTTGGCCTGGCCAGGATCATCGAGTCAGAATACACGGCTCAAGAAGGTGCTCGAATGTGCAATGGAAAGCATGCAGGGCTGCAGAGGAGGGTTTTATAGATGGGACAACACCAAACTGTCATCTGGTGTAACTCAAAAAAGATTAAAACCACATGTTATCAACTTATTGATCACTATATTATAGGTGGAATAAATTTGTAAAATTTATAATTATTTTTCGGTTACACCATTTGACATTTTGTGTCAAAAAATCATGCAAAATTGTGACTTTAAAAAATAATAATAAATATTATATTAATATTAATAATATAGTTAAGTGTTTTCCAGCAGTATGAAGGTCAAAAATATCTGTTTTAAATATTCGCCACACTGCCTGGAATTATCCTATACACCAGCCATCATATGGCCATTTTTATTGTAGCAAAATCAACAGTTTTTCAAAACTAAAAAAAAAAAAAAAAAAAAGTAGTTACGGCCTAGAATTCATCCTACGACTCTTTAAGGTAGATGATATAAGATGGATGGATTGCTTCAACAGTTATTCTGAGGACAGGCTGTGGTTTTTAATAAAGAATATTCTATAATAGCAGACGTTATTTTATATTGTGACAGTCGGAATACATCTCTATCATGATGGAATGATCGTGTGTGCTGTGGTATAACCGACGCAGCAAGATCTCTGCCTGCTCATCATATCTGATCTCTGACATGTCACACGTACTGCACCCAATCTCTGAAAGCCCTCGTCCTTTTGCAGCAACATAATTTTATCCTCACCTCCTGTCAAACTCTTTCTCATATTAAAAAAAAAAAAAAACAGGTGCTAAATTTCCCATCAAGTGGACGGCTCCGGAAGCCATCAACTTTGGCACGTTCAGCATCAAGTCGGACGTCTGGTCCTTCGGGATCCTGCTGACAGAAATAATCACCTACGGCAGGATACCCTACCCAGGTACATGAAGGGAGAAATGTTAGAGCCACTTTATACTTTTTGTATAGTAACCAATGATTAAGGTACGTTTTCTTCTTGGGAACCAGGGATGACAAACCCGGAGGTGATCCGCTGCCTGGACAGGTTGTACCGGATGCCGCGTCCGGACGACTGTCCTCAGGAACTCTACGACATCATGTTGATCTGCTGGAAGCAGAACCCCGAGGACCGGCCCACGTTCGAGTTCCTGCAAAACACGCTCAACGACTTCTTTATCGCCACGGAGGGACAGTACGAGATGCAGCCATGATTAAAGAGGAACGGCTGTTTAATCGGAGGAGGAAAAAAAACTATTTGGCCTTTTTTTTTAATACAAGTGAAATAAATATTCCTTTTATTCCTCTTTTATGAGTGAATGTAAAACGCTATTTATAGCTTCTCCTGTCTCTACAGCCTCCGAAATAATGTCATTGATCAAAGGCAGAAAAGCAGCATTCACAAACCTCAAATACGCGGTTTTGTTGACTTTATTGCTGTGTCTGATGCCATTTCGGTCTTGGCAGCAGCAGCAGAGAATGAAGACACGTGATCTGGAAATACAAATACATATATAAAGTTAAAACGGCCTTTGGATGGGGGGTGAAGCCAGCACAGGTAAAGTTGCAGATTAAATATTTTTTTATGGTACAGAAATAAGCAGCCTGAGATAAATAAGTATGATACTTTGCACTTTTTACATTTTTTTTACTCCTTCTGTCACTCAGCTGATATATAGAAAAAGGAGGCCTTTTTTAAAGAGAATTGATACTTGCATATATATTATTTTTTGTAAATTCATTTTTTTTACATTATTTAGATTTATCGATTGATTTGTCTGTTTATTATTTCATGCCAGTTGTCTTGATTAAACAACTGTAATTGTACCTTTTACTATAGTGATTGCAGTATTTATCATAAAAGGGGGAATCAAACCGAACAGCTCTATCATGGGAACATTAAGGATGGGTTCAGAATTTTCTCACTGTAATCATTCCTACTTTTCATGCTGACTATTAAAAGCCTTTACGGTGGATAAAATCCTTGATTTGAGCAAAAATGTATTTAAAGGTTTATCTGAAGCTAATTTGAGACTTTTAGTCTCAGTTGAACAAACAAAGGAGTTTTCCTGTTAATCACAAAAAAAGATAAAATTTTACACTAACAAGGCAAAAACTTTGAAAGATAATTAACTAAACTGACAGATTAGAAATCAGGTTTATGTCATCCAGCGCTTACACTGAAAGCAGACTTTTTTTAAAGGCCAGGATAAACAGACATCATACAGAAACGCTACGGATGAAATAAGAATGAATGAAAGGGTTTGCACACCAGGAAAATGTTCTGGAAAGAATATTATAATAAAACACAATCGACTACAGCATAGAGACCAAATAAAAGTCTGGGATTTTAATCTATTTCGACCCATGCACAGACACAGGCGAATAGTAAAAGTTCAACAGAGATTATTAACAAACCAACGCGGTACTAGGTTTAAAGTAGAGAATGTAGTATCGTACAGGAAGCCTTTGGATGCATCTGAGCTAAATTACAGCAGTTTTAACCAAACCATGGGGGGTGGGGGGCAGACGCTATCTTAGCTATAATGGAGTGGAATAGCCGTGGCAGTCAGGGGTTAAACCCTGCCATTTCCTGAATGGACAGGAAACAGGAAGCGTGAGTCAGCATTCCTTAAATGCCACACAGCGAGAACACCCTCACACGCCAAATAGGTTGAGTTTTTTGCATTTTTTTTTTTTCCCAAAATACCAGGCGGGTATTGAAGTGTTGAGACACACACACACACATACACACACACATTAAAAAAGGTGCTTTATTATGTGCTATCTGCCCGTATGTCTAGAGATATTATTACGAGCGAGTTTAACAAACCGTCAAAAGGCTCTAATGAGAGTGATCTGAAGGCGTTCTTTAATAATACACACTGACATTGAACTTTGGAGGATTTCCAGCTGCAGGAGGAGCCTGTATCAACAGAATATGCTGCATCTTGAGTTTCCTATGGGACAGTTATTCCATAACCTACACTCCAGTAGCAGATAGCTTCCACGCTGGCAGTGCTTGTAGAATCCATCAGTCTGCACAAATGCAGATGAATAAACGTTTAGGCTTCCTGTGACAAATATCATTACATATAAATATAGCTGTTCCCTAACAAAACTAATACAAATACAACATGAAGTACAATACAAAGTTTAAATCAGGAAATGGAGAAGATAAATGAATCCTACTCTTGTCATCCTGCAGAGGTCAGTGTCACACAGCTTCACATGCTCCACTCTCCTGGTGAATGGAGGCACGTTCTAAATGCATTCTCCAATTAGGGGTTATTTCTAACGTAACCTGTAAAATAAAGCGTTTACAACACATATCCAGAAACCGCTCAACAGAAATGTTCTTTCACTGCATATAAAAAAACTGGCAGGGAAATGTGACCTCGACCCTTTACTGCACATCCTCTGAAAGTGGCATGTGTGCCCAGGCGGCAGATGTGGTCCTTTCAACATTCATCTCTGTGGTTAAGTGTGTACACGGTGGTCTGAGTCATTATGTGAGAGAGGGAGAGTCTGTTACCACTGGGCCTCGCTGCAATGGATCCTATCACAGTAAGCTGTATTTATCTGCCTGATTGTCTGGATTTCAATATATGTAATAGCAGAGGTGGATATTCAAGAATAAAAGTTGCTGGGAGGCTTAAACTCATCCTACTATCCTTTAGATTTTTGCTTATATCTTATTTCGGTGTATGCATTTGTCTTTGCTGGAGCTGATATATATTAAGAGATAAGGAAGATGAGAAGATCACAATTTTCAAAAACCTTCCCCACAGGCACAGCCATGGGGGGGGGCATTAGGCATTAAGGAAGTCTCACGCCACAGCGTGATTGATAAAGCAGGCCGCACCTCAGAAAAAATGAGCCGTGATGTTAATACAAGATGACAAGACACGCGGGGTAAAGGTTGGGAGGCCTAATCACCCGCCCCCTCCCCCCTGTCTGTTCGCCCGCCGCCACCTTTGAGGCATAATGACGGGAAACGCTGGCTTGTACACAGATTGATGGCTGCTCCCCGGAGAAGGCAACACATCATTAGCATCTTGTGAGGATAACCCCCGACGCTGTCGGCGGGGGGATTGAAACGAGCCCAGCGCCACAGATGAAAAGATCTCAACTGCCTGTAATGTTTCTGTTCTCGGTGGCGTTCGCTTGGCATCGGGGCTCCTCATCAACATATTTTCTCTCCCGGGGCTTTTGATGTCATTAAATAAATGGCTCCATCAATCAAAGGACGTTTGGTCCAGTGGACGTGAGAGCTCTCGAAAAAACGATGACAGAAAATGTCCACAAGCATTCAGCCAAACGAGCGTTTCGCCAAGCGCTAAGTGGACGACGCCTGTGGGGGGTCTCGCACGGAACGATTTCTGGATTTCTTCTTACGGACGAAAATGGCGTCATAGTCGCAGTTAATTAATCCGATCTCTGAACACTGCTATTACATCTGTCACATGGGCGGAATCTTGTGGATGTGTTTGCAGGTTTGTAAGATGACTGCGTTGTTTTTTCACAAGTTGCTTACAGCCCCCATGTGAGCAAGAGAATCTAGTATTTCTGCTGTACATGCTGCTAAGAGGTATACGGTATGTACACGTACAAGTAGTTTCTACCCAATGAATCATCAGATTAACCAAATGCTTTGACATGAAGACACCTGTAATATTATTATTAAATTGTTATTTAAAGGTCCTATATCATGCAAACGTTCACTTTATATTTGTTTAGGCCTTCACCGCCTTACAAGAGAAAATCAACCAATCAGATGTGAGGCTTTCAAAAAAAACAACTCTTTGGAGCACCGTAGAACTCCATTGAGGTATTTTTTTTTGTACTTTGAATCCCAAATATGTCATGTCAGCGGCGTCAAAATTTCAAATACACACGGAGAAGTGCATGACGTGGGACATTCAAGAGATATAGAGAAGTTCTACTGTAGGTAGGTAAGTAAATTCTCACTATTACCATACGATGAAAGGTCAGACTCCTGGACTCCTACACCCCTGGAAATCAATACATAATGATAAAGGTCAGTGCTCTTCAGAGTTCTCCTGAAAAATGCTGTGGATCAGACTGGAGCATCACGTTCTTAAAACTGCTTGTTTACACTTTAGGCGATTCGCATCCTGACAACTGAGTTATTACTTCCTGGTGATATGCAGGCTGAGCTAAAGCTCTACACACCACATTAATGGACAAACAACAAGACAACATACATCCCAACATACATCAGCTGATAATATTCTCTTTCTTTCTGACATGTCATATGCAGAGTTCACTATGCTGATGGTTTCGATGAAGCAAATGGAAAAAAGTACCATAATTTATGGACACATGTTTTCATTCCTCAGTAAAGGATTTAGAAAACCACCCACAAGATTGATATGTGCTCATAATATATGAGCATGTGTCATTTCTTTTAAAGTAGGGAAGCCTTAAAGCCGTGAGGTAGAGTACAAACGTACCTGGGAATTTACCAGCACTGTTAAGCTCAATGATGAGTCAAGGGCACCGGTAACTACAGGGAATTATAATTATAGACGCCTCGGTGCAGGGAAAACTACAATCCAGTGCGGGTGGGTTGTGATGTGACCACTCTACTGGTCTCACTCAGGGAGGGGGAAATAATCAGATTGGTTTTCAACAAACACTCTCAAAAAGGATCACTAGAAACCCATGAATTCTCCCATGTGGTGGAGCATTCGTCTCATGGGTAAATGAACATGAGTAAAAATCACATAAAGCTCTCACGCAGCAGTAAAACATGTACACTTTACATGATTGTGGGGTCACCCAACACCTGCAGGCATATCTGGTGCCGTGGTCATAAGAGGCCTCTGTTAGCCCGCTAATAAGACAGCTTATCATCCCTCGTCAGTATGCAGCCCCGTGCCCCGGCCCCTTTTATAAAGATCCCTGCTGTCACCAGCCACCTTCTCCTAGCGGTTTGTGTTCCAAATGTCAGTAAATATTCATGTGTGAGGAATTGACCTTGAACGGCTCCCTCTGCCGATGTGCTCTCCCTCCACTGGGTCTTTAACTTTCAGTGTCAAAACTGAAAAACACAGAGAACAAATGTTTATATCAGTGTCTGCAAATCTATGTATAAACCATTGACATTGATTTCCATTCAAAAAGGGGAAAGTAAATGTTGCCCTGCTCTTTATTCTCAAGTTATGGACTCGCAGTTTTGTTAATATGCAGAATAAATAACCGTGGCATGCTCTTAACTCATAATCTAACTTGACTAAGTGGCTACTAATGCTTTACTTAACCGCCTTCACGACCACGCCAGGAAAATCTCTGGAGACGTTTATCGGACATAATGTTTCCAGTCCTGCACTGAGGACGGACAAATTGAAACATAAACAGTCAATATCCGCGGCTGTTTGTTAAAATCCCTGTCTGCTATTCCACTCTCTCATTACTTATAAAGTTCTCTGGGCACTGCACGCCGAGCAATTAACATTTTGAGCGTCTGCTCGTGCCAGGTGAGGTTGCTTTTTTTTTGGTATTTTTAACCCTGCCCTTCAGGAAACGGTTTTTCAGGGGGCGGCGGTAGTGGTGCAGCTAAATTAAGGTAGAGTTGGGATAAAACCCAGAAGAGATTTGGAAGACTTTGAAAAGGTCAGTAAATGTAGTCATTACTGTAAAAACAAGCTATATAATCATGTCACCTGCATAACAAATATGTGCATAGTGTTTGGAATTATTCCAACATCAATAATGTGAAGGTGCTATAACGTACGACACTTTGGGTATTGTTAAAGCATGGCAGTAATAAACGGATTCCAATAATTTCACCCATTCAGACACTTTTTTTTCCTCAAGGTTTCTTGCAGACTGCTGGTGTTGCCATGAAGAAAAGAAGAAACAATATATATATATATATATATAAAGCTAAGAAAATAGCTGGCTGGCGGGTACATATTGTAATGCTGCCCCTGAACAGAGGGAATTTGAGATAAAGCCTAAACAATGCCCGCAAGGACAAATCAGTCCTTGTATTTTGTCATTCAGGAGATAATATCAGGCTCCAGCCCTTTGAGTTAGTCAAATAAAGTGGACGTCTTCCACCGCCACAGCCTCTTTAGTAAAAAACATCCGTCCTCGTGTCTTGATGGACAGAGTGTCCCTGCTCGGCTGCTCCAAACAGAAAGATGGGACTTGGCACTGAAAACACAGTAACTTTGAAAGTTATTGAGTTTATTGGAGCCATTTGGACAGCTGAAGCGTCATATTCGCTTCGGATACGCATTTAAATAGATTTTTGCAGGGAAAGAGGGCTGTGCTTTATAAAGGGATCTCTTAATGGCCAGACGGGACAGGGGGGATGATCACAGCGGGAAAAATGTGTCCATGTTCATTTGGATCCTCAACTTGTTTTTCTAAAGACAGATTTCAGTAAAAAATGGCCTCCAATAATTGGACGCACCATTATCCAATGAAGTCAAATCACAAACAGACTGAACCAGAAGAAATAAAAAGCTAAAATGTTGAAGGATTTACTTACAGGGGATTAAATTCATATGCATATTTATAATCACTCACATTATGTCACATGCGCATCGACCTGCATCGATGGATGACAGTTACACACAAGATCAAACTTGACAAACTGCGGCCATCTCTGTATAATCAGCTAATTACGGAAATGTACTGTAAGCAATGGAAGCAGACGTCTGACTGACATCAGGAAAACCGGAAAGAGCAACTGTGATGGTGAAAGTAGCACAGAAAGGAAGCTCTTTTTGCTCTGATTTGATAACAATATAGAACCAACCTCTTCCTCTAGGAGGCCAAAAAGAATAATTTAGTGTTTCAATATTCCAAAAAACCTGCAGGGGTTTTGTATTCTTCTCACACTGGGAGTTCGTATTCATTTAGTGTGACACTGTGATTTACCCGGTTTGCACACAAATGAAGGATTATACTCTGCCACATAACAGCCGAGCAACAGGAGCTACTGGAGCAGTCAAGCAGTTCTTGAAAAAACAAACATTTGGACAAAATTAGAATGAAGTGAAGGGCAGAGCACGTTGCAGTTGTATAGAACATGTCTGTTCCATCGTAAGCCGCTCATTTAAATCCTTATGGCATTTCATATTGTAATTGAAGCCTTTGTTTTTAGAGGTGCTGCAATAATTGCCAATGCTTCTACCACTTAGATCAGGGTTTCTCTCTTTTATCAGCTGCTTCTTGGTCAAACAACATGAAATAAATCTGAAGTCGAGGACGGACGGGGTAGTGAGCCTGAACCCTGTGTGAACTCAGCCTTTAATTCCAGACTATAGCAGCTCTTGCATCAGACTGCTGGCTCTACTCGCTTTTGATGTAAATGCAAGGGAAGTTGTGGCGAGGAGATTTATTATGATCAAGAACTTTTTTTTTTTTTTTTTTAAGATGCCACTTCATCCTTATTCCGCTTTAGATGTTACTCAACACATGCATTAAAAAGCACCAGGGAAAATTACAAAACAAAACATTTTCAATCATTTTCAGTTTTTGTCCTAAAGCCCCTTTATCGCTGGATACACATGTCAATTAAGTAATGTTGCCAATACTTTTTTCCCTTTGTATAAACGCTGGCTACTGCAAAAAAAAAAAGGTTTGGGCCCCTGAATCATTGCTATAAATCCCCAGCACAGGACAGAAATGCGTTGCTGTGTGTGAGAGAGAGCCAAAAAGTCTCTTCTCAGAAAATCCTCACAATCTACTTAAAAGTGTTTAACGTAAGTGCAGGAATCTCCTGTCACTGCAAAAAAATGATTTTGTTTTATACACAATTACAGAGGAGCTCAATAAATAACTAGGAGGAAGTTAAATGTGACAGGGTGAAACACAATGGAATAATCGTGCCTGTGTGACTAAAGTGACCTCTAGAGGAAAAATACATCGTTAATGAGCGAACACTAATGACGTTTAAATTACCTTTCAGTATTTTTGTTAGAGAACCCTGAGATAAATGCCACAAAAATGTCAATAACAAATAGACTGCTGTCGCGGTGACTTCAATATCTAACATCTGACTCAAATGTCCTTTTTTCCTTTTGTTATTTTTTTCCCTGTTCTCACTGCTAGAGGACCAGAGAGCACATAGAAACAATGGAAACACATCAGGGAGAAAACAATCTCTTCATGGCCACTAAAAGGTTTCTGAGTGGTTCATTTATTAGGAAAAAAAGCTGCAAAATAACATTTTGAAAGGGTCAACAACAGCAACGCACTCTGTCCAAATGAGTTATTTTCATCCTTTTATTCATGCTACAAATCAGAATATAACAATAGGACATAATACTTGGTGTCCATATGCACCATGTGACTGATGATTACATCTTGTAGCTATATTATTCCCTCACAACGCATGCTATTACTTCCAGCAGAGGTGGAACTTAAGTAAAGGTATTTCCACTTCATTCTTACACCCCAATACATTTCAAAGAAAATTTCACATTTTCTACATTTAATTTTTTACTTAGCCTTTTTATAAGGTGGAAATTTAACATATCACATTTTAATATTCCTACTGTTTAAATTGTGTTTTCTTTCCCTTTTTATGTTATGCAATTTATAAAAAGTGCTAATCAAAATTTATTAAACAAACTTGTACCCTTTAAATAAAGGGCTAGGGCCTCTAATCCTAATATGGTGCAGTTACTATATCAATTTTTTTAATAATGGGCTTCACATTGATAACACAAAACATAATAATACATGTATGCTTCTTTCACATGTATCATCACATCACGTTTAGTGATAATATAAGTGCACAAATAGAGCCTGAAGTAAAGTAAGTACTACTATAAGACTTCTCCTTATTTCTTTCACCGTCCATCCGGCACCGGTTCTGGTTCTGGTTCTGTCCGGACACACACACTGCAGCATGCCTGCATGTGTTGGCACATTCTCTGATAATGTGAACGTGTCCCACGAGGCAACAGGCGCTCCGCATCCATCAGCATGATTCATCTGCCTGATAACATGACGAAAAAAAGACACCGTCACATATTTCAGATTTCACCCACTCCCATGGCGTGACAGCATCCGTTTGTAATCAATTTATCCTCCTTTTATTTGTCAGTGTCATAGAGATTATTCCCTCTCTCTCTCTCTCTCTCTAGGAACACCACTCGCTCCCTGTTGCTTTCTCGCACGTTGCGGTTGCAGCCTCTGCTTTTCTGGCTCTGCTACTGAAATATTAAAGCAGCTGGTGTGTGTTAGAGAGACAGCGAGAGAGAGAGTGTGTGTGTGTGTGTGTGCAGGTGAGAGTAACACAGCCGCTGCTCCGATGATGACACACGGATGATTAATCGCGGTGCGCTGCGCCTGCACTTTGAGCCCAGTGCGCAGAGCTGGAAACTTGAGGCGCTGTCCGCGGTGCTGAAGCCAGCGGCCGCCACCTGAGCCGCTACCTGGCCGTCTCCAGGACGTCGGACAGCTCCCACACTAAGTGGCCGATCGCTCGATCGGTCATTGATTGAGTGATTGATTGATTGATTGATTGATTGATTGATCGGGGTGGTTGTCTCAGCCTGCCCGGGCGAACATGGATTGAAGGACTCACGGATGAATGAGGGATCGGCTCGGCCGAAAAAGAACAAGAAGAAGAAGAAGAAGAAGAAAAAGATGTTCCCGAAGACGTCGTCCTCTCACCTACTTTCGCCGGTTATCGATCATCTGAAAGCGGCTCGTCAATAAGCCGTTTAGAAGAGGAGCCGAGTGGTTTTCGTCCCAACATGTTACACAAATGAAGCGCAGTGATTTAGTTGCCCTTCAAGCCCCATAGGAGATCTGCGTGTTTCATCTTATTTTCTATTTTATCTTTTCACCTCGGAGGGACGACGGTATCCATCAAGACGGAGACATGGCTCTGCTGCTCCTGCTGCTCAACTCCCTGGTCCTGTTGCTTTTTGGCAGCGACATGTTCTTGGTGGGAGCAAGTAAGTAGAAGTCAAAATCCAATTTATCGTGCACTTTCAATTGTTCCCGAAGCGTGTGTATGCATATGCATGCATGTGTGTGTGTGAATGTGCAGATCGTAATAGACTTGATTTTGCTCCCCATTCATTTTAAAAATGGTTAATGAAATGTCATTCCGTGCTGATGGAGTCCACTCACTGACAGTCTGTTTAACCGGATTAAAGGTGGCAGCATGTTTAGGTACAGAGAGCAAGAAATGGTGTCATTTTTTTTGCCTATATTATTACCTTCATAATAACCTTGACAGTGTGCATGTAATTAAAAGCTGTCATACAACCCAGTGGTTCTGCCTACTCACTTGAAAAAAGCATCTTACCTGTAAAGAAAGCTCAAATCAGGTTCCTACTGAGCAACGTGGCTTCACACATACTGTATATACAGGCCACTCACTTCTCTGAATTAACACCAGTTGCAGAACCAGTTCAGAATCTATAAAGTCACAGCGACCCCCTTTTTGTTCCCCATTCTGTATATTACAGCGTGGCTTAGTTTATGCATGAGTGAGAAGATCTGTTTATGTGTTTGTGGTTGTTGCTACATTCCCAAAATATAGACACTAGATCTGTTATCTTTCCATTCTAAATATAGACTCACCATTCAGGATTCTTTGCTGTACCTGTGAGGAATTTCTCGTCGTTCCGCTTGCCTGTGCATCTACAGTATCTCTCCCTCTCCATCGACCTGTCTACCTCTATCACTTCCTCTGTCGCCTCTTGACGGAACAGAGGCCTACATGTGATAGCGCCTGTAGAGAATCGAGATTGGCACTTCACTGTTTCTGTGTGTGTTAGTGTCTGCCTGAGACATAACATCCACAGCGTTTTCTTTTTTTTTTTTTTTGTCCCCCCCCCCCATGTTCTGCTCTGACACGTGAGCAGAGGAGCATCTCTGATCTCGGTGGAGTTCAGCAACGGGGTTGTCAAGAGCAGAGTGGGGGGGGGGGGGGAAATTACTAATAAAATAACAAACACAGCAGTCATAAATATAAATGTGGCTGTTGCCATTAGCTTCAAAGTAAATGGAAAAATAAATGTGGAATTCATTAGTGCCGTCACTTGCTATGCCTGCATGGAGACTGAAGGATTCACAATGACACGACAGTCAGAGGAAGCTCTAAAATAATGTTAAGCTTCTTCGGTTCATGCTGAGGTTTTCTGAAATTCATTCAACCGTTCACACCGAATGAGGAAAAGGGGGGAGGCATTTTCTGAAAAGTCTCTCAGGCCAGAGGAACAACCAGAATGTCCACAGTTTGATTTAAGAGTGATACCAACATCTGTGAATACGGTGAATGTTTGTCTCTTTATCCGTCTGGAATTTCTCCTTGAAGCTTTTCAAACACGAAAGAAAAAAAAAAATCACTGAATGATTCAGATTAATTGGAAGTGAATTGAAAAACTATTTCCTTTCAACAGTACAATCCTTCAATTTCAGGACATAAATCTTCACTTTTTTCAAAAACAAGCAGAACTAGAAAATGGATAGAGCCATTCTGTATTATTGCTTTGTATTATCTAACAGAGTGAGGCCAGTGTTTACTCATGTTGTAATAATTGTATTTGCTGTCACGTGGCAGATATTTCACAAACATACCTAGAACAACCAGACAGTAGCTTTTTTATATATATAAATAATTGTAGATTTGAGCATGACACAGTAGATATCACAATTGTTGCTTTCTTGTTTACCTATTTGAAGAACAGAACAACGATAAAGCTCTACAGGCTGTGTTTGTGTGCTCTTGTCTGCCACTGCATGCTAGCCTCTACCTTTTTGAGGGGATGATGAAGCAGCGTTAGCCTGCAGCTGAAAAGCCTGAGGGTTTGGCCAAGGATTACATTATCTTTAGACTGGCACCTGGTCCCATCTGTCCCCGCTGCTATTTCGCAGCCTGTGAGTTTGTGAGAAAGAAGACCGAGCGTGCCGAAAGAAAAAGGGAGAGGGGGTGAATTCAGAAATGCAGAGTGAAAAGCACAGGACTTAAAGCCACACCTGGCTGGATAATCCTCATATCTGCTGTGTAGATGTAAGGATCCACTCACTCCTCATTGTTTTACCCACGCTAGATCCCAGTGTACAAGACTGTAGGATTTAACTCACAAAAAAAAAGCTCACTTCTCCCATGTGAAGCGGCGGCGGCATGCGACGGAGCCTTGAGAGGGATCCTCTTCAGGAACGAAACAAGAAGAAAATATACATATATATTTAATCACAGATGAGTGATATTCAAATGTAGTATGGGGGGCAAGAGAGCGCCACAGCAGAGATTAGAGACGGGGTGACGTCGCTAAAGAGGCCCGCCGCGCGGCAATTAGCAACATCTGTGAGCAGATGTGCCACGAATCTGCTGTGTAGGGGAGAACGAGGACGAGGAGGCTTCCCATAACTGGCGTTCAGCTCCATGCAGATGAGGCCGTTTGAAGACTGGCCGGGCAACACATCACAAGTTATTACCTGAATGTGTCATTTTTACCAACAGGACTAAGATATGATGATTATTAGGAAATGATCACAGTGCTTCAAGCTGTCGCCCTTTTGCAGGCAGTTGAGACTGAAATGTGTTTTTGCCTTTTAAGTGCTTCAAGGCAGTATAAATCACACACCTCGGAGTTTTACTGCGTTGTTAGTGAGCTGATCATCAATCACTGGGAACGTCTATGCTTGCTAAATAATGAGCTGAGCACTCATTCATGTCAGGCTTAGTATTGTCTATAAAAGCAGGCAGTGGTTCTGTCTTCATCTAGGACATTTGCAGAGAAACAGATCAGTGGACCCCGCTTACACAGCGATTGCAAAACTATCTACAAAAGGATTTCTGATACTAACCATGCAACTCAACTCTTTTTCTTTCCAGACGACAATAAACGAAACCAAAGAGTTCCTGCAAATAGAATTAAGAAGATAATGTGATCCATGTAAAATAATGGATCCTCCAATTTTCAAATCACATCTCATTGGCTATTCTGATGAAAAGTGTGCAGCATCTAGTGGAACAGGCTTGGCAGAAAAGGAATAAATATGTTTTAATTAGTAAATAATTCAGTCAAATCAGCATGGAGTGCCCCCCCCCCCCCCCTCTCTCTGGAGACCCCCATGGTTGCAGTGCAATGTTTCTTTACAGTAGCCCGCAACCCTAAGCTATCATTGGTGTAGGGGGTAGTGTGCTTGCCTTATAAGCAGCAGACATAGTTTTGAGTCCTAGCTGAAGCAATCCTTTGCTTCTATGCCCCAATTTCCAATTTTTGTTACCATTCAAACCTGCCTTCCTACACAGATTGTGTGGCCAATGTAATGAAAGTAAGTTTCCCAGTTTAGATGCTACTTAACTCGTCACACTAACACAGTCTCCTGTGGCCGTAGCAAACGCCAAAACTATGTAAGAAAAGTTGAGCTGCTGCTAAACTACAAATACAAACTACGGTGAAACTCAAAGAGATGTTCACAGACTCTCAGATAGATGTGTTGTTGAACATTTGTTAAAACAATGTGAAAAAAACAAAAGATTTATAATTTTACCATTTACTACACATACTGTGGGTAGCAGAGCAGTGTTTGGGACATGCAAAAATCACATACATCCACAATATCTACTTTTCTATAGGATTACAGACTTTCTATGGGCACTGCACTAGTAAGAAAAATCTGGGTTGTAACCATATATCTTATTGATCATTCAGAGATCCAGTATCGCTTACACTATATCTGCATGAAAATCTGGTTAGATGGACACTAACTAATGTGCTGCGATCCATCCTGGCCGGGCGCCCACATCCCAGGAGGGTCTTACATTTGTCTGTGGTGACACACACCTCGGCCACTGGCTGTCGCCGTTTGATTTCAGATCTCGCGTAAATCATCCGGCGGAGCGGGTCTCACACAGGACACGTGGCCAAAAAACAAATATTGAAATACCCACAATGACATTTGTTAACGCCGGAGAGGGAACATCAAACAAGCTGGAAGGGAACACTGGAAAGCAAACCTCGATTTGATATCCACACAAATATTTGCCCCGGTAATTCACACGACTACATTGGGCTATTTGTCATCCTCTCATTAGCCTAATAAAAACAGAACCAACAGTGATTGAATAACAGATTAATCAAGAAAAATGTTGCATGTCATGATCTTCTAAAATAGTAAATATAACAGTTTTAGTTAGTGTCATCCTATTTGTTTCTTTATGTTACCCTGCTGAGGTTTTCCAATTTAAAAAAAAAAATTGTCCTGCTTAACTGCCTGCTTGGGAAACAACATTACATAGGAGGAGGGTGACTTATACATTAGTAATGATTTATGGGCTGCTTCAGCTCAACCGTCACTTCCTCCATCACCACTAAATGACCCACAGCCAATGCATCACGTTATGGCTGCTTTTCTTTTTTTTTCCCCTCCTGTCCATGCATGGATGTCTCTATCTCCCTTAACCTAAAGGACAATGCCTTTCAACAGGAATGACTGTGTCTCGCCTTAGATAAATGTTGCACCTGATTCTCAACAGCGTGCAGTAAAGGACGCGTGCCGAAGGCGGTTCAGGGGCTCAATTCTGCTGGCTCGCTCATGGCTGAAGCTTGATTTATGATTCCGCTTTGACCCCAACGCCATACCTAGGGCATTATGGTATAGCCCTGCGCCCTGGCCTGACGTATGTCTCCCCAGACGTGTAACTACGCAGATCACAACTGTTAGTGCTGATCGGCCTGGACGGGCACGGAAAGTTCACCCTCACTCCGCCTCTGACGCTTCAATGGTCGTACTCACAAATCACCCCGACCACCGCCGCCAACCCCTGACGACGTTTTGCTTTTCTGCGTTGCAGCAGTTCCAATAAAAGTAAAGTTGCATCAGCGTTTATGAGCGCCAACTAAAAGCAGAGCAACACAGGCCTAACAGCTACCATGATTACGGCCTTCACTTAGTGTGATAGCACAGTAACATCAGCTAATTAACACTGAACCCAAAGCACAGCTGAGGCTAACAGGGATGTCATTGTTTCTGCAGATGGTCATAAACTAAATTATCAGTTAGAACAACTGTATGCAACATCTAAGGAGAGATATATTGTATGTGCACGAATGTCAACCAATTAGTTTGCCAGCATGTTGCGATATAAATTTACTGATAAAACATTAAATTATACAGTTATTACCCTAATTATCAAATGTGGATGATATAACTGGCAGTCGTTTAAACACCGTCAACGCGCAAGGACACAGAAGCCATTATTGTAAAAGTATGTGTGATTTGTTCCCCGCGTGGCACTCCAAAGATCAAGGACAATTTAAACTGAGTGTGACTTCACCATGTCTGGTTCCCCTCTTGTCCATCTGTCCTCATGCGTGGCAGCACCCGCTTCCATAAAGGAGCCTCTCATTATACGGATGAAATGAGACAGACGAAATCTCCTGACCTCATGATTCCGGTGTTACGGTAAGCCAAACCCACTTCTCCTCACCGCTGGTACAGTTGAAACATTAATGACCAGAGGAAGCCACCTTGACCTCTGTGGTTTGTAACGGCACCCGGGGCTGAACGAGGCAGGCCGATGCCTCAATGTCGCCTCTTGCACCCGACACGGAGGCCGTCATTGATCGACCTCAAGATAAAACAGACTGAAGTGCAATAACAGCCAGCGATAGGAGAGGGAGAAATAAAGAGAGCGAGAGTGAGGGGGATGAATGGAGAAATAAAATTGGAGATGTGGGAAGGTATAAAAGAAGGATGACTAGGAACTTCATACTGAAAAAAAGTTGAAATACCAATTTCATCATTTTGTTTCTTCGTTCTTTCTCAGATATACTTTTATGAAACAGCTTTAAAATATGAATCGTCTGCACAACCTTTAGTTGCAGTAATTGTGCTGCAGAAATCTGTTACCCATAAATCTAATTACTGGTAATTAGGAAGTTATGATACTGTATTTCAAATTTCATCATATTTATAGGTTCCTAATTGTAACTCTAACTCTAACTTTCCCTTTTTTTCTCACATATTTGACCGTGCAATGCTCACTTGATCCTCTCTATAGTGCATCGTTGACTTTATGTGACAACACACAAAGTCCATTAGACCCAAGGTAACGACAAAAGCCCTGAGGACGGCCTCCGGCTTCCCATCTGCCCCGGGCCAATCCCATCTTACCTATCCATCTGACACGAGCGATTGCCCGGAGACTGTAAAGCCGTACGGGCCTTTCTATAAGAGCTGTCACCCTCTGTTTCTCCTGCGTTTGCCTTCCCAGGCTTTTGTCCAACCTTGCAATCAGTTGTTGTCCAGTGGCAAATCAGGATAGATGGCCGCGAAGCGGCAGGGTGAAGAAAGGTAACGCTGACCAAAGCAGGTGGACAGGAAACGGACATCCTGGTTACCTTAAAAGAAAGGCCAGTTTGTCACATACGGTGGACCCTGGCGATGGGAGACAAAAGTGATGAGTTGAGAAGTTACTCAGTTTTAATCCAACTCCTCAGCAAGTTGCTTCCCTTTAAAATGGCACGTTACAAATGTTGCACTCCCCCCTATAGAACTGCCTCTGCAAATGGCTGCAAATGCATGACCTTGTGCAGAGTGTCCTGCGCTATATGTATTTTATGTCCCCCAGGAACTCCAATCTGAGAGCTTGTTAAAGTGTGACTAGCTCTGTAATCCAGCAGCAAAGTATTTACGGTGAAATTACTGCACGGCCTGGCTGTTAAACACGAGGTGAACACACGTATGTAAAGATTCTCCCTGAAAGTCAAAAGTCGGGCTTCAACCTCCTTTTCTTTTCACGAGGACATGAGGTTGTTCCTAAACATCTATTGTTCTGTAAATTGTTGCTTTAGGATTTTTGAGATTGGATTAACGCTGAAAAGAACTATATATGTAAGCTGCAAATCATGCAAAGTAACTGCAGCAGAGCCCCAAGATATACCTGAAATTACATGATTCATCCCCTTTAAAAAACAACACTTTCAGTATTGGCCATTTTTTGACCACACAAAAACCCAAAATATGAAAAACACCTGTGGTGGGATCAGGGTGTCGACACAATGCTTGAGACGGTGCAGGTGCAATGTGTCCACCGGTGGGACGGATGATTTAATATCTAGAAAGGCCGAGTGGAGTAACCACTGTTTCCTCTCCCCCAGACCGACCGCCAGCTCCTGTCAACGTGTCCGTCATGAAGCTGCAGTCTGACTCAGCAACTGTGTCCTGGGATGTTCCGGAGGGAGATATAATAATTGGCTTCTCCATCTCACAACAAGTAAGTACCCGACTTCAAAGACACCACAGAAGGTCACCAGAGCTCCTAAAAAAAAAAAAAAGAAAAGAAAAGAAAAGGAAAAGAAAATCACATCAGTTTTTTGGCATTTAGTCATCACCGTGTCCTGTCCTTCAAGCCAGGATGGAGAAATACACCTGGAATCCTTTTTATTTACTATGTTAGCATTCTTGACAGAGAATTTGTGTTTAGTTTTTTTTTTTTTACATACTTGCTCGTGGCACCTGTATACAAGATCTCGAGTGAATAAAGATGTGATTTTGTCTGGATTCATATTCCCAGACCTGGCATAAATTTGCTTTGCTTAGCATGGAGAACTGCAGACTGAATCTAACCTTGAAGCCCGGACCTGGAATAAAACATGGCACGGTTGACCTGTTGAAGCAATACAAGGCTGTGGCATGAATGCACATGTGTAGCTCCTAAACCGCATCTTTTAAGAAGGAGAATATTTTCAGAGGCTTAAAATAGGAAAAGCAATGAATGCCAACCCTGAAAGAGTGCCATATGCTATAGCATGCATGTTATGTTTTATGCAACCAAGCCATTATGTACTGTTCATTCAAAGCAACATATATACATTAAAATTCCTTTCCTTAGGGATGTTATGTAGCGTGTTCGAGCACATTTGATAATCGCCATAAGCGTATATGGTGATGCAGCCATTGTTTACAGAGAGGAGCTGGCTTTGCTATCCACAGTCAAGCAGATTCATAAAATACACATAAGACGACATCTGGCTCACTCCAGTTGCAGCAACCGGAAAGCGCGCAAAGGCAGGGAGCCCTTCATGCAAGCAGGAATTATTCATATATGCGATGGCTCCAGTAACATTCTGAGAGGGCGAAGACAAAGTTGAGAATTGGAGAGCCACTGTCAAAGTGTTTAAACTTGAAAAAAAAAAAGAATCTGAATTTTGGCTCCACAGTGTTTCAAGTTTCACTGACGACTCCTATACGGAGGCAATAATGTGCCTACTTGTTATACTGGTGCTGTAGTCCACATTTATTTCTCTAAAAGGCTAAAGTTAAAGAGAAATCATTCAATGAAGCAAAAAAAAACTTTTTCCCAGGAGCGAGGGCCTTTTGGGACACATTTCATTCATGTGTGGATGCCTTGATCGGCTCATCGCCCACCGTATTGATTCGTGCAGCCACTCGATGCTTCACTTCATCGTGTATCGCTTCTCCTGAACCCCAGAGGCAGGACGGACACATGCAGCGGTTCATCCGGGAGGTCAACACCACCAGCCGATCCTGTGCTCTGTGGGACCTGGAGGAGGAAACGGACTACATCATCCAGGTGCAGTCGATCGGCCTCTACGGAGAGAGCCAAGCCAGCAAGAAGGTCCACTTTCGCACACTGAAGAAGACGGACCGATTCCCTTCCAACAGTTCTAACCAAGGTAGGCCGCTGCAGGACGAGCTAAAGGTCATTCACAAGATGACCTTTAGGGGTCTGGGACAAAAAAAGACAAATTCTGAGGTTAGTTTCCCAGTAACAAAGCACAGACTCAGTTATTTGGCGTGGTTGTATGTTTTTTTTGGATGATGCCAAAAGGAACTTTCACATGCTTAATGACATCTACCCGATATTGTTCCGTCGTTTCAGGAAATTTTCTTGTGGAGTTGTTTCAAATGAAAGCACACATCGGAGCTATGAAATACTGTTACCCAGCAGTGCGACTGTTATGTTTTATTACTCATTTTGATTGAAGTTTGAGTTTTACGGCAACAGTTTGGCACGCGCTACAGCCTTTACTGACACAGCGACGCAATATATTTGTTAATATCAACAAAGATTTAGAGGCAGAGGCGCTTTTTTTGTCATTATTCAAGTGCACGATGAAACCGTAACGGTCAGACGGAGGGATTTAACTGCCCGGCGCTATTGTACAAGTTGCTGTTAAGGTTTGTTAAAATGCAGTGTAATGAGCGGGTCATCAATAGGACACCGCAGCAAGTCTTTCCACAGCGTTTTCTCCAACTCCATTTGCCTTGATAGTACGGAACAAGATCTGCCACAGGCCTTTTTCCTCAGGCACAGATAACAGCAGCCCCGATTACCCACACTTCTCCTGCTGCCGCTCTCAAGCCTCTTCTGGCTGTTGATGCTCTTAAGCACCCTGCCAATGAAAATTAGGTACAAAGACCAGCGAGGTGCAAGTAACCTTTTCTCACAGCGTCCCTGTGGGGGGGGGGGGTTATTTTCTTCTAGACATCAATTCATTATTGACTAACGCTTCAAGCATGGCTGCAGTCACGTTCCTCTGAATTTATGCAACTTAATATCTTTAACCGCGTGTGCACATAACACTTTAGATTCAACGTCCGGGCTTCAGCTTCGCTCCACATTAGTTTAGGACATTATATTAACTCTTATGATCATGTTAGTTTGCATAAATCATTGCGCTAGAAACAGACCCACTTCTTCCTGTGTTATTTCCCCTGTTATAAAAGCCTGAGTGCTGCCCATTAGGTTAAAACAGGATTTACAACGCTTTTCTGTTACTTTACAATGGATACTCAGAAATGATGTATTTTTCTGACATTGAAAGCCACAGACAAAGTCAAAATCGAGCTGAGGGAAGGTAACCTTTATTCCTCCCTGGGAGGGAATTATGTTATAGCAGCTGTAGCAGGGAATAAAAGCGACTAGAAGAAAAACATGCACATTTCATGCTGAGCATGAAAAGGAAGGTGAGAGGGGCCTCACTACTTTTTTCCAAGACTCTTGGAAAAGGTCCACTCTGCTACATTAATTAGGATTGTAGCACAGTCATCCAAGTGGGTCAGCGTGTTTTGCTCGGCTTCTCTTTATGTGTTTGGCTTTTGCTGTTTTTATGATTTTGGCATCGATATTGTCAACAAATCTATTGTGGCCTGAACAGAGTACGACACGTTGTGTGGGAAAAACAGCTGTGACTGTTCTATTATCATTATTATATCTTGTATTTTTACTGCTATTTTCATTTTATCTAAATTTCAGGGGGAAAAAAAAGTGGGATAAGGATAAAATAAGCGAAACACCGTCATGGTGCTGCACATGTAAACTACAACATCAGCATCTATTAGTGGATTGGACCATAAAATACAACCTGAGGCTGACTGCATCACTTAGCATGATCTAATCATAACTTCCCTCCCCTGCCAAAAGTTGCATAAACATGGGAACATGATGTGAACACAGCATCTTAAATCCTTCATTTCTTTTACTTCAGTGGCATCCGTTGAGGCGATAAATCATTACAGGCGTGGTCGGCACCCTATTGATGTAGAGTTATGGTTTGTCTGAGGAGAAGGTGAATATTTCTGATTAATTGCACCTTTGAATAAAATCCGTGCTGGTAACTTTACAGGTAATTTGTCTTACGTGAACCTAAAGCCACTTTTTTGAACCGCAGAGTTGTGAAGTAACCCATTTTCACCAACCATTCCCCCACTTTGAGAATTAGGTCAGAGTTGTATCGTAGCCTGTTAGACTTCTGAATTCCCTTATTAGAATATCAGGAGTCTTTAAAAGAAGCAAAGAAACTTGTCATCCTGAGGGAGCAGATAAAGGTTACAAGTAATGTATGAAATATATGTTATTATGTTTGACATGATCACTATTTTTTCCACTTTTTTTGTTTCTAAATCGACTTTAAGACCAAGAAGTTCATCATTCATGCGTGTGACAGGATGTGAGGTTTACCCCTTAGTGGAAAGAAAACGGTATAGCAATAAAAGAATTTATTCAAGCAGTGCTACAGAAACCCAGTCTTCAATTATTTAACATTTCCAGACTACGAGCATTGACAGACATTTTGACTCTTTAGGTTTTCACAACAAGATTAAATCCCTACATCGAAAAACTGAATACAGTTCTGTTTAGTGGGAGCATTTGTTTTTTTTTTCCCCCTTTCGCCCGATATGAAAGAACATTTGCGATGTTCCTACCTTAAATAATTTCTGTCTGCATGAACCTTAATACTCAATTACAGAAACTCAATGTGACACGCTTCGTTCGGGCTTTCGCTGCCGTCCGTCGTACCTCAAAAATCCTTTTTAATTTCGCTGGCTCGGCAAAGCCATTTCAGAGAGCCTTTGTTCCGGGCCAAGTGGCTCCTATTGAGAGCAAATTGATTTGCGGTATATACCAGATGGAAATGGCTACAGCTATGATACCCACAAATCAATAGAGCTTTTGTTTTGTTTTTTTCCTCAATGCAATTCCGTCCGACAAGATGATCACATACTAGTGCATATACACGCCACTGTACGTACACCCAAACCCAGCAGGATTCAGTACCCGTTTACTTTATATTAAGCATTTTCTGGGAAGATATGGACCATATGTTGCAGGCGAATTTGAATTTAAATAAGGTTTTAGATTTTTTTTTCCTCTTTTTTTCTCCGCCCCAATCAATATTGTCTTTTCAAAGTCTAGTTCAATTTCATTAGTTCCGTGGAAAGCTTTTAAGCGGAGTATGTTCTTATGTGCCCTTCAACAGTGAGGCATGTTGTGCTTTAAAAACTGAAATTTGACTGAACAAAAGAACAAGAATCCAGTCGAGATTAGTACAAACTAACATGTTAGAATTACCCAACAGACGATATGAAACTCACCGAAAATTCCCAAAGCACGGAGACACAGAGATGTCTTTGCTGAGTCAGGAACGACACGATACGGATACATAACTTTTACGTTTTATGTGTTTAAAGTTCAAGTTAAATTGAACTGTCTTTTTTTTTTTTTACTGTCCTTTTTTTGTCTACTACAGCTTACATGCAGTTTCTCCTCCATAAATCGCTGGTCCTGTGTTCTTTGAAAGTAAAAAAGAAGAAAAGAAAAACTGAATCCTAAGCAAAGAGATATTTTAAATTCCTTGATTTCATGATGGTGTCTGCAGGGTTACAAATGGAAACGGATTTAAAAGGTCATCAAGGACGCCAATCACTCTGATTCTGATTCTGATTCACCGAAATGCAAATATTATTAAATTTATGCACAATATGACCAAAGATTATAATCTCAAAGCAATTAAAATGCATTATTTGTTTTACCTCAACTTTAAACAGCATGTAAACATGTATAAATATAACTTTGGACCTCTGGCTGACCCCTTTCTAAATGGCTTGTGTTCAGCGGCATTACAGAGGAGGCCTCAACACAACAGAATGAGTGATTGGTGTTATTTCAGTTTGTGTGGTAGCAGGAACACCAGAGACCTCAATATTTCCTTCCCCCATTTTTTTTTTCTCCAAAAAAGCACCCTTTAATAATGACAAAACGAGCAGCGGGGTGTCTGGAGAACCACTCAAATCCATTTCAATTAAAAATGTAATCCTGAAGACACCTAAAAAAGCTCCACCGTTTAGTCTCAAGGAGACAAAGGGTGAGAATAAATCAGATGATGCTCCTTTTGCCGTACCAGTGCAGCACCCCCGGTGTGGGATTACATGGCTTCCTGACAGTTCACAGCCGCAAACAACATCATGGGATTCGGGGTGAACAGAGGGAAGGTCGGCTAATTATCTCAACACACACACACACACACACACACATACACACACACACACACATATACACACTCCTTTCCCAGAGCCACCACAAATGCACTAGTTCTCCCTCTGTCCGAGAATCAGAGCGTCGTTGAGTGTTATGCAAATATGAAATATGCATGATACACAGCAGCAGGACATCTTATTCAGGTCAGTTGGAAATTCTGTTCGCTCAGTCTGTAGAATAAACCCCCCCTCACTGCATCAAAAATGCATGTGGTACAGTAGAATGCATATACATACTATACATAGTGTTGTACAGTGTATCAAAGCACATTCAAGTTTAATAGGATCATTAGATCAGATAGGGAACTGACAAGGAGGAAAAAAGGAAAGCCGGAAAGCCCTGCAGAGTGCGGATTTCCATGAAACAGCCTCTCTGATGCGCTGTCATCGAACCCGACACCTGTACCCCTAGTTCCTCTACAGCGTGTCTCGTCCAATCACTGGGGTCGGAAATGCGACGTCACGATGCAGGCGGACGAAAGTCTGCCGCTGCATAATGATGCCAGATGGACACAGAAATGAATCCATTTTAAATACGCAGTGGAAGTAGTTTATTACTGAATGGGACAGACAGCTAGAGGAAATGTGGGATTTAATGAACTGGAGAGATGGAACAGGAGCAGCAGTCATTCCGAGCACTGACCTGAATCCTGACCTGGCATTTAAGTCTAATCTTCAGGCTGATATCAACTGTAGAACTCATTTTGCAGCGGGAAGGTAAAGATGAATCTTGCATTAGCTTCTTAATGGATGGGTTCAGATGTTCTAATCTCACGTGCTGCACGTACACTATAGAGACTGCACGGGATGAACGGGCAGGACGAGTTGATGATTGATTATGTACTGAGCATATTACACTGATTCCTACATCTTTACGCTGGCTTCCAATCAGGAACTGAATAGTTTTCAAAGATTTTCTACAAGTTTATAAATCCCTGAATGGTGCAGGCCCAGAAGACAGAGAGATGTTTAAAAAGTATAAATTGGCTCTGAGATCCGTGGTCTCAGGTCGACCCTATTATTTTCTATTATAGCACCTATCTTCTAATTATATCGCTCTCATTTGAATCACTATTGTATGTGATTTTTTGTGTCTTTTTCGGTTTCCGAATTTCCCTTGTGTAAGAATTAATCTCTATAAATGCATTTGCTAGCCAATGCAAGAGAGCAATTTTATTAAATTTATCTGAAACGAATAGTGGGGCTTAGCAATCCAAGTCACTGATGCTTTTAGGGAACCTATCTTGTGCGAAATAATACATTTAATGACTCATGGACAGATATGTGTTTATCCTAAATTGAAAAATATCTTAATTTTGATCATCTGTGATGTGAACCGGTAAATTAAATCCTTCTCTTCTGTCTTCAAGGATAAAATTACATGTGCTGTCGCTCCCACTAATTTACAACAGGTTTTAAATGTTGATAAAATAGCATCTGGCTTTTCCCTGTGATTAGTGGTCCCTGTTTAATCCCCCAATGATCCCCGCCCTCACTCTCATGTCCATAAACACTACTACCGAGGCGTAAAAATGGCGAGAGTACAGTTGGCTCCCGGTGCGTAATTGCTATCATGTGAAGAGAGCTGACAGTGTGGCATTCGGAGCCAGTTTCCTGATAACTTGATTCACTAAAAGTGCCAATTGGGAAAAGTGCTGCTCTGGAAGGGATCCATCTCTCCGGGGGGTTCAGCGGGTAGTTTGCAGAGTGGAAATAGGCCCATAGTCAATCCACTTAAAGGAGGATTAATGCTACGAGATTGATATGTGGCAACGCCGCGTTGGCCGAGCGCAGGTTTCGTTAAACGGCACGAAAGTCACGACAGATAAACAGGCCCTAAACGAATCACTCGGATAGGAGGGAATTCAACGAGTCAGTCCTGAAACCTCCATCTCTGCCAAGGCTCGCTTTTCACTGGAATTGTGTCACTCACAACTCTGTAGTGCGTCTGTGATTGTCCAACAACTGACGGGACAACTCAATTTGTAGTATTAAATTAGTAGAATGTATTAAATCACAGGATTAGATAGTTATGACGTGCCTCCTCTCTTCCAGATGACCCCACCGTGCAGGGCCTGGACAAGTCGCGGCATCTGCAAACGGGAGAGATGATCATAATCGTGGTGGTGTTGCTCATGTGGGCAGGTGGGTCGGTGGTCCAACAGCCAGATGTTTGTTTTATTCTGAAGTATAGGGAAAAAGGGCTTATAGTCCTTCCATCTGTCGTAGTCTTTTAATTACCAGCCGCATTGGGAATTCATTAAGTTGTAGTATCTAAAAGTCCAATGCAAAGCTTTATATGTAATCGACTAGGTAATGTCAATGGAGAAATGACATTTAAATCCTGCCCAGAAGTGTAAAAAGATAATGGGACATTTAGCATGTCGTGTGAGCCCCAGTGAAGATTAATGATGCACGACCCTTACAAAGATTTCAGCCTATAGATTATCGTGTAGCTACACAAATACATTGACACAAATCAATAGACATTCATCCTGCAGACAAGTTCAAAATCCTGTGCACATCACACTCAGAAATAAATCATCCCGTCTCTTTTAGTTCTTTGACACAACAATGTCGAACGCTTTTCTAGGCGTTGTCCACGTCTTCATCATCCTAGTGTGACTCTGATTAATGAAGTGTGTTGAAGCACAGTGAAAAGTTGCATGTATCCGACAGGCTGCCAGCAACAGGGTTTCCCAGCCCTGAGCAACAGAGTGAGATGTTAAATAATACTAATGAGAGGGAACAAACACGGAAGCTCTGAAGAGTAGTAAAAAAAACATATATTCTCACGTCGGGTGTTTTTAATGAGCTGCTCATTTGCAGCCAGTGCCAATTCAAGTGAGATTTCCTCCGTTCCCCGTGATTTGAGAGGCATCTGGCAACCTTCAAGATTCTACAACTTGCACAACACACTTCATTAATTTCCCTATAAATGAGTTGTTTCTTTTTTCCCCAGTTCTGATCTCATGGAATTACCCCTATCGTTACACAAATGCAACGATAATCCAACAAACTGGCGGAAACTGTCGAGCTGTCACCATTAGCGGCTCGCTGCGAGGCAACGACATTTAGCCGTGGATAGCGTATATGAATAATAATTGCTTAATTACATTAGTTACATTCAGCATCTGAGCGGTTCTCACGGCTCCCCGCAGCAGTCCTCATCACAACTATCGGTTTCTGAATATTTAACGATGGCACTTTCGTGTGAATTCGTGAAGCGGGAGAGTTAATTGTGAGCTTAGCACTTAATAATACAGAAGTGCGTAAAACGCCGTGGAGGATCAACGGCCTTCTAAGCTTTCAGCTAAAGGCACTGCCGCCGTCGCCACTCCCCTCGGGAAAGGGAATTCTATTATTCACATGGCTTTTCAACGTGTTGGGGTGGAGGACATGGTGATGTGTCTGTGACTGACAGCCACAGCCTCATGACTGAATTCTGATCCTCTGTGCGCGCGTGTGTGTGTGTGTGTGTGTGTGTGCGTGCGTGCGTGCATGTCTCGCCTCCCGGCAGCCGTCATTGCGCTGTTTTGCCGGCAGTATGACATCATCAAGGACAACGACTCCAGCAACAATAAGGAGAAGGCCAAGCCGTTATCAGAGAGGAGCACGCCGGAGCATCACAGTGGAGGGCTGCTGAGGAGCAAGGTAAACACACACTCACCATTGATTGTCTGAATTGATTTTTTTTTTTTTCATTATTAAAATACACGTGCACCCATGTAGATCTGATGGAACGCTGTCATGGTGACCGCACAAACTGAGCATGAACCTGAATAGGCAGCACACGCACACACGTAGAGACCTATAAGACCCCGTTTCTAGTGTGTAAGGGGGTCTTTCAGGGGAAGCTTTTCTAGTAGAAATCCTCTTCAGTGAGTGTGATTATTCCTGTTGGCTTGTTCAGGCATAAGTTTAAAATGCATTGGCTGGATAGACCATTCATGAATTTCATTCATTAGACAAACCTACAGCTGGAATGACTAATACGAACAAGCTCCCTAATGTGACAATGCTCTCCTCATCACATTTAACTAAAGACTAATATGCGAAAGATCCCAAATCATCCAGATGCAAATTAAATAGTTTGTCTTTGATTAAAAAAAAAAATAACACACATTTTAGAAACTAATGTAAATGTGAATGAATACGATTTCAAGTCAAGTCGGCTTTATTGTCAATTTTCTTTGAACTCATGTTTCCCGGCTATTCTCATGCAGGCCTACTAAGACAAGACACAGACAATAGGACATATAGACAAATTAACATAGAAGCAGTGGCATTGTGGCAAAGTAATAAATAACAAAAGTTAAAATCTTGTGTATATTAACATTGTTGTAGTGTGACATTCTGATATAGTTATTAATAATAAATAAATAGCAATCAGAGCTTTTTCCGTGTTATTTGAATTGGCTCCCTGAGGGTACTGGTCCTCTGTGCTATATAGCTCATATTTCAACTGTATTAGTTCCACGGTGCATGGGAATATCCGAACTTGACTGAGATTTTTGACTTCTGATTCTGCACAATAGCTCTTTTTTAGTTTCCCTATTTTACTGTGTTAAGTTTTATTTGTCAGGGACCTTAGCCAAAAAAAGAAAACGCTGATCACACAGAGATTAAAATGCTTTACAGCGGATTACAGCAGTCTGCTCATTTCCATCTGCAGTCCACAGGCAGAAGCTCACAGTGTGTTAGTTGTGTGTATCAATCAACAGACATGTCCTTTCTTATGTAGACTCAAAGGAACGCGAATCTAGGCATGGGCTTGCAAAACAAGGTTCCAGCTAAAGATCCTTCCATTGAGCGGCATTTAATCAATAATGGCAAGTCTGTAAATGTGTGGGAAGACGTGTACTGTGAAGTCCTGATCCTGTTTTTTTTTTTGTTATAACGCCAGTGCAATGTTACCTGTGTGCTCAGCCTCCTCGTGCTGCCACCATGTGTCAGCCTCTTCAAAACTGCAAACTTGGTTATGCAGCATATTAAGCTAATTAGAATACAGGGACATCTGGCTGTGTCGTACATAAAAAACTAAAAAAACCTTCCATTATACTAAGATTAATGATGTATTTATCATGAGATGATGCTTGATCAATAATAACAAAACAAAATATATAGCACAGTCCTGCTTGGTGGGCTCTGAATGGGGCAAACCTAAAATTAAAAACATCTTAGCATTTTCTCTTCTATACATCCTCATGCTGTAACTGTCCCTATAATTAAATACAAGACATAAATTAACATTTATTGGCTTGGCAAATTAAATTTGCATATAGAGACGAAAAGAGAATTTCTGAGCTTTTCATGAAATGTCATCAGTGCAGTGACCAAGAACTGGAACATGATATGAATATCAATGACATCTTTAATATTTCTCTCTCCCTCTCTCTTCCTATATATATATATATATATATATATATATATATATATATATATACTCAAATTTTATCATCTATATTTATATAATACTGCATATATATATATATATATATGCAGTATTATATAAATATAGATGATAAAATTTGAGTTTGATGCTTGAATGAATAACCACAAAGCACATTTGTCATGCTTGGCTATCACACTGCATAATGTATGGAAATTCACTTTTATCCTTTTCACAGGAAAAAAAAAAAACATTAAATACTACTGAAAAACATAAGTCTAAAAAAATACACATCTTGAATTCAATAGAGCACATTATAGAAATGATATCTCATCAACACCTGTAATCATAGGAATCTCCGAAGATGAAAACCATAACTGTGCACAATACTGCAAAGGAGAAAAAAAAAAAAGAAAAACATATAAAAAATAAATGAAAGTGCTGGTGGAGAGTTGAGGGCGCAGGAAATGCCATTAAAAAGTTAGCAAATAGCTGTGGAAAGATAAATGCAGCCGGGGCTCAGTAATGAGGCCTCGACCAATCGATTATCAAGGTCTTTTGCACTGCGAGTGTTGACCTCTGGCTAGGATTACACACAGCAATATATTGAGTTCTCTTGTTTAAATTAGCCGAGGGGGGTAATTGTTTTGGGGCTGGTGTTGTGTGTTCATTGTGTTTTCTTATCTCTCCTTCCAGTCCTCATTAGGTGGTTTGGACGTTGATGTGAGGTTTCTGTGAGGGAAGTTCTGAAGAGGATTTGAGAAACGCTTTTAAATATCCGCCAATTATCTCACTGGTTCGCAAAGAAAAAAAAAGAAAAAAAACAACAACCTTAAGCTGCTTATCGCCAGAATTGTCACATGCTCGCCAATTATACTTGCTATAATACTTATTCCTCAGCAGAAAGAAACATGAAATAATAATGATTGTGACTTTTTTTCCCTCCTGTGTTGCAGTTTCATCCTTCTGTGCCGTCTATCAACATCATTGAAGTTTGAGAAGAAGGAGAATCGCCCTCTCCTCTACCGCCCGTGTATTTTTAATCTTTCTCACTGATGAGAAAACGAGCTGAAAATGACGTAAGGTTGCCGTTGGGCTTCATCAGCGACGGAGGCTGTGCCAGGGCCGTCTTCTGAAGACAACACGTGCATGCAAAAACGCATACGGAAAAAAACTACAGACACACACACACACACTCTAAGACCCATCCGCACAACCCGATGCGTGCGCACACACACACACACACACACACACACACACACACACACACACACACACAGTAGAATAGTTAGCAGACCCTGCTGCTGCCAGGTGATAGTGCACAGTAAATTAATGTTAACCCATGGTGCAGTTAACATTGAAGTCTTTGCCAGGTGCTTGGTATGTTATTGCAATACAAGACACACAATACAACTTTATCATCTCTGGGAGGCCGGTCTCACAACTTTAAATACACAGTGTATTTTTAATAAATGGCATGTGCAATTAGATACTTGTTATAGGCGACTCAGCTATAAATAGATCAACATTTTTTCATTGCAAATAGTGTTAATATACTGCCTGATCACACATGTATATTATGGGACTGCTGTGGGCAGGTGCAGAGAAGAAGCAAAAATGTAAAATCTAAACTGCTTTTGTTCCTCATTTTCTCCTTTTTTGCCTATTTCATACAACAGAAAACACGTCTGCACATATTTCAATTGTTTCCTACATTTGCTTGTAGAAAGGCATTTGATGTGCATTCTAAGTTAGATTCCACATATGGAGAAATGAATAAGATTGCTGTACTGTGATGCTATACGGTGTTTTACACTATCCCAGTGCGTTTCACTTCAGATCTTGTATATTTCCTCACAATTGTATGACCTGAAGTGTAAAATAAACCTTCTTTTGAATGTCTCATTAACCAAGCTTCAATGAATAATGACGTTACACTCTCACTCGGACACATAAATCACTTCTCACCCGGCACAAAACGCTCATCAAGTGTCACCGAGGTGCATTCCGTGCATCACCGCCAACGCCGGCCAAGACTGGAAGAAAGAAAACTGCTCTTGATGCACAAAAATGCTTGCCAGCTCTCATCAGAAAAAGTGCATTTAATGCAGAAAACAATATGAAATAATCAATTCCGTGCAAGATGCCTGAGGTCAAGTTTTCAAAGCCTTTGCAGAGGCTATTTGTCATACAGTTTATAATTACAAACATATTAACGAAGAGCCATCTACCCGTTGCACTTGTTAGCAGTTAAACTCCCATTAAAAGGGTGCAAATTGTCATAATTAAATCTATAAATGATGTATCCATGATATGCCATAAGTTGTGAGCCAAAGCTTTCAGCTCCACAAAGCAAATTCAATAAGTCATATCACCTGGCCTTTAAACTAAACCGTCCCTTATCAGAAATGTAATTACACATAAGCATCTTAAAATAGGAAGTGATTACAGCATCCCAGGGGTTAACAGCGGAGGTAACACTGCACTCCTCCCAACTCTGTCAGCGCAGAGCTGCACACTACCATTTTAATTACAGTAGTTTTCCAGGTGATTTATGGGGCTGTTGTTACGGCTAAAATAAGCTGGTTAGACGTTAGATGTGATTCAGAGGCCGTGTGTGTGTGTACTGCACAGTGTATAAATCATATAAGATCAATTTCAAAAGGGGGGTTTGCATAAGAGTCGGCTTTCATTATTTTCCCTCCATGCTTTTTATTGCCCCGTCTATATTTTTGCGATAACGGGGCAAATTCGGCTTTAATTTGGAATGTGTGAAGGAACAAGTTATTGCTGGTTTAAAACCAATCCTCTTTACTGCTGAATTTACTGTTTTTGGCAAATCACACGCATCGCAGGGCCTGTGGTCGACTGGCATTTCGTACTTCGTTGAGGGAGGTTATTGCCCCCCCTCCTCACCGTACGTGCGTTTCTCCGCATGCTCAATTGTTGGCTTCAATGGATTCTCAAAACCAATTACAACCATCGCCACCACAATATTAAGCCATTCATGTAGCGTGCAGCAGTTAATTAGCCGTTTCAAAGTTCTGTTAAATAGTCAATTAGCGAGTCATTAGACAGTTGGGAAGACTAAATGAGCTGTTCATTTAAAGATCCCATGAACAAATAAGCCATTGGTACAAACACATACCTTTCCAAAGTTAAACATGAAATATAAGTTTATAAAGTGAGCTTTTGCTTTTTTTTTTTTTTTCCCCCACAACAGCGTTCAGCCGCCTGCTCTCAACTCGAAAGAGATCAGAGCGGAGCCGAATTGGAGGGAAGCCGACGTGTTCTTGTCAATACGTCACATCTCCAGGCAGCGGATTGATCAAAACGTCAAAAGTCAATATCCGCAGCCTTTTGAAGGACCCATATTGTACACTTTTTTTCCGGGGCTTTATTTGACGTTGCGATCTCCATTACAAGACATATTTGTGGGTTTTAAGCCCCATAAATCATCTGCGTGGAGTTTTACATCTCTCCTATCTGACTTGCTGAGACTCCATCTTCTCTCTGACAGGTGGCTTAACGCTGGGGCCTGTAAAATACCATTTATCTCAACGTGTTTAGATGACTGGTTATTTGATAAGTGGTGAAATCTGCATTCGAAGCTTTTGATGTCATCTGCACCTTGAGAGTAAAAAAAACACCAAACTACTTTCTAAACCCACTCTGCGTCAGAGCTGTTTGTTTTTCCGCTGCAGTTAATGCAGCATTCACCCACCTCTTTAGAAATTTAAATTATATTTGCATTCCTCTATATAAATGGAGGCTCACAGATAGATTTGCCTTCTCATAGAAGCACAAATTGGTTTCATGGCTCTGACATATGGACTCAAATAACCCCAGGAAGCTTCACCTGAACCTGTGACATCACGTTTTTTAGGTCTGTTGGGCCCAAAAAATAAATATATATAAATTTTATTGAAAAATGCCTGTGTTTGATAGGATTAATATGTAAACTGAGCTGAGATGGTTACATTTCTAATAAATAAAATAAAATAAATAATATATCAAAACTTTGAAAAAACTTAGTTAATGTGTACATTTGTCGATAATTAGCCAATTATGGATGTTTTATGATGCATATCCTTATTTTATTTTAGCAAAAACAAATGTGATTTAAGGGAACACATGCAAAAAGTCTTGTATTTGTTACGTACCAATGGAATGAAGCAAACATCTGCTGAGTATTTTAACAAAAAGGCCCCAAAATGCACTGCGTCAACCAGACCGAGCAGAATCCCTTGTGCAATAAAACATAGGTTAAGATACATTTGCATGAATGTATTACCTGAATTGAGTTTACATTTTGTATTAATGTGTAATAATACGATACTTGACTAGTTCCTCTTGAAGCTTTTTTTTTTAAGTTTAAAAAAAACATCACTAATTATGCACAAAACATTCAAAGCATTGCATTTTGTTTACTGTACATTTTGTTTGCTGTTCTTTCTAGCCCAACAAATACAATTGAAAAAAAAATATAAGTTTAGACAGGCTGACAGTGTGATAAATCTAACAGTTGTAGCCACAAAAATATCACGGTGGTCCTGAAATTGAATTCCTCCGGCTAGAGAATCCATTTAAACCCACAAGCTCCTCTCAGGGTGCATAAATCAGCATTTACGTATAAAATATTATATTTTAGGATCACTCCCTACGCCGGAGCTCATACGTCGCAGACATTTCTCACAGTTGAGTGGAGTAGACGGAGAAAACAGGCAGGATATTGTTGTTGGCACCTACAGGTTTTGCTTTATTTGGGTTCTCAATAAGACATGAGCGGCGGGCTGAATAAATAGATACATCACTGTGACTGTCTGAGCCAGGCACACGCAAGACGATGTCCTTGGTTCCAT
Source organism: Eupleurogrammus muticus (assembly GCA_036785175.1). Classification (NCBI taxonomy): domain Eukaryota; kingdom Metazoa; phylum Chordata; class Actinopteri; order Scombriformes; family Trichiuridae; genus Eupleurogrammus; species Eupleurogrammus muticus. The sequence goes on along the minus strand of JAYKQN010000001.1, from coordinate 43,125,865 downwards.
CGACCAGAGTGACCTGGAAAATGTTCCAGAGGGGGAAAAAAAACAAGATGAATTCAATTTTGTGTTTGAACGGAAATGCTCGGGACGTTGCAGTGGAGCGACCATGAGAACTGGAACTAAAGAAGAAGCTCACAAAAGGTAAATGTTTGAGATGGGTCAGTGAATAGCGATCGTTTCACCCTGTAACATCCTGGGAAAACTCATTACGGATCAAATTAGGGAGTAATTATCAAACAGAATTGATTAAGAACACAGAATCACGAGTGCAACACTGTAAGCTGCACTGTTGAAGGCCATGACAAAAAAACGGTTCTGCACAATGGGTTGTTTGTACAAAGGCTTTATTAAGCATAAATATGTAACAAACCATGACAGCTTCCAAAGTCTGTACAAATCTTTACAGTTCAGGACATCTGCGTGTGGTTTATTCACAAATCACTATATTATATCACAACACTATTGTAAAACCGCTAATTGCATAGATAGAAAATAAGCACCGTCTTTGAAAAGTAAACCCATGTTGTGTAAACCTCAGTGTTCAATTTTGACAATAATAGCTTATCTGAGAATTTTTTTTTTTCCTTTTTTTAAACAAGCCTCAAACGTTGATTTGTATTCAGTGCACTCTGGACTCTTATTGACATGTTATGCCTCCATGTGCACCTCGCCCCCCCTCCCCTCCACCTCGCCCCCCCTCCCACACAGAAAGCTCTCCACTGCGCCAAACAACTGCCTCCATTCAAGATTTGCTGGGAATCGGTCCACGTCAATGTGCTCTATCGCCCACTCTACGCCGGCTACAAGCAATCAAAAAAAAAACAAAAAAAAAACACAACTTGAAACAGTCAAGCTGAATTGATCTCTGCCGTTATGTAATTTATTCTGGCTTTTAGCTGCAAAATATATGACGTTGGTGAATGAAGATTATAACTGAATTCTTTAACTGTGGCCCCTTGTTCCCTTTTTCATTTGTCACATGTGTTAAATAATCCTGCAGTGTTTTGAAGCTGTGCAGAGGCAATTAAGTAGATATTTGCTTCAAAATTCTATTGTTTGTTAGCCGTCGTTATTGAAAACCAATTGAGAGAGAGAGAGGGAGGGAGGGGGAGAGCTCCAGGGGAATATTGCAGATACTGATGCTCACATATGATTGAATCAGTCAGTCAATGACGGAGCTAAAGAGGTGAGTGGATTGAGAGGAGGAATAAAAAAATAAAAAAAACCCTGCACTTTCCTTGATCTTCATTGTCAATACTGAATTTGACCTGAATCTGGAGGCTGCAACGTCTAGAAACGTCCAGAGAGCCCTGACACACGCGACGGAGTTTGTATTTCAACAACGTAATTAAGCCCGGTGATGTAACCCGCCAAGCCGTCCGGTTACTCCGCAGCGGGTGTCATGACAACAACGCAGAGCCCTCGCCGCCTCGCCGCCTCCCGCCGTCACAATTACTCTCAGTCATAATGGCATGAATGCAGAGAGGAAAGGGTCACTTGAGGCAGGCTGCGGCACACAACAGAATATCCTCTTGACAGTGAAACCGCCATCGGAGCGGCGGATAAAAATACGACTAAATAAATAAATAAAAATAGGTGGCAGGGTCTGTGTGGCGTGGCACAGGCCGCAGTCATGAGGACGCCGGGACTCGTATACATGTAGGTTACTGTATGCACAAATAATGTCTATATAGAAAAAATAAAGCAATTCCCGCAGTAATAAAAGTCACATATATTTTAACTTTTGTACAAATTAGTCTAACCTAAATCCAAAACATAAAAGCATCTACACATTCCACACCTCAACAAGTGATTATTTGTCCAAACAGCCTGCGTGACTATGTTCAGCCTACGTCATTTACAAGGATACAGTATGTGTACATTAATTACACTGCTCTGACATTGAAAAAATACAGCATATGAAAATCTGTTAGAATAGCTCGGCCTACGTTTGTCCTTCAGTCCGTGCGCCACTCTCCTCCCGGGGTAACGCCGTCTTTATGTGCAGATGCAATAGGTGGAGATAACAGGGGATCTAGTTCTGGAACGGCAAGTCGCTGTGGGGATTTGTGGCCGATCGGACATCATGGCGAGGAGGAAGTAGAGGCAACACAGCCGAGAGCGTTGAGAGCAGACTGAAGCATTTTTTATAAACATTCACCTCAAGTTTTGCAACTTAACAACTGACCATGATTAACAGACAACTGACATAACAGTATATAAATAACAAAAATCACAATAAGCATGATACATCCCCTCTAATTATACAAAACTGAATGACATCCATATCAACCAAACTGTATTTGTGACGTTAAACCAGGGGATGAGGCTGAATGAAAAGATAAAGTGATCATTTTACACTATAAAGCAAAACTCAGCTTGAGCATGAAGGTTCATTGAAAACCATGTAAACAGCAGAAAGATTTCAACATAATGGAATTGGTTATGTGATGATAAGTAGATAAAACAGACATATCCTATCTTCATTATTGAAGATTCTGTACACAGGATGTGGCGGAAAGCTTCAGAAAACAAAGTGATTTGTCCCTGTGTTTCAGTTTTATTGTCCAATAAACTATCTTTATGAAGAACTTGTTGAAATAAAACACTACTACAACGGAAATGAAACACATTTCCTTCTTTGAGACACATTTCTTCTTCTTATTTTCCAGAGTCAAAGTAAAGCAGAGGTTGCCTTTTTTTAATCTTACATTTCTAACACCACACTTTATGTTCCAGTCAACAACAAAAAAAACTGCAGAACATGTCTGTGAACCTGTAAATCCACCGACTATATGGTTTCATTCTGAATGATAAATGTATAATTCGTTTAATATCATGACATGAGGGGAATAAAGCAGCTTCTGCTGATGACCTCTGATGCTGGACTTCTTCCAGTGGCGCCACTCTATCAAGCAAACTACAGGATCAAAAACACGTCTTGAGAACGACATCTGCATTTACAAGTTTAAAACTGTGCCTGAAAGTGTTTTTTTACAGGTTGAGTTTCGAAGGGAAGAGGCTCCCTCCAATCTCAGCATTCGCCTCATCATCTTCCTCACTAAAAAGTCTCATTTCGGGACGAAATATTGGAATTCTTGCTTTTGTGTTGAACACGGGGCGCGTCGTCTGTCATCTGGCTGGTTTGAATATGGCGGGAGGAGGCCGTTCACACCGAGTCTGGCGGGCATTCACAGAAATAGCAGTTTAGAACATGAAGGTTATTCGCTCTGGCCTCTCTGCTGCAGCCACAGAATATCAAACACAACCTCTCCCATTCAGGTTGTGCACCAGGGGAGCGAGTGCAATATGTTTTGCTATCTGTTCAGTCGACATGTTTTTTTCTGTTTTTTTTTTTTTGTTTAGACAGAAGCAGCTATCGCCCGGGACGTGATATTCTCATCATCGCAGAGACGGGCGAAACGGCGGAGACTCAGAGCTGCATGGTGAGGGACGGGTTAGGAGCGGGACTGGGCCAGTCTGACAGAGACAGAGAGGTGGAGGAGACGTGAGGGTGATATAGGGAGATGCGATGAAATGCGAACGGAAAGGAGGAAACGGAGCGAGGCACGTAGCGGGCGCTGATTTGTTTGATGGAATGACGAGTGTTACATGCACCATGAGGGGCCTCCATCATCACCATGCATGTTTATGTTCATTTCTAATGGAAAAAATGGCAACGCTGTCACGGTTATGATCTGGGCTGTAATTATTGAGAAAACCAAGGTCATGACCTTTTTTTTTTTACCTTAAGTTTCATTTCGTTTAAATTTATCCCCTTTGGCTGCATTTCAGCAGGTAAAAATGTTAATGCATTAATTGATAAAACGAATCCATAAAGCCCGGCTAATTATCGTGACACCGACGCGGCCTCACGTGACGGAGACTGCTCGTATATTCGACTCGTTAAAAGCAGGAAAGCGAGCACGAGTCGCAACGTTGCTGCCGAACCGTCTATTTTTAGAACGACGCATTCGGATGAATCAGGGGACGCAACGTAAGAGGCTGCATCATCCATCAAAGTTCGCGTTTCTCTTCCGGGCGAGAAAAGGCACAGGATGACCAGGCAAAAGAGGAGGAAAAGGTGAAAACTGTCATATTCTGAGAGAATGAGATAAATAGTGAAGTAGCGCAGAGATGCTTGCAGCATATAGAGACCTGGAAGCTACTACAAATACAACTATATGTGTAGAATGCTGATCTTGCTTAAAAAAAAAAAAAGCGTGATACTGAGCTGTAATGATTCTTATTCTACATGCAAGGCCTCATGCAGGATCAAGCGTGCACCTTCACACTTACCGGCGTCCACCTCCTCCACTTCCATGTTGCTGCGTGGCATAAACAACACAAAAAGGCATCATGACTCGACAGTAAAGTTTAGCTTAAGAAAAAAGAAACGCTCAAAACCGCTTTAATGACCCTCAAGAAAAGAGCTTCTCACATTTTAAATGAGGTTAAATTATTAAACCGAGGCGAGTCGGCAGTTACATAATCGCCGCTTTAACTGTAAGGTCAGCGTCAATTTAAATGCCTTATAAAAGACTCCGAACAATTTAATTAAATGCATGTGAACCAAAGTTAATGTTTATACGTAATATGTACGAATCAGTTGCCCTGGGCACAAGCGCTGAGTCACAACCTGCTACTGTTCTAAAAATGGAAAAACTGAACTTAAATTGAACGATTTCTTTTACAGAGGCTTGAAGGCGTCATATTTTACACTTTCCCTGAGTTTTATTCGAAGTTGTGACTTCCATAACAAGATACATCTGTGGTTTTAAGAACCGAAAAATCATCTCAATATAGTTTTATGTCCTCTCTCTCAAGCTCCTCTGGAGCTGTGGAAAGAACAGGTGGCTTTTGTGTCTGTCTCATTAATATTTAAGAGCCTCTCCTTTAAGAGCGTTTTGAAACGCGGGACAGTATTTATAGAACACCTAGACCTTCTTATAATTAAAAAGCAATTAAAATCTCATTTTCCACCACTTTCTACTGACCTTTAAAAGCTTGACCTGCGCTTTAGCTGTTAATTAAAAAGTGATAACGCACGAATTGTAGCTTAATATTCAAAAACGCGTGGAACTGTAAGCAACTCCTGTGGCTGCTTTCACCCCACAAGTAGAAAAAGTGGAAGTGATGAAACCCAACGACCTGCTGGCTGAAAACAACAGAACAGCCACCCGCCGCCATCTTTAAATTCTCATACAGCAGGTCATCATATAACATAATTGCCTCTCCATTTATAATAGGGTCTGAATAATTATAATAAAATAATATATTCACAATTTCAATAGAATTCAAACAATATGCCATTGCATTGTTGTCATTATTCATACTTGTCATAGTATCTGAATATTAAAAATGCTGCAGCTGAAAATTTGAAATGATCCAAGATATCTCATACGCTGATGATTACTATTGATAAAAAAATGGAAAACTCAGAGTCAGTCTGAGTTGCGCAATAGAAGACGCGACCAGCTTGACTCTAATAAGTTTAAAACTTTTTTTTGTACAAGCCTGTACCCTGTGACGGATCACAGGAAATAAAACACCAGGGCGGATTTGGGCCTTGAGTTTGACACATGCGATCCACTGTATGAGGGTTTGAGCGAACAAAGATCTAAAAGAATGTGTCTCAAAACACCCACCTGTCTACCCTCTGCATTATAGAACTAATGACCTTCTTTTTACTGTTATATTCACTCCTAAGATGTCTACTGATGGGTTGTATAAGGCCTGTGTTGCAAGACTGCTGCAGTGTGCAGCAGAGCTGACACCTGCATACATGTATGTAGTAAAGTTGTAAACTGAACTGAGAACCAAAGCCTCACAGGGATCCCAGGAGTTAATACCGAGCCTGTTTGAGGACAGATCTTATCCACCACTGACACACAGACACTCTGCGACCTCGTCGAAATCCTCCAGGAGGCGTGAACTCTGGCGTTCCAACCTTTTTTTTTTGGCCTTCTTCTGCAGACCCCTCCCGCGTCTAATCTTCCCCTCCTCTGCCGCTCGTTTACCCGTTTTCTTTAACTGAACCGTTTCGGGGCCGCGGGGCAAACACGACTTAATGAGTCGCCATCCCTTTATGTGAGGGCGGGGGGCGGGGGGGTACCGGCTCTCCGCTGTTGTGTGAGGAGAGATAATGCAGCACTGCAGGACACACACGCTCATATCAGATAATTCTATGAGGAAATGGAAAGCCGTGCAGACACTCCCAGGACTGCATGGCCTACATTCTTCGTTTGTTGTGCACGTTTTGCATGTCTCAGAAGTACAGCACAACTCAAAGCATGTGCACTAATAGCCACATGTATGCAGCATACCACCATGCATTATTTAGTACTTATTACTGACATTTCAAAGTAATTTGTTGCATTACAATGGTGCTGCATTAAAAAATGTTGCACTACTGTTTCATTACTTTTAATTTACTCTCACCAAAACAAGTGGAAATTACCTTGTCATTGTTGCTGCTAGTCTCAACAGGGACAAGTTTTTGAAAGCGGTTTTCATGTCTACAACAACAACAACCGCCGACACGAGTCTCCTGACCTTTTGAGGCTGAGGGATCTCAGAGTGGGAGAATGTTAATTTTGTCGTTTCATCACCACTCTTGTCCTCCCTTTGCTTCCTTGCTAATGTTTAGGTAAATTACCAGGGAGCGGGAGGTACCAAAGGTTTAGCACACAAAGTGCATTTGATCTATGTTGTTCCTCAAATGCTTATTTTTTACAAACATTAAGTAAGAGAGTATTCCCAAGGAAAAGGACATGAACCATCTCGATGGTGAATTTGTATGATGATATATACACACACACATATATATACACAGTAGTGGTTATCTCCATCGTCTGAGAGGTTGAATAGAGAGAAAAACGTGAAGGTTTCTCGTGCCACTCAAGTCTTGCATTTTAGCATCTCCGCTGGCGTGTGTGTCAAGGCCATGGAGTTTCAGACTGTCTCACTACAAAGGAAAAAAGGAAAAGCCGTCGTGCTGAAAGCCCGGTTGAGTGACGCGCGGCGGTAGGCGGGTCCTGCAGGCGCCCGTCTCTGTCTGGAGGTGAATGAACCACCTGGCCGTTTTAGGAGGGGCGCAGCGACCTCGCAGACGTGAGGCGAGCTGCCGGTTTAGAAATGGAGAAAATAGTCAGCAGGAAGACGACGGGATGTCGCCTGGTTCTGCTGGAGAGATTACAGGCTACAATAGACCTGTGGACCTGAAGCAATAACACCTGCTCGTTTTGCTTTTAGCCGTGATCCGACTTATCCTCTCACACTCCAACATTTCCTCTGACGTGCTGCCAGTCACAGCTATATCATCCTCCTGCAGATCTGTCATCGGGCTATGGACAAGAGAACCTCAACGACTGCAATGCATCATTTCTGTCTTTTGCTAAACTACTGAGGATGCTCGTGACAAAACTCAAACTTGAAACGTCACCATTGGTCACTGCAGGCTACGTATCCAAATCAAACAAATCGACCGCTTGTGACAATTTCAAAAGATTTTTCCGCTGCCGGCTGTTAATTACACTTACAATAAACCCCCTCAGTTGGAAGTAAACTACCAGCGTGACAAAGCTCTGGGCGCTTAAGAAGCAAACAAACAGCGGGACGTCTCGTGCAACAGATGGCACGGCTCCCACCGAGCCCTCGCCTCACCGTCATGGAGTCGGCGTGAGATCACGCGAAGACACAGAAGCAGCCGAGAAGCACGGACTCGCTGCTGCTTTCAATGACCTTGGGGGAAAAAAAAAAAAAAAAAAAAGTAGGCGCTACCGAGGAGAACTGGTGAAGGCATGTCAAACATTAATTAAACTTTCCCTCTGTTTACTGAACATTGTGTGCAGTTTAATGATTAATAAAATCTCTTTTTTTTTGAAAGCGTCATAAAAGAAGTTTTAGTGCCTTTGTGGTGACATTAGCAGCCTGGATCGAGTCACCTATGCTATAATTTATTTGTCGTTAATTGGAACTTACCTCCAGACTGATAATGATGACTTGACAGACAACATTAAGGACCAGCAAACATGTTTAAACACTAAATAAAGTTACCACACAATAACACCCTCCACTCTAACCTTGAGACTGTTTTTTTTAATGCATATATACTTTTCTGCCTCAGGTCAGTGCTGCAGATGCCATGTCATCATTTTGCAGAGGAAGCGAGAGCGTGTGTGTCCGTGCGTGTGTGTGAAACACAAATTTGTGTCAGTCAATACGTCAAATGCAGAGTTTTTACTGACAGCTGGCGAAGAAGATGCATTTCTGTTCTGATCTCAGGCAACAAAACGGTTCAAATATAATCACGTCTTAATTAAAAAGCGTATCCCCGGCGTGCCCAGCGTATGCATCCGATACGTAAAGGTTACCTTGAGAATGCATCATCGAGTCCATCCTCCACATCCTGTTGGGAGAAACAAGGCGGATCAATACACGCATAAATTATTTCAAATCACAACGCTGCCGCCTCAGCTGTTTGTTTTATTCCACTGACAAACTAATTAAAAAGACGTGCTGAATAAAATTATCCGCTAAATGAAAATCAATATTTAACTGAAAATCCTTGATGATTCACACCAAGAAAGAAGGTTCTATATTAGTTGTTCTGCTTCCTCCGCTTTGCATTAAAGCATCACCCCACATTGTTCTGATGTATTAGATACTGATAGATGCAGGCTTTACTGAAGTTTTACTGGAAATTATACTACACTATTATATTACACTAAACACAGTCAAATTCCAGCTCTAGAGTTTATCTGCTGGAGAAGACATACTAATGAATGTGGTGTCACCTAGTGTTGATCATCTGCAAGTGAACAGATCAGCGACTGAAAGGCTCTTTGCTGCAGCAGCAGCTCAGCAACATGACACCATAATGTCATGAGCTGATGAAGTGTTTAATATTGTATTGGTGCCAACCACATCGCCTCCTGCACAGGATGCTAGCGTAGCGAATAATGCATGACAGTAAAAAAAACAAAAAAAACAAAGGGATGTTCATGTCAGTTTTTTTTCCTCTAAATCATCTCCATAAGAATTCAATCAAAGCAATAAGAAAAATAGAATTTGTTGATTGAACCTCTCACACCAGCAAACCTGGTTATGAAGCATCTGTCATTCAAATGATACTGACTTTTGTTTTATTGAATTCTTAAATTCTTGAATTTAAGATGTTCCCACTGCATGGAATTTAATTTCATCTAATTAATTAATTAAGTCATTGTAGGTGTGTTTATGCAACACATAAAACAAAAATCAGGACTATGAGGAGAAAACACACACACACACACACACACACACACACACACACACACACACACACACACACACACACACACACACACACACACACACACACACACACACACACACACACACACACACACACACACACACACACACACACACACACACACACACACACACACACACACACACACAGAGAGAGAGAACAATAATCATCAGCTGACGGGTCAGCGGGTCAGAGGAAGATCACGTGACCTACCCAGGAGTCGTGTTTGATGGGTCTCCTCCGGGTGGGGTTGCTGCGGGGTGAGGGCGAGCTGAGCGAGGCGGAGAAAAAGGGCCTCCGCAGCCTCTCCGCCATCCCGACAGGCTTATGTGCCTCTGGATCTGAGAGGAGAAGGCAGGTGAGGATGAGGAGAGGAGAGGAAAAAAAAAAAGCAAAAAATCGGACGCAAGAGGAGACGGATAAAGAAATGAGAAAAGAAAAGGAGGCATATTGACACTGAGACGAAGGAGGAAGCCGTCGCAGCATCCACTCCTGCCTGTGGCGACCCACAGTTCCCTCTGCAACGAGCAGAACTTAAATCGCTGTAGAACTTGCAGGCCTCCCTCTGTGATGAGGTCTCTGAAGGATCGCAGTAATCCCGAGGCTTTCACATCAGGTTTTCCTCTCCGTGAAGCAAATGCGAAATGAAAGAAGACGGAGGGAACCCGGGGTCTTAACTAACAACAAACTGAATGGGAGATTAAGTCTCATTATGCGGAGTCTTTGACCCACACAGGGAGCGGAAAACACTTTGACCCATAACTGTCACGGCCGTCAGAAAGCACTTAAAATCCACCGTTCCCCTGAATCACTAAGAGACGAGACTAACGAGTTGCATATAATTAGGTGATTTGTCTTCTGTGTGTGTGTGTGTGTGTGTGTGTGTGTGGAGAAGAATGGAATCATTTCCTCCAAATCTGCATACAATTACTGTCTCATTTCAACATATTACACTTGACATTTTTAGTATAATCCAATCAGTGCGATCTATGTCGTTTTTTTTTTCCTTCATCAATATTTAGCAGTGGTTCCTGATCCAGAGGTCAAAAGGTCACAGAGTTCACCTGCGGGGGCGTAAGGAGAAAAAGTTTTTCCTGGATTTTCTAAAATCTTTTTTACTGACATACTGGAGAAGTTGGCCTCTAACTAACTCTAAGTCTAACACCGTGCTTTAGATAAAATAGATAAAACAGAGAAGATAAAATACCTGCTTTAACACACTGAGCCTCCGTCGGCTCCGTCTGTCCGTTGCTCACTGCACAGGAGCAGCAGGTCCTCGCCTTCTTGCTTTTGTCTGTAGACATAGAGAGACTTTTTTTTTTCCCAAAACTAAAAAGGAAACTAGAGGGTCTGTCTATCTGAATGGTTCAGAAGGAAACTTTGACTGGGCCGTCTCTAGGTCACCTTGAACCAGACAAACTGACCTTCCTGAGCGATCTCCCAGAGATCCAGGGCCACTTTGAAGGCCTGGGCCACCGTTAACGTCACGGCCTGAGCCTGGGGGGGGAAGGAAACATAAAGAACACAGTTACGATACAGAAAGAGTTGATCAATTAAACTGGAAAAATTATATGATACCATTTAAAGTGTAAACAGCTGATATCTACATTCCTTAACTTGGTCATATAAATTATGAGGTTTATACATATGTTTAAGAACTGCCATTAAGTGTTGGATGAACCACAAATTTCTACAGTTAAATGAAGGCTAAACTGAAATTATTCTAATAGATAAAAGTTCACCTGAAATTTCACCTTTTAAATCCCTTCTAGAAACACATTTATATAGGGGACAAACTATCATGTGGTATAACCCCAAACACTTGGTACCATATAGATTAATTGGTTTTAAAAGAAAATTAAAACAAATTCCATCATGTATTTTTAATAATTCTACATGGATTCAATATTTAAAACTTATTCTTTTTCAGTTTACACCATTTGAGATTTTAAGTTAAAAATGACACAAAAACTTGCGTTTTGCCAAAGAAAACTGCAAATGGACTTTTAAACCAATAAGAACAGAAAACGTCTATTTTGAGAGACCTGATCAATGCTTCTTTAAACTGTGACCTTTTGTCCCTTTTTTGTGCATACAATTAATTTTGCATTATTGTTATTTTCTAGTTTTCTATCATTTTTCTCCATTTGCTACATAAATATTTTTTTTACAATAATAAAATTATTAAAAATCATGAGATAACTGGATTGGTGAATATCAAAAATATTATTTCCTATATGAATTAAGCCATTTTAGTTTCTAATCTTATTTAATTCTAAAAATTGATTGAAGAAAATTGAACCATTTTGAACATGGTCCCTGCAGGGCCACAAGATGGAGCCACACACCATCGTCATTGGTGCTTCCTGCACTTGTGGCACTTTGGTTCCATAAGCCCCAAACAGACGAACCGCGTTCTCCTGCTAAAAAAAACACAACTTACGATCTTCTTCTTTTGGCAGAGGAACGCGTGGCACTCCAGGGTCTCGTTGAACTGGCTCTGCGAGACGTAGGCGAACACCTTATCCTGAGTTTTATCCGCTGTGCAGTAGGAGATTCTGCAAAAAGGAGCACACAGAGAAGAAGAAAAAAAGTACAACTTCATTACAATTACCAGACACTATCAATCCACTTGACCGAGCATCAACAGTGTAGGAGACAAATGAGCATCAGGGAGAGATTCTTAAAGCTATGACTGAGCGCTTCTGCGTTTTCAATTTTACAGCAGAGCCCATGTTTTATGCAAAACTCACTTGCGTATATCATTTGGGCCTATGGTCCAATCAACCCTGAAATTTTCAGTAAAGTGCCGCATTTTCGAAGGGGAGTGATGGGAGAACAAGATGCCCACCCCTTTGCATTCGCAGTCATTCGAGTCGACCAATCAGAGTAGAGGCACAAAAGACACAAACATTGAGCTCCAGAGAGAAGCTTTAAATATAACAGAGGACCTTGGGACCGTACCACACCCTGTGAGGCTGCTAGGCATCAAACTGCAGGAAATCACATGTAGAAGACTCTGTATTTCTGAACATTTATTGCAACTTTACCACAGAGTGGTGCATCTAGAAAACATGCATGTTCTCTGTTAATTCAAGCACTTTGAGTGAATGAAATGTGCGGTGTCTAATTTTTTCTCTTTTTTTTCCAAGCAATCCAATTGTGTGCATGTCATTCTGCACCACTTATCTAAAACCAATCTAGATGGTCCACCGAGCCGTCCCTCGCCCCCCGCAGCAGCTGTGGCGAGGGACGGGAAATGGGTGGATTCGTTGTGTCTGACTCCATGCGGGGCTATTAGAGGGCCATATCGATCTTGTGCCACCCTTTATGTCTGTCTGGGGCTGCTACCTGAACCACCAGGGTGCATCAGGCCCGTAGCTGCAAGGAGACATAGCAGTGAAGCATGTGACCTTTGTCGTGATAAAATCTTTATTTCATAAGGATGGGGACACAACTATCCACTTCTTCTCTGTGCCTGAGAAGTTATATGCAACACATCAAAGCCTGCTATTTCAATTACAGTGTGATATAAGGGGGGGGGGGGTCTGTGAATGTATCAGCAGGGGAAGCCACAGAGGGGATCTACAAACAGCTCATTAACACCCCCCCCCCTCTTCAACTCACTAAAAATGAAGTAATTCATAAACAAGCATGAAATCAGCAGCCTTCAACTTCTCCCCCTCAGATTGTTTGCTGGCATGCAGCATTGATGCATGACCCACATAGCAAAGCCCAGGACACCCGCTCTGTGTTCTCCCTCCCCAGCCCCTCGCCGCAACTTACACTCCAGCCTTAATTGTGGAAGATTCGGCTGAGAGCAAGTTGAAAGGGATGACCTATTTGAGTTTGATGTAACCAACACTAAAATAACTGCTTAATATGGGTTTAATTATCATCTTATTGACTTTAATGGTTTTCTCACAGCTCTCTGTAATGAGGAGTGCAGCAGGATTTTTTTTTGCAAAAGTTCTATGTTAATGCATGAAACTTTTTTTTTTTTTTTTTTTTTTTTTTTAAAGCTGACAGATTTTTTAGTTAGTCAACCCTGAAAACAATCATGTTTAGCCAGCTTTTGATAAAAGTCATACAGAGATTCCTGTTATACAGAGAGGTCAGGTGAGGGGGTTCATAAGATAATCGAACCCGTTCAGGAGGAGCAATGTGGTTTTCATTCTGGTTGTAGAACTGTAGGTTCAGTCATATGAAGACTGTCCACATAGGAAACGCTGACTGTCTCCTCAAATATCAGAGAGAATGTTGCATTTTAACAGGAAATGCAGTTTATTTCCCACGATCCATTGTTAAAAAGGGACATTTTGCAGATTTTCAACCTCATCTCTATCCAAACATAAACTTTTTTCTGAATTACAGCTGTGTCGGTAGTGCTGCTTTCAAGGTCACCGTATTATGGGTTTCCCCAAACACTCCTGTGAGAAAGTGGGTGAGAACAAGCCACGTGGCCCCGTTTTCACCTCCACTGCTACATAGCTAATACTGTTTGTGTATAGCATTGTGTTGCATTTACATTTTCACCAGCATTTAAATTAATCAAGACAGAAAAAGTATTGTTGCGTTATTATTTCTTCATTAGACAAATTCATTTCCTGCTTTTATACAGTGATGATTAGTAATAGTAGTTTGAAGGATACATGATGCATTGGTATATATGTGCAGGAAATGTGGTTTTGCCTAGTAGATTTAACAGCCTATTTGGGAGGAGAGAAACATAGGTTTTAATGCAGGATTTGTGATCCACACCACGGTGCAGAAAGTGGTGGTAAATGCACCATGGAAGTGGATGCCAGCTGTCATTAAACACCAAGAAGAAGAAGCGGTTTCTTTTTAGACACTTTCTGTTGTTACGGTGGACCGAATAAAATCTTTACTCTCATTCAACAAGAGTCTGTCTCGGTCTCCTTGCACCTTCTGAACCAATCTGTCACTTCCAGTCTCTGCAAATTGAGAAGGAGAGAAAAGACGACGCTCCGGGTATATTGCCAAAACCTCAATGAAACTGAAAATGAAAATAAGCCTCAGTATAGGGATAAAACACTGATCACTAACTTTGTTTCTAAAAATCTGTCTCAGTCCTCCTATGGAACATAAAAATACACTGTTTAATTGGACTAAACGTGTGCGGTACATTGTGGTTGTTGTAGTGTTCCCCTTGTGGGGAATCTACAGCCTTTCCACATTGTTTGCAGTCATAGGGCACAAATTAAAAAAATAAAGAAAAAAAATTGGACATCTACTATATAGGTGACCTAGTTTTAAAAACCCAAGTTCAAAATGGTAGAATTTTGCAGGATAAACATAAGCATAGGCAAAATATAAGAAAACGGATCAGTCTATATACAGTGTTTGTCTGTTATGTGCTTAAATAATAATGATAATGAACACTACAGAAATCATTAACTTTCCTATTTCACCCTACATATTACACACAGCGGGAGTTTCACTTCTATAGGACGGTAACCCAGAAAATTGTTGACAGCATCCGTGTGAGATTAATACGGATCTGCAAACAACGGCTCCATCGCCTTGGAGTGAACACACATCAGATGTAATCTTTCTAGAAAAGACGCACACGCTCCCTCTGCACTGTATAGAATCTGAAGGGTGATGCATTCATTGCATCATATTCAGAAAATAAGCATTCAGCTCGAAACAAGCACCGAACAAATAAATGAATAAATAAATACATACACGCACACACACACACAGTATCACAGAGTTTGAGCTTGAACAACAGAAGCCGAGCTGTCAGTCTGCATCACGTCTCCAAAGAGACTCGTGGGCCTGGAGCCTTTGATTTCCTCACTGTGCGCCGGTGTTTGTGAGGAAGAGAATGAATATCAATAGATATATATTTAAATATTTACAGTACAATGCCTGAACAGAGCTTCGCACATCAAAGCCTCGGAATCTCTTTGTTTAATGTGAAGTATTAACACAACAATGAGCTCCTTTTGTTCAACTTTTTACCCGACATAAATACAATAATAACAAAAAAAATAAAACTGCAGTTTGCTTTTGCTTTTCAAAATAAAATGAAGAAAAAAAAATCAGTGCGTCAAACAATAAAATGGCAAAAACCATCTCACAGATTTAATGGTGTGTCAGAACAATGCACATCATCACTCAGACGAGGTGTCAGTCAGGATTTCTGGTCTTTGTCTCCCTGACCTGTGTGTTTAGGTGATTTATGCTGCTCAGTCAGTGAAAACTCATCACTCTGTTCACTGGGAGATGCTAGGATCACTGAATACGGTTTCAAAACCAATGAATAGAAACACAAAGGATATTTAAGATGGCTTGATTGTCAATATTTTTAAATAAAGCCTCTCTGTGTACTGGGAATCAATTCTCTCGATCAAAGCCCCAACGTTTCTCCTCCAACTGAGGGTCAGATCCAAGCATGAACCACTGGGACTCATGCAGCAACATTTCATTCAGATTTTATCCTAACGGAAGGAATAATGGCCGCCATGTCAGCAAGTGACATTAAATGAAAATGGTTTGATGTAAGAATAGAAAAAACAAAACGCTCAAGCCAGAAGCTCCAGGACGATCTGAGAGTTCATTTTGCATGTCCATGTTGGAGATCTTCTGTATGACCGACTTCAAATAAACACCATTATATTAATCTTTAGCCCACCATATAATAATACAATCAGTATAACTATGTGAAAAGAGGGACATTTGTTTGTATAACGTGTCCTGCATGAGGCCAAATGTTTGGTTCATTTCACACGAGGGACAAAACCCTTCTGCAAAATGAAAGATTGGTCTAATAGTGTTTTTGCTTTCAAGTCATGATGAAATGAAAAATACCTTTTTTTTTTTTTTATTACCCTTTTAAATCACAGCTCTGGTCTCTCAGCAGGAAAGTGAATGAGCTTAAAAAATTGATACTAAAATATTTGCAAAAAATGAGATGTTTGACGTCCTCGTGTGCGGTTTAGCTTTTCTCCTGATCCAAGCAATCAAACCTACTGCAGCACTACCAGATAATCTTGCTTGTGCTGAGAGATCAGGCCTGTGATAACAGAATTTGAGCAAATCAGATGCGCTGTAAAGTGCGCTGTCGATAACCGAGAGGTTGTCGCGGCTGGCGAATTCGACGTTGGGTTGTGAAACTGTGAAAACTTGAACGCGACTGATGGAGGATGATCGTGTCTTGTTTGTCAGTTTGTGTATATGTATATGTATATGTGTATGTGTGTGTGTGTGTGTGTGTGTGTGTGGGTGGGTCACAGCTGCGAGGATCTCATTTCCAATGCGGCACAATGCCTTCCAGTCTGTTTCCTACCCCCTACTAAGCCCCTGAGGAGGAACGGCCCAGGCTTCCAGTAAGTTACAAATACACACACACACACACACACACACACACACACACACACACACACACACACACACACACACACACACACACACACACACACACACACACACACACACACACACACACACACACACACACACACACACACACACACACACCTTGTGTATAGCTCTCTGGTAGTCGTTATGCACAGTAAACACAGTCTGATTTGATCCATTCTCTTACATCTACACTTGCACTCACTTTCTTTCATCCTTCGCTTGCTTTGCCAATAAATGGATTATGTTCAAAAGGAAAAAAAAAAGAAAGAAAGAAGAAAAGAAAGGGGGGGTGTCAGGGAGGGGCATTAAGGAGGTGAAGGTGGGGGTGGGGTCTCGGGGAAGGATAAATCAATCCTCAGTCAAGCCCGAGCTCCTTCTGTGGCCCTTCAACCCGCCCACTAACAACACTCGGGGGCATCGGCCGAGACCGGCGAGCACAGGTTTCAAAGCGAGCAATTAGCAGCGGCCATTCCCGCGTTCAGAGCACGCGAGCAGAAAAGAGAGAGAGACTTTATTTCCAGACAGTAGAAGTGGGGAACAAAAAGGGTGGGGGGGAGAGAGATAAGGAGAGAGAAGAGAACGAGATCAAAGACGAAGTGGATTCCCCTGGCCTGTGGTCTGCTGCTGCTGATAAGGTGGATCATAGGGGGATGCAGACCTGTGCCATGCACACACACACACACACACACACACACACACACACACACACACACACCCCGTTCGATGATCACAGTCTCCTCTGTAATCACAGGCCAGACACACGACGTGCAGAATGTAATCCACCGTGACACAGGGCCTATCTGTCTATAACGCGGGACGCCGTCCAGGGAACCGAATGGCGCCAAAAACCACATCGATTTGGTCGATTCGCGAGTTGTGTGGAAAAAAAAAAGAAAAGTCTTAGCTTTCATTGACACAGAGAGAGGCTGCCACAGACCCCTTCCCTCCCGTTATTGGTTTCCCAGTGAACTGTGAAACAGTTCCGAGCACAACACCGCTCGGTTTAATCCTGCAAAAAAATGTTTTAGTAAAAAAAATCATTTAACACGCAATTAAAGTGTGAGTGTAGGGTTGCAATTGCAATATGCATTTAGAGAACGGTGCCTGAGGACAACAAAAGTTCAGTAATAGCTTCAACGAGAGCGTAAACGCCATATCAAGTTCCCATTTGCTCAAAGTGGAGCAGAGACGGCTCTGGTTCATCGTAAGAGACACACACTGATTAAGAATATGGAGCCTCAGGAGGACACGCATTTTGGATTTTTTTTTTTTAAATAATTGGTCCAGTAATTGCTTCAGAAACAATGTAAATGCAATGAAATATTCCAGATGGAGCGGAGGCAAGCTTTACTAATTCATTGGAGAACATTTTTAAAATAATGCCAAAAAACTTGAAGTAGTCTGACTTCTAATATATGCATTTGAAATATTCATCAAACACACTTAAGAGTCTACTCTGTGCATGCATTGCAACTGCTTCATATGTTTCATTATCTCATCTCTTAGCGAAGACTGAACGAGGTCAGTGGCTCTCACTCAGGGTTTCTATTCTACATTAAATGGCTCAACAATCTGATAGTCTAACAATTAAAGCACCGAATGCAAATGTTCCCTATAAGACCCCTTGCAGGGGCTTCTCTTTAAATCCTGATATTAATTCAGGGTTTTTCCCCCATTTTCGAGAAGAACAGCATTTGAAGTGGCAGCAGGGTCATTTACCTGTATATGGAGACGTTCTCTATGAGGTCTGTAGTCTCCGTGTCTGTGATGATGATGCCTTTAGGCGACACCGTCAGGGTTACTTTGCGGAATTTCTTCGCACTGGCTCTGGCCTGCGGAAATGAAGATATGAAAAGACATTGAAGTATGAAAAACATTCTGGTAAAATATTGTGAGCTGCCACTCTGACCTGGATATAAGAATCTTGACTAAAACCTCAACTATGACGATGCCTGCTGCAACTTTAAGCAAAAAAATGTGGGAAATTTCTGAAAGATGAGGGAATAAGGGGGGGGGTTTCTATGTGTAGTCCAGAGCGAGTACTGGAGGTCAGGCTGACAGTCACTGAATCCCCCCCCCCCGCCATCTGGAGTCTCAGGGAGTGCAGCCACATTGCTGAGTTTGCCGTCTGTGGAAAGGCCTGTTGACAATGACAGTGACCTCCTTAACATGCAATTAGCTGCAAAATGAGAGCAGCTCAGATTCGCACCAAAATGATACGAAGCTCGGAGTCAGTGGAGGGAAAATGAAGGAATGTAAAAAGTCACAGCAATCACTCTGCATGAGACCATTTAAATTGTTATAGTAGGTGTAATAAGAGGCCTAAGGTTTGAGTGAAGGGTTGAGAATCGGTGCCTTTGTTTGGAAAAATTGGTTCAGCGATGGCTTCAAAAACAACGTAAATACAATGTCAAGGTCCCATTTGCTCAAACTGGAGCAGACACAGTAAGAACGGCTGCTGCCTCCGCTCTTCTTGTTCTAAAGGAACCTTCTGATTCACCAGAGGGAGCAGTTTTTTTTTTTGTTTTTATTTCAAATCGGTTCTGCAGTGGCTTCAAAAACAGCATAAATGTGATGTAATGTTCGATACTGAGGAGCTCAGCTGGGTTTTTGGTCATAAGTTTAGTGGATAATTGGAGAAAACCTTAAAATCCGTAAAATCTTCACTTACACTTCAAAAAGGACAGATTGTGTTTTTTGTCATTTTCAGATATATATAAGATATATCAGTAACAGCAGATTATGCTGTGAATATTGACCCGGAAATGTGTATGTTGCGTCCCCTTTAAACAAAAACTAGGACTTGTACGAAACAGGAATGGTGCCATGGTGTAGGAGTCTGAAAGCCCTGCAGATGGTGAACAGCACATCCTGCACGCAATAAACTAGAAAACCAACACATTTCATGCAGGAAGAGCTCACAACCGAATATTCCACAGTCATGTAACTCGTGTCGCGCCGCAAGGCAAAAAAACCCAAAAAAAACAATCTGTCGGCTATGAGATACGCCAAATTCAGCTTTTCTCTGCACTTGTCTGATTTCTGACTGAAGCATGTAGCAAAATGGGGGGGGGAAGAAAAAAAAAAGCCACAAGTGTATTCAGTAATCCCATTCAGGTGGATTGGTTTCCAAGGGAACAGACAGAGACAACTGAGTTTCCTTTTTGTGCGCTGGTACAAACTCAATTGAATCTTAAACCTCCCATTAGTCTCAGTGGTTCAGGCTCTAATTGAAAAGTGTTGGGGGGAATCAGGCTTTTTCTCTCTGCCTTTGAAACATTTATTTGGTTGTTTTTCATGCAGGTCAGTATCGATATGCAATCAAACAACAACATTGCTTTTTACCGATGGATTTTTCAGACGATATAGAAAACTGTGTTCGGAAGGTTGTTGTGTCGGTGTTGTTACGCAAACATCGTGTCGTGATATGACTGCTGCACCTCGATAATCCTGGATTAGCAGCTACTCTATGTTTGTGTAGCCACTGACCTTGATATAAACATGACCTGACTACGACTGTTTTAACAGGCAGTTGAGGAGAAAAAAAACATACTTTCCTAATACGGACACACTCACAGTTTGCCCTGGATACGGAATTAGATGATTATGACTGTGTCTGCAATTTATTTAGAAAGTTTATTAAATAAGAACTGTGCACATTGATCAACATGTCAGCAATAAGCATCTGTGTAAATGATCCCAAATTAGCGCGATTGCTGGATTACGTCCAGAGTTACAACAATTCACAGACAATACATCACACATGATGTTAAAGAGAACTAAAATACATTTAAATATAGATTTTTAAAATTATTTTTTCAACAGCCCTGCTGTGTATTTCACTGCTGTGATTAATTAACAAAATACCATTGTGTGTGTTAAAGTACATTACTATTGTTTCTGTTGGGATGAAATTGCTATAATTATCATTATTATTGAGATATTTGAGCTGCACAATACTACAAAAGTCAAAGTTAGCAAATCTTGTTTGGGTTAAAAAAAAGGACGCAGTAACTCACCGTAGCAACAATCCTGTGAATGGCGGCCGAGGCCATGTCCTCTCCTTTGGGCTGGCCCACCAGCGTCATCCCCAGGTACTTCACGTTGAACACCATCCCCTCCAGCAGAGTCTCCTTGGTGTCCGTCCAGTTCTCCGGCAGCTCTGATTGGACAAAAAGTGGCAAAACTATATGTTGATGTAGCTGCAGGATTCTAAGAAAGTCCAGAAACAATCCACCTAAATAGATATTCACTTTGTAATCGTCCCTTGAAGGGAGATTGGAATGAATGAATGAATGAGATCTTTATTTTTGAACATGTTTAAATGACAAATTATTAAATGTAAAATTATAAAACAAAAAAGGAGGTAAGAAAAGAAAAATAATAGCAAAAATCCTCAATAGTACACTTGAGCACCTTAAAACATACACTATGGTTAAAATACATAAAGTGCATAAAGCCATAGTGCACAGAAGCACCTAAAAAAATCATTGTAGTTTAAAAATAATCCATGAAAACACCTCAAAACATGTCACAGTTTGATAAAGAAAAAAAGTGCATAAAACCACAGTGCATAAACCACTTTAAACCGTACGCCACATTTTGATCATAGTAAAATGCATAAAACCTTGAATCTACTTTGTATTTCAAGCATACTAAACAGTATAAAATCATAAAACAATTGCCTCCCCCTCTCAGCAGCTTTTAAGGCCAAGATGGAGAGAGGCACAAAAGGAGAGTTTTGTATCCGTTTCTGGAACGCACTTCACCATCTATTCATGCATTTCGCCCCATGTATGAATGAAGTCTAAAAGTCGGTCAGAATGGGTTTCCAGGTCAGCGTTTGCTGAGCAGACAGCATGCGTCCTGGCACAGGAGCGTCACAGCTGATCAGAGAGTCGGGCTTTGAACAAATTCCGTGTGATGTAATGATTTTCAATCAGTTTTTTTTTTTCAGCTCTCGTCAGATCTCCTTAATATCTATTCATGATATTCACGCGTAATAAGAAAGAAGTTGGGAACTGTGCGCAGGAAAGGCAAGAACTTTTGGGTGGATTTTATGGGCTGTTTTATTGAAGCAGATGGTATGAAGCAATCCAATCCACTTTCTTTATAAAGCACATTTTAAAAACAAGGTTACCAGAGTGCTGCATTAGTGAACAAGTAAAGCACAGTCAAAAAAAACAATGAAGGCATATCCCTATAAAATCCATAAACAACAGACGGCTGTGATATCCTGTTGTTGCTGTGATTTCCAACGGATAAATTGTTCTCTCTGGCTAACTTTGCTGTGGCCATCAGCAGGAGGAGGACCGTGTTCCCATGCAGGGAGCTTAAAATATCTTCCAGTGACACCTGGACACCCTGCAGAGAAGCACCAGGGGAGAAATAACTTACAAAACCGACTCCATTCTGTGAGCAAACTTAATGGGTCGATCAGCCAAACGTGACGCAGTGTTCCACGGCGTTTTAACCACGACTTCCAAAAGCCTGCTGCGATAAAGACAATCAAACCGTGCATAAGCGTCTGATAAATCGATCCCAATGCGTTGCCTTTTCCTTATTATACAGAGGTCTTTCTCCTCATCAGCACAGACTAGAGGGAGCAGGATTCATGAAGAGCATGGAAATATAGAGAGAGTGTTGCATGAAAGAGAGAAAAACATCAATGTCCAACACCCTCCTGGGATGGACTGGCAGCCAATCGTCCACATGGGATCAGCCATCTGTCACTGGCAGGCACCGTGCAGCTGTGAAGGCGAGCAGCACAGAACACCATCGCCTTACACCGCGTCCAACAACTCTGAATTATTAACTCGTCTTCAATCACGCCGCGGGAGCCGCTTCGATCACGGCGAGCGGACCCGCGTGTTATTGAACGCGGCTGCTTCTGATAAACGGTGAAGAGCAATTTGACAGCGTTAAGAGTTTTCCTGGGAATAACTGTAAGGGCGTTATTTAAAGTGGCGTTCTATGAGGTACAGATCCATACTCCCTTACTTACTGCTGCTAATAGAAGTCCACTTTAAGCAGATCGATTTCAAGTTTTTTTTCATTGGAAATCTTGAAAAAGAAAACCTCAACTATTGGCCGGGGCTTGAACACATTTTTCTATAGTAGGCATCTAAATAATGTCATGACAGAATAAAAATGCTTCTTTAATTCCACAGGTTCTGTATGGATCAACTGATGAATGGTGCCTTTACCCACAATATTTGTCATATTTCATAGCATGAAGCAGAACCGACATTTTAGTAAAAGTAAAAGAAACCTCACACTGTAATTTGCATATCTCATAATGTCACCAAGAGCACACTTAGGATTCTTGTAGGCATGAAGCTAGTGTCACTCGGCCAGCTACCTGCAGCTGATGAAATCTGCTGCAGGTGATCTTCATCATCATCATCATTTTGAGCGACAAAATTTGATGGTCATTGTAAATGTCTATACTACCATATAGGATTATGAATTAGTAAAGGAAATACTATGAACATTTTTGAGTGGACACCCCACTCCATTCTTTTTCCTCACCTTTGCCTTCCTGTTACACGTACATGATTTGACCTTGTTAAAGGTCAGTAACCAGCAGACTGTTAAAACATATAGAGACTGATTTTGGACAAATTCTGAACAACTAGTGTGAAAAGGGACTTGCCGGCTTCATATTAGTTTGTGATTTTTTTTTTTGTGACTGTCAAAATTTGCTATTGGAAAACATCATCTAGATAAAATCACTTAGAGCGAGGGGGGGGGGGGGGGGGGGGTTATAATTTATCAACAATTACGAAATGCACTCTTTAAAATATAGCAGCGCTTGTGTTGTGTGGTTATTTAAATGTGTGTTTACATTTTTTACAACGTCACATCCCCCGTGTCCCCACCCGCAGGGGGGTTTCCGACCCATGAGATAAAAAGCCTGTTTTTGACAGTGATGAGCGTGGCAGGGCTCAGCAAAGGACATACACCAATTAAAGCATACTAGAATTTTATGAGCTCCATTAAAAAATTTCAAATTCAGGTTTGACCTTGTCAAAAGATCTATTGCGTGCGCCTTCTTTAAAGAATGTCACGACGCGGCGAAGCCAAAGTCAGTCCGTGTTGTCTTCACCAGGCTACACACATGAATTATTGAAAGGCTGCATGTTGATGCTGCAGGGTTTCCAATATATTATCCATCTAAAAGAAGGTATGCTTCAATTTTTAATAAAGCTCTGTAAGTCTGCAGAGAGATGGGGACTGATGAGGGTGACAGGAACAAGCGGAGGGAATCTAATTGGATTTTAACATGTTGAAAAAAACTCTAAAAAAGGGCAAAAAAATGGGCAATTTGAATAGTTCAGAAGACCAGTCTGTGCAATCGGCTACATCTGATTAAATGTATGTGTAAGTGTGTGAGTGTGTGAGAGTGTGTGTGTGTGTCTCCAGGTGATCTAATTATAAAAAGCGCACACAACGAGATTAGGGAGGGACGAGGCCACGCTGGTGCTGGTGATGATGAATGGACCTTTACTGGACTGATGCCTGGCAACACTTTCATACTCAGTTTGAAGGGAGCTGATTCCATTATGGTAACAACAACAAAAAAAGCACTAAAAGAATCAATGCATTACAATGAAAGCACAGAGTGATTTCATTAAATTTTGCAGCACTGGCTCTTCGGTGCGTTCAGGTGAAGCTGTAAAAACGCACTGCCCTGAAATGTTGAGCGTGGCGAAAAACCACGACTGTTGAAACAATAGCTGACAAGTCTCGCTTTTCACAATAGCGGAGCTGACTTGGGGGGGTTGCTGCTCAAGTATAATAGGTACCGTGTGATTTGAGCACCTTCCGTGACACGCTGCATGCGCCAGCTGTCTTCGGGCTCCACGCTCCGTAATTTAATTTGCACCGAGAAGTCAAAGTCGAATTCTGCTAGACACCTCCGCTGACGACTAATTAATAAAGCAAACAGGAGTTCACAAAACAAATATGCACACAGGCATAATTGAGCAAGAAAAAAAAAGGGGAATATATACGCACACACAATGTTTCCCCCCGGGACACAATTGTCTAAGTTAATTGCAAAAACTCGGAGAATAATAGTTTGCTCATGGGTCAGAATAACAAAAGCATCCCCTCTTTCCCATTTCCATAAAGGTTAGAAAGTAGGCCATTCTTTATTGAGAGGTTTCACACACACGCTTTGTTTGAATTTAAAGCATCACTATATTAGATTTTGAGCTTGCCTCTCAGACACAGATGACACCACGTCTGTCTTGTTATTAGCTCTCATCCGTACGGTTTTACTCATCCGATGGAACTTTGAATCTAGGACACCACCTTGACAGGGAAAATAGGCCGCACATTCAGGGAAGGTGGTGGGCTGGGATGTGTGTGTGTCTATAGGGTGGGTGGGGGTGGGGGTGGGGGTGGGGGGGTAACTGGTTTTCTGCCTTGAGGGGGAAACTAAGTGAAGCCACCATTCTTCCTATCAGGCTGCATCTTCCTCCACTTGTACAAGCAGAACGTTAAAAAAAAAAAAAAAAAAATGTCACTCAGAAAGCAGGAGAGGTGAAGTAACAGCATTAACCATAACAAAGTCATGGGATCAAACAGAAAATCGTTGCTAGGCAACCAACGGGCTCCCATCGCCAACAGCCCGACGGAGGCACGAGAGGTTGGTACCTGCAAAAAAAAACATGACTAACAGCATCAGAAGAAATGCACAAACTGCAGTAAGTGGTGGGATATCAGCTGAATTATCCTGCACGCCGAACTGGAGCAGAACATAAACCTCCAACCTCTGGAGGTAAAGATTACACATCTGGTTGGCCTCGGTACAAAACCTCGTGTCATGCTATTTTTAAGTCGTTACCACCACGTTTTTCATTTCCCAGCACTCAGAAATATGTTTCATCTGTCATCTCCTACAGTGTCATTAGGGTTATGATATACATATATATAATATGCGACCTTTAAAACAGGGACATATGCATGTTTTTGCACCTATATTTATATTCCAGGGCACTAGTGGAATATATTTGCATGATTTACAGTTCAGAAACTCCCTATTTATCTAACATTGGCGGTTTAGCAGCCCTTCAGTTCATCCTCTGTCTGAAACAGGCTGTTTCACTCATTTCCAATAAAGATTAACCTAATAGTTACTGTATTTATAGTGAGATAATATATAAAACATCAAAATATTTAAATAAGTAATGCATTATATAATAATCAGTGTACGTATTGTATAGTTTTCCTATGCATGGAACAACTTTAAATAGGTTGGTGATGTCCACGTCTGCAGGTGACGTACAAACTAAAAGAGAAGAATTTCAGAAACAGTCCAGCCCACAGTATTTTGGTCTTGTTGAATCGCATTTCCCCAATACGTTTGAGGGATTTCCTTAATCTCATTTAAATGCGGCGCTTTTTTTTTTTTTTTTTATTTTCTCCAGACAAAAACGGTCAAAGAACACGAGCAAAACCATTTGAAAGGATGATTTAAATCCCTCATGAAATTGGGTGCAGTCGTAAGCTATTGAGCTTATGTCTACTTAAAAAAAAAAAAAAAACTGTATACATATGGGCACGATGCACTTATCAAGCTTGTGTTAGTTTCCTTTAAGTTTTTATTTTGTTTTGACAAGCTAAATATCTCAGTAAAATAACCATGGCTCTTTCAACTTAATCGTCTTTTGCTAAAACTCTCATTAATTGCTTCCCCTTGGAATCAGCCTATCTGCAGGGAATCATCATGACGACATGAATCTAAAGGATGGCTGAGCAAACAGGGTTAGCGGGAGCAGTGGAGGACCGACTGAGAACATAAAGGAACGTGAATTTGTCAAATTTATTGCGCACAATAAAAATTTTTCCAAAGAGGCAGTCATGACTGAGGAATAACTATAGAGGGTTTAACCACATTACAAGTTTAAATAAATGTTCACCGAGGCTGCACATAACCCCCCTGGTAAAACTTGACATTTGGTTTCTGTACAAATGAAATAAACAAGATATACAATGCGTGAGCTTTATAGGCGCTGGTATATTGGTGGTTTAGGGAGCAGCCGTTTCCAGTCTTTGTGCTGCTGTCTGCAGCATCGTATTCACTATACACATAATGTCCATAAAGAAGTGGAACTCAAATATATTGTACTGTATGTTGGGTTCTATAAAGACTGCAAAGTGTCTCTTTTACACTCATTTAGCATTCAACTGAGAAGTGTGGCTGGAAGCGTGAAACTGATAAATGAGGGTTAAAAATAATAAGCAGAAATACCATCTCCTCCTGATGACAGGTTTCCTACGACAGCCTGAATGCTAATTGTCTGTGACTGCTGTTATTATGCAAAACATAGACCTCAGCGCTCTCATCAGGAACTGTCCTCCACAGGCCTGGAATCATTAATTAGGAAAGCCTCCAGACCAGAGTTCTCACATTTAGCAGTGAAACACTCTTATCTTCTCGGCACTAAGTAGCATGTTTTGTCTCCAGAAGTGTCCAGGGGGAGGGGAACCGGATTAGCAGTGAGGTTATTTTGCTGTCAGGCATTATTAATTCAAATTAAAAGTCAACACAGATTTTTTTTTTATTTATTTTTTTATTCTGGTGATGATTGAGCTCCTGTGTTCTATTTATAGCCGTTATCCCACAGTGAAAACCATGCTAATATTTGCTCTGTGGACACGGAGGGTTGGTATGAGGAGGCTGGGGCGAGATAAGCACACAATGAGAAGAGATTAAAAAAAGGCAATATAGCATAAGTCCACGATGCAGAATGTATGGAATTAATGTGAGCACTAAAATAACAATAAACATCATATTCAAGATTAACATTAATGGAATTTTCAATGCAGCACCGTTTAACACTATTTATCATTTCTATGGTTTTACTTCCATTGTTCAAATGCTAAACCTGCACTTTTTTATATAACAATTATGAATTAAATCCTATATCACTTATTTCCCTGTGGTTTTTAAAGCATTTAAATGTAAAATATATGTGTTGTTTCAAGAAGGAAATATAATCTCAATAGTATAGTTTAACATCCCCCTCTATCTTTTCTCTGGAAGCTCTGTCTCATCAAAATAATGAACACATCACATGGTTATGTACAATTGTGACATCACAACTCTACAGAACTCACAACAGCTCATTGTAAATGTGCAATTTGTTATGGACATGGACATTCTTATCACCCTGAAGCAATACAAATCTCCCTTTCTGCCACATGTTAACTATAAAACTGCATTCATTGACATTTTTATTAACAATGGATTCAATGTGAAGAAGGTCACTCATAGAGAAAAAGAAAACCCACAGAGAATTAGGCTCTGCTCTTTTGCAAATTTTTAGCATCTTACAGCTTTGTTAAGGAAAAAAAGAAAAAGCTCTCAGCCAGCCCCACATACTTTGCATTCCCAGCAGCACAAAGCAGACAACCTGAACCTAATCGAACACATGAAACATGACTCCACGCGAAGGCTCTCCATCTGGAAGATTATGTCAGAAAAGCTTGAGTCATTCGTCTGCACGACAATGTGCCGATAAATCAAAAGCAACGCGGCGAGCGGGGGGACTGTTTGTTATACAAAGTGTTACAGTCTCTGACAGTTATAGTTTATCATCGACAACAGCGCGTTAAATATGGAGGTGACTTGCACAATAAATGTCCATTGGAAGCGCCTTGGACCTTTTTTATGGAGTGACTCAGCTGTTTGTCTATGCCTGACATGTCTGTTGAATTAATACTTTTAAACATTTCCATATTGGTCTGAGGCACCCATATGCATTTTCCTCCCCAATGACCTTTCTGCATATTTCATCTTGCGGGTTTCACTTCAATGTTTAATGCAGCTTCTAAATATTAAGAAAAACGCTCCTTTTAGTAACTGAAATCCAAACTTATGTGTGAGGGGAACGATCGACGCAGGACCGAGTAAACATTTTTCAGACCCCCGCCAAAATAAAAGCAACCATATGTTGACACTTCCACCCTGAAAGAAATCTCTCCTCGCAGCTATTTATGCATTAAGCGTAATCGCTCAGCTCCGTGGAAAAAGGATTGTTCCCATTAGCAATTCAAACAGGGTATGATTTCCTCATAATACAGATCTTTTTTTCCCCTGGAGTCTGCTCCCTCCCATTTCAACGTCTTCATCAACTATAAATAGCTCCTACAAAAGAAACTCAATGAATGTAATCAGAGGAAAACAACAAACCAGAATCTCAACCAGCCCGCCCGCCACCTCGTTTCCTAAATCCACATCTCAAGCGGAGTTCAAGGAAAACACCACTTTGCCTGAGCGGTCATTAGCGCCGCCATCCATTATCACATGAAGGCAAGCCAGTCACCTCTGAGGGCTTCTGATCTCATCTCTCCGTGGCGCTTTAACAGATGAGGACTTCCCACAGGAATCCCCCTCTAATGCAGTGGAGCACTTTGGAGCCTTCCAGCTGAGTGATGGATGCCGGACTGACATGGCCGGATGTCTCTGCCTCACAGGTCTCGCGTCTCTGGGGTATCAGGATATTAAAAATGGAGTAATCAATAGGAGTGCTTCAAAGAGCTAAAACCGAACCCTTTAGAAATGGCTCAATGGAAGTTATGATGCTTTGTGAGGGATAATGTGCTTTTTTTCCTGGGCTGAATTTGGCAACTGAAGGTTGAGGGCCAGGTTGAAGAACCCTTTTCAAGGCAGCCTTATTGACATGAAATAGTAGGAGGACTAATAATATTAATTAAGGTTACTAGGTTATTCAGAACCTTTTCATTCTTTCATTCAGAATTGTTGGTATGTGCTGTTCTTACCATTAGGGGTATTGTAATGAGAGTAGGAGGACACTTCTAGAATTTTGGTTAAATTCTTTAAAGAGAAGTCTACATAATAAAATTACAGTGACAATGATAACAGTGTAATACCCAACTACCATTTTCACTACTGTAGTTGTACGCCTGTTTGCAAGCTAATACTCATGATGTGGTCAGAAAAGGTCAGGGGAGGGATGACCTTTTTATCCTGACGGGACACGAACATCTGTACCAAGGTTAAAATAGAAATATCATTAAAATTGGTGAACAAAAAAAAAAAAAAGCACTAGTTAAAAACCATGTTTCCTGATACTTTATGACTTTATACTTTATAAGTTAGTTCACTTTAAGGACAAAGTGCATTGTGTTTATTTTTTTTTTTAGCAAAATATGAACAAACAACAGTTTCTTTTGTACATGAAAAACATCCAAAAGAGGTGATAGGATAGGATAAAGACGTTGCTGTCCATTTAAATAAAACTCTTCATATGTACACTTATACAACAGCGACTGAACAGAATTATTAAGTTGATCTCCTTTCACCTAAATTTTGGCAGCATGATAGTGGAAGACATCTGTTTAGTGAGATTACAGTATGAATAAAACTAAATCTGTAATAATCTGTGTTTGCTTGTGTGTGTGTGTGTGTGTGTGTGTGTGTGTGTATGGGAGGGGGGAAATAGGATTATGAAACTGGTAGATCCGCCACATCCCTCATGAAATTAGGTCCCTGTGTACACACAATGACCTTCATCAACTTTACCACACAAAGGCACCTAAAATAGTTTGTATGTAAATTAAAAAAAAAAAAAATGATATAGTTTAATATGTTTTTTCAGCAACATGTCCAACAGCAAATCATGTCCTCTCTCTCCATAATTAATATCATGATGATTAGAAGAATCCGTTAAAAGCTAATTGACTTATCTCAGCTGGTTTTAACACCATCACCATTAATCTGATGACCAACACATCAAGGTAAAGAAATCTATAAATCCCACTGGTCCTTATCCTCATACACTAGTGACTTATTTTATCATAATAGTATGCACAATGTTTTCTATAGCACAGGTTGACAGGGGTTTTTTCCATTTTCACTCGACTTTATAGAGTTATTTTAGGAGTGTGTTGCTTGGCTTTGGCTGCTGAACTCAGTCAGGGACATGATGTGTCAGAAATGGGAAGTCGAGTATGAATTTTTCACCAGAACAGAATATCGAGATAGAATTTAACCTCCAGTGGAGGAGCAGGTTGGGCTGATAAACAGAAGCACACACACAGTAGGTAATCTCTCTCTCAGACACACACACACACAGAATAACAATTGAAAACATGCTCAAAAAGAATGTCGAAGCAGAGAGGCTGTATATCCTATTTCACAGAGCTGTCACAGACATCAAACAGAAAGAGGCCCTGTGTGCTCAGATTTTGCTTTACACAAGAAACGGGAAGGTGTGTGTGTGTGTGTGTGTGTGTGTGTGTGTGTCTTTGTGTGTGTGTGTGTGTGCGTGTTGCTGCAGTGCATGAACGAGCAGTCTCCCATAGGGTCTCTCAGTTTCCCCTTCTTGCATAATTCAATTCACTTCAGGGCAGGGAACCTTGTGTCGGTTAAAAACACTCCAGAGAGCCCGCACAGTTCAGCGGCACCATAATAAATGAACTGTATAAGACAGTCAAAGTGTGGTTTGATTACACCCATTAGAGTTTATAGAGCTGCAACAGGGTCCCAGTCAGGTATTTGAAAGACGCCCTCTTGGCTATCATTGTTAACCTTGGCTGACATGGATGAAAGACTTACTTCACACGTTGAATGAACACGCGAGTTACCAAACACAGACATTTACAACACCTGTGTTTACTGTGGGCAGGCAGAGAGAACATGTTCTACACTTTCCATAAGACAACTCTCAGGAGCCCTACGAAGAAAATCAATACAGAATATGATGCGGAGCAGTTTTTAATAACATGAAGCTGAGGGTTCATAAATCAATATTTGCAGATTGCACCAATATAGTCACAGCTTCAAATGAAACAAGCATGTGAACCTGTGAGAAAACATCATTTCACCATCATGAAATTCTGGATTCACTGTGTGCATGTTGGGTTACTGTAGGATAATTGTCAGCGTAAGATACAACAAAATCAATAAAGAATTAAATTCTTTCTTCTGTTTATTCTGTATTAACGCCACAAAATCATACATACGTTTGCAAGTGAGTTTTGAAAGGTAAAAAAAAAAAGAATAATTAAGTTGGTTTTGAATGTACTTAGAGCACCAAGACAACCACTCTTGAGTTTAGCTTCCACTAAAAACATCTGCCTGTTATCTTTAAACCACATGAAGACTTAAGGTGAATCTCGGTCGCACAGTCAGGGTTTTAAAGTATTAATATAGAGGTGATAGTTGTGTAAGAAAGAACAGATGCAAGCTCCCACTAAGCCTCGATTAAAACCAAACCCACGGCAGGCAATGAATGGGGCTTTATTAAATTTCAGAATACCCACGGCAACAGCGGGATTACAGTAAATCACAAGAAGACAAGGGAGACAAGAGGCATTTAGTGCAGCGAGGTGCTGGTCGACAGCGTGAGGGTGAGTAGCATTGTTCTCACCTGTCCAAACAAACCATCAAAAAATGAAATCTCCAGGTTCCAGGGTTTCATTTAACCTGCTCCGGATTTGCTTCACAACATCCGAAATCCCTCGATGCTACGCTTGACTGCGGAAACCACAGCCCTTTGAGTTACAGGAGCATGATGGAAAAGATGAGACATCCACACAGAGTTGTGCACTATAGTATAGGAGACTTCCAGTAGGCCTCTTGCAACAAAAAATAAATGCAGGCTACAAAATGAGATCCCTCAAGACACTAATAATACTATATTGATGCAATAGTCCCTGAAAAGTTC
This sequence comes from Eupleurogrammus muticus, assembly GCA_036785175.1. Classification (NCBI taxonomy): domain Eukaryota; kingdom Metazoa; phylum Chordata; class Actinopteri; order Scombriformes; family Trichiuridae; genus Eupleurogrammus; species Eupleurogrammus muticus. Next base: position 43,093,477 of record JAYKQN010000001.1, on the reverse strand, counting down.
TGCTGCAATGTGGATAAAGAAGAAGAAGATGTGTAAGAAGTGGATCAGTGTGTGTAGGGCTGTCACTGGGGTAGCCAGGCTTTTGACAATAATCCAAATAATCAGCTCATATGGTGCTCCTCTGGATCAAGTGGAAAGACTCAAAAAAGGTCTGGCACTCGCACGAAATCCTCTCACTTATTATTCATGCCGCTGAATAAAGTTGTGTTTGAACACCATGATCACGGAGTGATTTCATTCAAATTGACAAGCGGAATGGGAAAAGGGTTTGGGCATCGGGTAAAGAATGGAAAAACGCACGAGTCTGAAGAGGACTATGGAAACTAATAATCAGGTGACCTCATCGGGCCCGAGAAGTCAGAGAAAGCCGCTGGCCGTGTGATGGGTTTAAACAACTTCAACCCATCAGTGCCATCTTTGAAAAAAAAAAACCCGTTAGACGCGTTAGTTTCTTCAAAGCGCACAGCATGAAAAGTCATTAGCGGCACTTCATCGTCTATCTTACGTGATCAGTAACTGCCGAGGCCGATGCATGAATTATGCAGAACGCAGGTCGGAAATCTGCATTCTGAAACTCATCCGATGTACAGGAGCTCATCTTTAACTGCTCGTCTTAATGAGTGCTTACTAGATTTTATATATGGACCCTGCTTTGGCAAAAACCTCAGAAATACTGAATGATTGAATAAAAAAACTATAGTGCATCTAGTTTAAAGGTTGTCTTCATTTTAAAAAAACAGTGGTCTAATTGAAAAAAATAAGGTTATTTCTAAAAGACCCCAAACTTTTGACCGGTAGTATACATATCCTATAAAGTGGGCAGATAAAAACAAAAATGTCTGCATGCCTGGATACCAGAAGATCGAAGCAGGAGAATGTCTGGGTTATTAAATGGGCTTTCCAGGGTATTTGACACTCTAATCTGCAAATGCAAATGCTCCATCGGTCCCCAATTATCCTGTGCTCATCCCTTTTCACTTCCATAACACCAGAATCCATCCTTTTATTCCTTCTCGACGACACATTCCCAACATCATTATCCCGTGTACCCCCCCCCCCCCCCCCCCTCCTCCTCGCTGGCGTCTCCCTGACTCACTGCCTCCCGAGCCCTAACGAGCCATTGCGAGGTAATTGCTCCTTCAGGGGCCGCACTGTTGCCTCCCGCCTGTCACTCAGTCAGGCCCCTGTCAGGTTTAATGGAAGCGAGGGGCCGGTGCACGCCGGTGTCAGACCCGACAACTCGCAGAGAGCCACCGGTTTCACATCAGGCCTTTCTCTCTGTGCACAGCAACATGAGCTGCGGAGTCGGGCATATTTCTCCAAAGCATTGAAACGTGACAATCTAATAGAAAGCATTAGAGCTAAACAGGTCTCGTATTCTCCTACATTCATTTTGGGCATCCCGAAGCTGTGCAGCAGAAGCCTGAGGAGGCTGAAATGTTCTCTCTGCATGAGAGCAAACACTTGTGTCAGCAGCTCTGTGAAATAGGAAAAAATGCAAAGCGATGGCCAAAAAGTGATTAATTAAAATCTGTTTTAAGCTATGGCGGTATCTTAGTGGATAATTATAGCCTATGCTGGTGATATCATTGATGTCCCCTACCAGAAAGCTCCATGTTTGTGCTTCTAAGTTCCTATGAGATTTGCGCTGCATAGGCCGAACGTCCTTGGTGCCAAGGGCAAGTGTGTGTGACTTCCGAGATACATAAAAGGTCCTTTTCCTGCTACAGCGTGACGTGATGCGAGGGGATGGCTGCTACCCCGGGCACACGCTGTGTCCTCTTCCGTCCTGCCAGTGGCTTTGACCTCAGCAGATGCCAACAGGCAGCGGCGGGCGGGGGGGGGCTGTACACGTCACGTTTCCTACTGGCCGAAGAACTGAAGAGTGGCTTCATGGATGTTCAGAAATAGCCCTTTCTGAAATTTTACCTTTTCAGCTGTCTTTTAGAAATATAGATAGAAGATATTTGGCTGCATATGGCTGTCACAAGCACTAATGGATCACTCAGACTTGCATAAATAAAGTAAAAATCCCCATTTCCAATTTTCCTGTCATTTCCTATTTTTATTATATATATTCTTTAGGAACGTAACACTAAAAGGAGGTTCCCAAATGCAGGTCAATGAATATCGACAGCAACACTTTCAAGGAGGAAATCGGACCTGACACTAACGTTAGCAGGACGCTCGAGCTGCCGCCAAATTAATGACGTCGGCATGTTCAGTAAAAGCTTTCCCCGTTCGCTTCTGGGCGCTCGCCTGTAAAGCAATTCAACACCCGAGCCATCATCCAGAAACAGTGCTCTCGGTCTCATATTGCAGTCGCTCCTCATCTACCCATTTAAAACACAGCGGTGTGCAACATGATGAGCTCTAATGTTAATGCGTCAAAGCTGCAATAATCAATAATTTAAGGTCACTGGCTTGGTCAATGATGATGGCTGATATGAGAAATGTCTCTAGTGAGAAACCTGCAGAAAATTATTGGCAATTCCTGCATTTTCATCATATCTTTGTTTGGCATTTTCCTTTTAGCTATTTTCCCCGGTTTCAAAGCCTACAACTTTAGTTTCAAGCCGTTACAGCCTGTGCATGGCATGAAAATAAGTCGGGTGAACACACTGTTTGCAAACAGCTGGAGCTGTTTAGCAGTTAAAGGGCCAGATGTTTCGTTATTGGTGGTGCCGAAAACAGAGCTAAACAAGTAGAGAATTGATATTGCACCTAGATTCATCAGGTGGCTGGAAACATGACTCCAGGTGGCTGCTAGTGTTGCTCCACAGTCATATCAGCTTTAATGTGCTTACAGCTTGTCCCACTGCCCAACAGTGATCGAAAAGATAATATATACCATTAATGTACTCATAATGCAATAGTGATTTTTGGCCCAGTACCATATGTCTCTGCATATCTGATCATGCGCTGCAACTGCAACTATACATAATATAATTTGTCCTCAAGTAACCTGTATGTTGCATCATGTCTGTATTCTGTATGTATTTCAAGACATGAATAATTCACCACTTTTTTTAAAAAAACACTCCTAATTCGTGTGGATGGTAGCTGCAAAGTTGGCACATTTGCATTCAGGCAGTGCGCTCCGACGCCTCGCCACATGCTGAGAGAGGCTGACAAACAGACGCTGACCTCTCTCTCAAATTGCCTGCTAAGTAGCTTCTGGACATCTGCAGCAAGCTCCGTCTGTCCGTGTGCGGTTTGCAGGCTGCTGTGTCCACATTTTCACAGCTCGAATCCTCTGGTGGCTATCAGACAAAAAAAAAAATGCTTCTGGCATCATCATCATCATCAGGCCTGGAAATCCAGCTGGATTCTGCTCTGACAATGTCATTCAGCTCCCCTCACTCCCCCCCTTTTCTCTTTATTTCTAAAAGCACAATGCGGAGGCTCCTGCAAAAGTGGAGGTGGCGGAGGAAAATAATATTAAACATAACAGATCCAAAGAGAGACCCATTATATAAACACAATCTAAATAAGGAAACGATACAATAGCACATCCTGACGCTCAATATTCAATCACTTGCGTGGAGCATTCCTTCGACAGCATGTACAAATCGAGCATGGAAATGGCTGCAAAAAAAACGAAAAAAAAAAAATCTAGTCAGTCATGTTTAACAGAAGTTGACGCGTGCAGCCGATCGTGCACCAGGCAGGGATTCAGGAACGAGGCGAGGGCAGCAACGCACGGTGTTCACGGCTGCGAGGAGGAGCTCGACGCAGCTGCAGGGAAGAGGCATTAGACAAACGCTTCACACGTCGGTGAAGGCGAGCAGAGGCTGCGGGCGGCCAAACAGCCTCCACGCGCTCTGCTCCCCGCCCGCCTCAGGACGCCCTGACCCTTCACTCAGAGGTCACCCATGTAGAACACGCCGCCGTGGGCCCCGGGCAACGAGCGTTTGACACGATGTTGTCGGAATGGAAAACAAACCGCGCTTGCCTCTTTTCTTCCTGGCAACAGTGGAACTGGAAACGCTCAAGTTCACGCAGTCACCGAATGGCATTTATGATCGGCCGATAAAAACAGCCCATTTTATTTAATGGGCTGTAATAAATGAAGGAACTGTTTTGATAACTGATTAACTGCGACCGTTTTTTTTCTTGGTTCCAGATTCTCAAATGTTAAAATGTTCTGCTTTTTCAGTCTTTTGACAGTAAAATAAATATCGTTGAGGAGACAAAACTTAACATCATTATGACTACTAAACCACTAACTGAAAAAAAAACAAATTCTACAGATTAATTGATAAGGAAAATACTTATTTGATGTTCTAATTCAGTGTGAACGACCTCATAGTAAAGTCTAAGGTCCCAAGTCAAGTCCAAAATCCATTTCTCCAGGTGCCTGATACATATCCTTAAATGTAATAATTGTATGTCAAGTTAAGCCCAAAAATCACAGCTTCGCCATAAAGGGCTTTACAGCTACACCCACTGTCCTTAGTCACATCACACAAGGAAAAACTCCCTACAAAACAAACTTTTAAATGGGGAAAGTGCGAACAAACAGAAAAATCAACGTTGTGGTTGCAACTGATGACTTTGTTCATTATAAACTGTCCAATGCAACTTCAGTGATTTTCCACACCTGCTTATTTCTCATTAGAGTTGCAGGGGGTCTACTGGAGCCAAAGCCAGCACTGTTAAACAACAACTAAAGACAACATGCAATATGCAACCATTCCTCTGGACTGTGTACCTGACTAAATCAACTGATTTTCTGTCCCAGCTCCTGAAACCTTCGATGCAAGCCCCCTGCTCATGGTGACTCACAGTTGGCAGCAGCACATAGGAGCCGGATCGCTGAAGTAAACACTTGCGAGAACATAATAAAACAGCTTGTAATCGTTGCAGCTTTTGCACACCACGGTAGACCCGGCTCAACGGATCTGGCAAAAAACGCAGAAACGCAATCGCCTCCTCCTTTCCCCTCCGATTTCATATCTGAATTTTATTGCACACAAAAAAAAAGCGATAACCATAATGATGGAATGGTGAAAAGCTGCAGCCAAACGCGCGTGATCGCGCACAGCCGCACTCACTCTCGTGCTTGGAAGTTCCCCATGTGTGCCTCGGAACTCCGGGGCTCTTGATGATCGCTCTGCCGGCGGATTTCAGCGCGTCCATCCCGAGGTGCGTCTGCTCTGTAGGTGGATTCCACCCCCTGGTCTGCTCGTCTCCGGACCACACGGAGAAAAGGATAGAAATAAAGCAGCAGGATGATGCTGCCGATGGACTAGATGAGCCACAAGAGGAGGAAGAGAGATGTCACTGGTGCACGTTGCCAGCCCTGGGTGTCCGTCCTGGTCCTGAACAGCTGACAGCAACACATGCACCAAAGTTCAGGGCGTGTCCGTCTGACCCCACAGGATGACTGATTGATGAGGCGACTTTTTAGGGTGATGGTTTGCTGTGGTTCGCACTCATCTGGGAGCTGATGTGCTTGCAGAGTTTTGCTCCTAAAGGTCCCATATTTGACACTTTATTTAGAAGTTGTTTCCGTCCGCATGTGTTCGCCTCATCGCTGTAATTCTCTCTCTGGCTTCTCCTGAAGACGCCTTCGTTGATATTAACGAGCTTCTCCCCTCCCATTGGCTGATTGGGATGGCTGTGAATGGGCGCGGTCCGTGTCGTTGTGACGTCACAACCGCGTCTCTCTCAACGCAGAGCTGCAGCCACTACAGTTAGAATACTGAAAAGTTACTGGAAGAAAAGATAGAAAAGATTGAATTTTATTCTGATTCTGCTACAAAACTACAAGGATTTTTTTGTTTGTAATTTGGAGGTTAATTATAGTAAATTAATGTGGGAATAATGACTGGAACGACCATATGGACGTTAGATGGGCTCATATGGAGTCCATATGGTATTTTTTTTTCCACTGGAAGAAAATAAGATTCATCCAATCTTGATACAAAACCACATTAAAATACAGTTTTTGGTCATTTTTGGGCACATATAGTAAACTAATGTGTGAATATTGGGTCAAAAAGACTGGAAAGTCCATATGGATGTTGGATAGACACAATGTTAATGTGCATTTGTTGAGTAGTATACATGTGGCCAGAGGAACTATGTAAAGGGAAAGGGTGTATCGGGTGATTTAAGGTCGCTGACATTACCGACTGTTAAGGAAAACATCCAGATGTGGTGAGGACTCTGTCCTGATCCAGATGTAGACTCCTACATGAGTGTTGTTTTTAGATAAACACATTGTTAGACCAGTTTTCATGTGTGATGATTCCAGCGTGCTGCAATAAACTCTCCAGGAAAAATAATTTTCTACATCTCTTCCTTTGAACAAATCATATCATGATATCGCTCGATATATTTTTACCGGAAGTTTTGGGGCAAATACATTTAACTAATGTGTAAACTTGTCACTCCGAATTGATCAGAAAGAATCAATTCAGTAGAATCATCATATGGAGCAATTTTGGTGTGAAAATGGACCATGATGGAGTCTATATGCTATATAACAACAATTTTATTGCCTGGTGTGGACCAAATAACAAACTAGTGATCTACAAAGAAGATTTCTCTGTGAACTAGTTCATTTTGAAGTATTTATTAACACTAACACCTACTTATAATCTATAATAATTCTGGCTTTCAAAGAAGGCATAATTAATATCTTTGAAACAAGATTGTTTCACTTAATGACATATTTCAAATCACAATACGGTGATTCTTCCTGCAAGTTCAAGCCTCCATAAATGCAAATTTCCTGCATCAGTTCCTGTTCAAGGTCAGGCACCGTTATTATGTACAATTAATACAATGTGTGAACAAGTCACACTTCACGCTTCACACATTCAAGTATCAAATGCAAAACCAGGAATCATTTCATGTAAATGGTGGATGTTTTGCATTCTCTGTACATTGGTGCCATCTGTAGTTTGCAACTAGTTATTACAGTGTGTCACTGCACAGACTGTGTAAGCATCATAATATTTGGGGTTATTATCTGGTAAGTTTTTCTTTTTTAAACCGTCAATTAAAAAAAACAACAATTTGTCTATTTATCCTTTCAGATTTCCTTCTACTCTTTTATTTTATTGTCAAAAGCTTTACTGAAGAAAAAAAAAGGGGGAAAAATCCGTTTGCGACAGATACGAACACACGCTGTGTTTTTTGTCCTTCATGGTGAAATCTTTATTTCATTCCTCTCCAAAAACCCAGCACAGGTTATCATGGCAAGTCTCATCTCTCGCGGGTATTTCACACTCAGGAAGCTAAGCAGTGCAGGTATAGTCATGTATTTCTCATAAATCGTCTAGAAGGGGTTATTACACTGGAGCCTGAGGTGGCATGCTGCTGCTGTCGTTTTGGTGCTCTGTGTTCATTTGAGAGGGTCTTCAGTTGATATATTGAATGCTCTCTGCGGCTCACGTTACTGCAACTACACTGAATACTGTGTGTGTGTGTGTGTGTGTGTGTGTGTGTGTGTGGGTGTATGTGTGTGTGCGTGTGTTATCCTTGACACACAGAGAGCAGTAGAATCATCATGCAGCTATTTTTGAACCGTTGAGTTTTTTCTATGGATGCAGCATGGTGTGGAAGCCTGATCCAAAAATTTCCTATAACGTGGGGACAGTAAAATGAGTCGTGAAACTCTTTTTATAAAAAGCCTGCGGCGTCGCTGCCTGGTTTGCAAATGCAGGTGAATTGCTGCATCGGAATGAGCGTTTTTTTTTTTTTTCTCTCCCTCCCCTGTTTGCAAAAGGAAAGTGACCTCATACCTCCCGCTACGAGGAGGCACAGGGTGACATTGCCCCCTCAACCTGCTTCCATGGAAGACTGTGGATGTGACACTAGCAGGTATATTTATATTTATTTATGAGCCCTCCAGCTATCACTGCCACAATGACAACAGAGCACCTTTTGACTCCGATAGAAAACACCAGTCACCGGCTTGAACAGCTTCCAGGTGTCATTTCAGCATTTTCCAACTCGGGCGTCTCTCACAATTAAAAGAGTAATTGAACAGTGCAGCATGCGTTGTCTGTTTGAAGGTCGCCCGATTCAGGTGTGAAAACTGCATCTTGTTAATCTTTAAAAGTTGAAAAATGAAAATTATAAAACAAAACAAAAAATCCTCAGACTCTCCTGCTGCATATAATAAAGAAAGTTGCATGTTAGGTTATTCAAACCAACCCCCGTGAAACATCTCATGCTTGCCGGGGAGTCTCTTTATTCGTAAAGGGAGAGGGAGGACGCATGAACTGAGAAAGAAGAAAAGAAAAAGAAAAAAATCAGATGAAGAGAGAGCTTCGTGGAATAGATTCCTAATAGAAGGGGGGTGGGTTGTCTCTTTCAGAAGAAAAATAGAAAAAAATAACCCAAAAAAACAAAAAACAGGCTGACTCCCACTGAACTAGGCAGCTAACAACATGCTCTCAGTCACTTCAGTTGGATGCTATCCTGTCTGCTTTACAGTCAATCCCCCTCTGGTTTATTATCTCATAGTCATGCTAATTGTTTCATACACACTCATTTTCTCTCTATCACACACACGCACAGCATCTTTCTCTTTATCGCTCTCTTATCTGTTTCATTTGCTCTCTCTAAACCCGCGTCTTCCTTAGAGGCTGGAGCTAGAAGGCATCTGGTGGGAGGGCCCGTCTCGGAAGCAGGAGGTGGCCTTGGCCAACGATTTTCAGGTCAATCCGGTGACATGTCGGATCGCGGATTTGTTTCATTCCCATAAAACCTGACTAATCTTCAACCAAGTGCAGAGCCTGCGTTGGAGGGCCTCATACGCCGCGGATTTCAAAGACTGGGTGAACTATCCCTTCTTTGCCTCCTGCTCGGCCTCCTGGTTTCTCCCTCCCCTCCTGCTCCTCTCCTCCTCCCTCTTGTCTCTCTTCTCCTCGTGAGGCACACAGGTAGTCTTGGGACTGGGACTGCGGGTGTCCCAGGGACTCCACGGACAAGCTTCGATTAGACAGGATGCTACTTAGGCTGGACTGGCGGGCACCTCTGGGCTGGGTCTCAATCTCCACACGAACCTCGATGTTAGTTCCGTCCCTGTCGACGGCAACAGACACACACACACACACACACACACACACACACACACACACACACACACACACAGAACGACATGAAGCTGAGGCATGTTTCTGAACAGAGAATACCTCAATGAGTTAAAAGCAGGAACATCTAAGGCACAGCAGTGCCTGCAGCTTAATGCTAACCTGCTCTCAATGGAAATGACAACATTCTGATGTTGTTTCTTTAGTCTTTGTCATGACATGGAACGGCATGCATGTGGGCAGTGGCAGACATCTGAAAACATCATCTGGGGCTTTAGAAAACAGTGTTTGACTTTTTTTTTGCAGTATCTACCTAACTAGGTAATTCATCCATCTATTTCCCATACCTGCTTATACCTCACTAGGGGAATACTCCCAGCATCCTGAGGGTGAGAACACACAGCATTCACTCACACACTCGTTCCTATGGACAATTCAATGTCTCCGATTAACCTCTGCAAGCTTTTGGACCCGCTAGTTAACCCATTGAAAAAAAAAAAATTGAGAAGATTAATCGATAATGGAAATAAACAAGGTAGTACTTTGTCTTCTGTGTTGTTGGGAATGTTTGGTCATTAAACTAAGCATTAGTTTTAAAAGGCGCTGATTTAAAAGTTAAGGGATCAACCAAATTGATCACAATTCATCCTGAGGACGGTGTTGATGTAAATTTCATGCGATTCTTCCACTTGTTGCTGTGACAATTTACATAAAACTACAAATGTCAACATCATGGCAGCGCTACAGGGGATCACAGAAGTCATTCACATTCATTTAGGAACGATAAATGCATTATCCCTCCTCCGAAAGCATCGAGGGAAAAGCGGAAACGGAAGCGACATTCACCTCAGAGGGAGTTCCTGTGTGTCGTCGAGCTTGCTGTCAGGCACAAAAACCACCTCGCAGTCTGACTGGCTGTCGTGCTGCGTGTATCCGTGGCGTTGCGTGGCTTCGTCCAACACCACGTAGCTATCTAGCTCAGGGGAAGTGGCGCTCGTGCTCGGCAGGACACCCACTTCCTGTACACTGACCCTGACTTCCTGGACGCTGGTGTCACTGAGCGTTGGGTTGTTCTGACCCGTCCAGTGGTCGCTGACTACATGAGAGAATAGAAGATCTATAAGAGAAGTGGGAAATGCATCAGAAATCAGAGGGTGGGCGGCAAAAATCACAACGCACTAGTACAAATGTGAAGCATTTTATCACGAAAATCCCCAACTTAAATAAACTAATGCTCTCACTGAGAGTTTCATAAAAAGATCGATACCACTCTCATATCATCAGCGCTGCCTAAAGTAGGACAAAATGATGCCTTCCTGCACCAGTAATCTTACTGTTTGTGTATGCATTAAACAAACAAGATAAAGCACGATAATTACTGAGTTTAACAGGGTTTTTAAGGCGGAGCTTTGACCTCTTGGCAGAGTTGCCGTACTAGTTGACGTACAGAGACATGAGAGATTAAAATAATGACAATCGTAAAACAGGCTATACAGTCTTCATACTCACAGCTAGCTAGGTCCTCTAGTTGGATCTTGTGTGATTCTGGCGGCTCGCTCTGCGGTCGACACCATCCGTTCCTGCAGAGCGACATGGGGACGACCCCGTACACGTAGGTCAACATGAGCGGCACGCCCACACCTGCAGGAAAACAAGAAAAGCATGAGAAACAGAGTCATGTTTGCCATTCCTGTGAGGTTTAATCAAAAGAGTACTCCAATAAATCATCTAAACTGCTGCGCCAGAGACTGAGACGACCTGACTTTCCCTCCTGCAACCCCCCCGTGTCTGGTAAATTCTTACATCTTTCACTCCCAACTCCACACACCCAGTTTGTATCACAGCGATTTTGATTAAAAAAAAATAACAGGTCCAAGCTCCAGCCAAGTGATGTCTCATACTTGGCAAAGCTCATCCACAGGAGGCGTAGGCGTACTCTGTGACTAGTAAACCCATGTTGGTGTTGAATAGGAGAAGTGGCCCTAAAGCAACAGTTTTAATCATCATGTTATCTCAATGACCCGAAACACTCACAAGAGGGAGCCACTCTGGCTTCTCTGCGGACTGGACACACACACATTAAAGTTGCTGAAGCCTACAAACTGATAAACAAAGCTTTCACTAATAAACTACTGCACAGGGTTTTTTTCTGTCCCTACATTGCATACTGAGATAACAAAAAAAATGCTTTCGGGTCTGTTCTGTTATTCTGAGTAGAATAAACCTCAGTCAAACATAAAATGTCAGGGACCAATCACATGCAAGAAGTGGAGACAAGCCAATCTAACATTATTAATCTGTTAGATGTATTTATTTTTATTTTTATCATTTAAAAAATGATTTCATCCCATAATCTGATGTGCAACTTACAAATATATAAATATTTTTTTAAAACCTGAATGTCAGGGCAACCTTCAATGCAGCAACAAGCGTTGCACAATTCTGACAGAACAATCAGGTAATGGCTGAGCTGTTTGCCGTGATGGATCGCCTGTCTTATGTAAAAATTAATAAATAAAAAAATAAGGATGGCGCCGTGTATCACTACCCTGGCGATTGTCAGATTTCTCTCCACTCTCCCTCATAACCTTCACAAAAGTACCTACAACTACTCCCCCCCATCCCCGAACCCAATGAGCGGCGGCCTCCCTGCGCTGTGTGCGATTATGTAACCTGCGATTGAGATAGGAATTCGGGAGCACAATGTGGAGTGCACGCCAAACAAAGGCCCATAATTAACGCGGAGGGTACCCTGGGATGCCATTGACTCAGCAGCGGGGTGAAACCAGGGCAAGAGGACGAGCCTGCCAGAGCGAACGCGAGACCCGGCCTGTCTGCGCGAGTCAAACGAGGGGAGCTGCAAGACAGAGAGAGAGCTGCAGCCCGAATAACACGTGCATAATAACAATTGCTGCTACGAGAAAACAAGATAATTATATCCGTTGGGACTGGGAGCGTGGGGTGAGGAGGGGGAGGGGGGGAAGAAAGGAACGTGAAGAGGTGTAGGGACAGGGCAAGCAGGGCCCGATCCACAGGGGCGAAGAGTAGATTGCGGCTAAATGTGTTGAATGCGTGTGTGTGTGTGTGTGTGTGTCGAGGGAGCGGCCGTCAGCGAGCGGTACGCTAATGGTTTTGACACTGCGGAGGGAAGCCAGAGAAGCTGGTGAAGTCATAAGAACTTCGCTCACAGCCGTGCATCTTAACTATAGCGCGCATGAGTCAACAAAATCCTCCTTTGCGCCGCATGGGTCTGCGGTGATAAATTAATATTTGCAGACGGAGAACCAGCTTCTGTGCATTCACATGGAAGCTCGCGCTGATGTGTGTAAAGCTGCATGTTTAGCGGCGTACAACCTTTGATTTAGCCGTTAAATTTTCCTTCTCTTATTGATCCTGCTGTGCTGTCCTCACCAGGATTATTTCAGACACTCCACAGCCAGCAGTGCTGATTAAACCCACATGGATTTCTACTGCTGTAGCTATTAAGATAACCTGACAAAACTGCAGCTTAGAGAAATATCTTAAACTAGCACAGTTGGCATATAAAGTCTGTCTGATGTGTGCTGCGGATCAGGACATTGTGACCCTGCTATTCTCTGTCTGACACCGTGCTTCAGCTTGCGTACAATGACGATGCTGATATGCTAATTCATCCTGTGTAAAATGTCAGAAAATAGAGATAAGTATCTGTTATAGTTCCCCACAGGCCCAGGTTTTGTCCAAACCATCCTTTCTCTGGGGGCATTTCTGATATATCTTACAGATTGGCATTATAACCTGCTGATTCTAATGGAGTCGTGACTGTCCAATAGATGTTGAGACACACACAAAAAGAAAAGGTCAGGGCAACATAAAACAGTTCAAGATCATTCCCTGGGCCCTGTGGATATATGTGACAGAATTAATGGCAATCCAACAGTTGTTGAGATGTGTTAGAGTATGCAGTTCTGAGGTCCTCCAACTGGCTTCCTATCCGCCAAAAAATTAACTTTTAAATACTTTAATACTGCAGGTTTACTGTAGAAATCACTGCTTAACACTGCACTGTAACCTTGTTTTCTTTTAATTCTAGTAATAATCAACTTGTTTATTTGAATTAGGTTTTAATTTCTTCTATTTTTTTAATTTATTATCTTAGATTTTTCCCCTTTTAATCAACTGTTTTTAAATTGGATTTTAAATGTTAATGTTTTATGTAAAGCACTTAAATTAAAATTAAATTACCTTGTTGTTGAAGTATATACTAACTAACTGGCCTTGCCTATATTGGTTAGTATGGACCAAAGCACTAGTACAATACATATTTTGAACATTTTTGCTTTTTCATTTTGAAATACAAACTTATTTCACACGTCAATGGCTCTCTCTTCCTGTTTGCTCCTTACCCACAGTGACAGCTGCTATGACCGGCGACACAAACACGGACATCATCACCCCACTGGCCACCGTCAAGTAGTGCTTACTTCCTGAGATATTGTTTTTCTTACAGCGACCATGGACCTGGAACACATCAAATACAATATAAATCAGATCGTGTCATATTTTTGTTTAACTCGTCTATCCTACCGATGTGAAGCAGGGTTTACGGGTCGTTTCGTACCTTGCGGCCCATGTAGATTGGTATGCCCACAATGATGACTGGGATGGCGATGCCCGCTATAAGGGAGATGACCACGGGTGCTCCAAGCAACATGCCCACCTGCCACAGAACCTTGCGGGTCTGAGACCATGGCTTCTTCCCCCAGAACGTGCATCCTGAGGGACTGCAGCAGACAGGGGACACGGTGGATGAGATCAGCTGCTTGTCTGAATAGTCGTCGTGCTTCAGAGGAATTGCTAAACATTAATATGTGTATATGAATTACCTCATCACTGCCCGTTTTTAGTTTATATCATCCAGTTACACAAATATATATAATCACACTTATAGTCAGCATTCATCACACACACAGAGCCTTAAGCGGCTCACTGGCAATAACAAAAAAAAAAATAGAAAACACTTGAAAACCTGACAACACAATCTTTCATTGGTGCAAACAAATCATTACCCAAACTGAATGATCTCATCTGCATTCAACATTTAAGTGTTGGTTGCACGCCCTGAATTACAGTCATTTGCAGCGCAACTCATTCATATGCTGTCATACAGATGGGAAAAGGCGGTTTATTTAAGTCTCTTTATAGAGAGCTTATACTTAAGATGTCAGGTACAATAGTGTTGCCTCCAAGTTGATTTTGGGCATTAAGATAATTGGTTTTTGCATTACATGTCTGAAATTGTATGTTTAACTGATGCAACATCTAAGTAAGGATGCATTCATTTGCATAGGTTTTCAGGACAAAATCTAAACATTGGATAAAGTCTAATTAAAATGTTTTTTTTTTCATTTATTGATACATTAGAATCTATGGTTTACACATTTTGGATAGTCTTTGTATTTGTCAACAGTAATAAAAATCGTTTTTCATCGTCCTATTACCTTGTAGGACGGGGCAGCAGCGCCGATATAAGCACAAACAGCAGCTCAGGGCTGTGTTGTTGCTCAAAGCATGTTTGTATTACAGCTGCAAATAAAAGCCTTAGTGGGGAGAATCATGGCATTATGGTTGAATTGGCAGATTTGCTGTGAGACACTAAAAGCTCTGCCCCTCCATAGAATGTTTACTGCAATTTGTAGTGCGAAAGACGGACACTGAGGAGGGGGGGGGGCAGAGGAAACGAGAGGAGAGAGGAGGAAAAAGGGGGAAGGGACAGGGTGTGAAAAGACAATGCGTCATGCATTTGTAGAAAAAAAACAACTCTTTTCAGCTGACATGCGCTTATTCATGAAAATTTCATACGATGCCCACACCTTTAATGGACCCTGGCCAGCAGAAGCATTACACTGTTCAAACTGCCGCATTCGGCCCCTACCCAGTCTCATAGCTCCAGTTACATATTCTGCCGCATGGAAATATGGAGGCAGACAGAGCTTGATTAATTGATGACAAGTCAGCAGTGACTGGAAAAATCAATGGAAGCCCAGACAAACAGTTTGAAGCGGTGCAGCCTCTCGGTAACGACGCGCCGTGCGCGCCTCGCCAGATCGTCCCAGTTTCCCTGTTTCTGCATCTCAGACTGATGTTTTTCCTCTGCTTTTGCTTTTTTTTTTTCCTCTCACGCTTTCATTTAATAGGTAGTTCATTCATCTGATTATTTTAAAAGTTTGTTGCATAAATTGGCAGGAAAATTTGTGAATTTCTTGTTTTTTTTTCAGAAAACCAGCTGATGGTACATTATTATTATTAACGTATCATTGATTCACTCAGACAAACAATGATTTCTTTCATTCTCTCAAGGATCATGAACCTTCGGCTGCCAGTTTGATGCGTGCATTGGTGGTGCAAGTGGGGCCGGGTGTGGGCAGTAGCGTTGCTGGTACCTGAGGTAGTGCACATCGGTGATCTCCTGCATACACAGCCAGCAGAACTGACAGGCACACACAGTGCAGTTCATACGGTTACAGCTGCCGTCGTTGGTCTTCATGATGTAGGCACCGCAGCGAGGGCACGCTTTAATCTCCTCCGCATCTGCAATGACGACACAGCCCACACGTGCAAGGTGAACAAAGGAGAAGACAGATAATTCTAAAGCGTTATGTTCTACTCACACCCAAGGTGTTATTTTCACATTTGAAGATCTGCTGAAGATTTGGGGTTCTGAAGATATCATCAAACAGCTTCCTATGGGCGAAGTGATGCAGACCACAACATAGGTTGTTTCTAATTTATTGATTATGGTACAGTAGCACTAATAAATTAAATAAAGGTGTGTGTCGTGTTTTGTTCTTTTTTTAAAATTAATTTGAGCTGCTAGCTTTGCAAGGAAGATGGCTGCTATCACATCAGGTTATCTCCCTAAATGGCTACTGTACCATAATCAATAAATGAGAAACAACGTATGTTTTGGTCTGCATCCCTTTGCCCATAGGAAGCTGTTTGTCTTCAGAACCCCAAATCTGCTGCAGATCTCCAGATGTGAAATTGAAATGCGAAACACCTCGCGTGAGTAGAACATAACTGACTGGCAATAGCTGCCTGTGTGGAATTGTGACCGTGGGAAGAGGGGGGGGGCGTCGCACCTCCTCCAGGTTCTTCATTGAAGACGTACAGCGTGGAGGTGTCGTTGCTGCCTGAGGTGTGGCGGGCCCGCTGGCGCCGCGCCTGGTCACACGTCTGGTTGGGGTGCCACAGCTGCCTGCAGTGGTAGCAGAACTCCGTGTCACACCCCTCGCGGCCACAGCTGAGCTTGGGACACTCGGCGCAGCCGTAAGCGATCACTGCATAGCTGAGGAGAGAGAGAGAAAAGAAAAAGTTTGGGTAAAACATGATAGAATGAACACATCTGATATGATGATCGATCCCTGTGGAGGAATCCCATTAAAGCTTTCACTCACTACGCTCTTGTTTCCCTAACAGCCGCAGTTTCATTTACATATATCACATGACTGGAATGAATACGCGCATGTCCTGGTATTGTTTCCCCTTTTCAGGCCGGTCAAGCACACTGAATATTTCATTGCTGTTTTGGTTCACAAACACCACGTTTGTTTACTGTGTGGCTTCAGTGAATCACAATTCACGTTATCTGATGGACTGTTACCAGAGTAATTCCAGCCTCAGGTCAGAATGATGATAGCGAGTAGCTTCAATCCTGTGGATTTAAGCTCATTCCTCACAGAGCGGTTGTTAACAACTAATTTATTATTCAAATGATCATGTGATGATCGAATACAAGTTGCAGTAACCCTGAGTGTAATTCACAGCTTCAATGATCCAGCTGTTGCTGTTCTCTGCTGTGAAGGACTATTTAAAAGGCCCCACCAGAGTTATTTTTCCCCTCTCTGCTTTTCAGTTCTATCAAAATAGGATTTGTGTCGGGCAGAAGGCCACGCACACGTAAAAGGATTATTTAGCAGCGTGGATTCCACTTCGGTGTCAGAGCGGATTTGAACCGACTGTCTGGTTCTCGACTCGGACACAGTGTGGACTTTCCAAGGCGTAAAAACACTTTTAGGTCTCTGTTTCAACAAAACATGATATAATTGGATTATTTAGATTCCAACAATGTGTCCACAGGGACAACGCCACAGGCTACCGACACCAATCAGAATAATTTAATTTGTTGTGAAGGGCTTATATAAATATATTATGTATTATATACTGCTCAATGCATCAAACATTCAGAAAAAGCACACAGTCTGGATTTAGAAACTTGCAAATAGTTAGATTAGTTGACTGCATCAAAACTGAGGCAAGTGCATGATATGAAACCTTTAATTTTCCAAGCTGAGCTCCACTATTAGTGTTTTTCTAGCTATGTAACAGTAAATTGAATATTGTTGGATTATAGGAAAAATACATTTTTTTGTTACTTTGAGCTATGGGAAACACTGATTGACATTTTATTTACTATTTCTATTCTAAATGACTAATTAGTTTATCAAGAAAATAATCAACGTAATCAATGAGAATTGTAAATGGATGCAGCCCTAATTAAATGTTTCATGGGGAATGGGGAGGGTTACACTCTGAACCTTATTTCATTTGTTATGAGAACAGTAAGTTTAGATATTTCAAACTGGAAAAACCACGCTATGATGCTGAGCTGAATCATTTTATCACTTTAAGACATACATATCTGAAAGGAGTCCAAATCAAGATGTTCCCGACTTCGAATTCATTCTAATTAGAGAACTGAATGTATAATTTCTGCTAGAAACAAACACACCACACGTCTCTTTCATCCCACCCACCCACCCCCTCAAGGGAAATACAGAAAACCTCGCGCGAAATTTCAAACTGCAATCATCTTGGATAAAAGTTCAGTTATGTAACATTATCATCGGCATTTCATGATTTCCACAAACATAACTGCTACCGCGGAATCCGCTCTCTCTCTCTCTCTGTGTGTGCAGATAAATTGTTGATTCTTGCCTGAAATCACCCGCAGTAGCGAAACACGACAGAATGGGCACACGCAGACACGGAGAACCACACATTTTGCCACACTTTCCTCGAGCCGACATAATCTCCAGCTAAGCTTCTGTCCCTAAGACCTCGAGGAATGTGTGTATGTTGAGAACATGGGAATACGCAAACCATAACTGTGAATGACTGGTTTACATAATGGGTCACAACATTTCAAAGGCCCTATTTTTCTCTCTCGCTGTGGGAACTATTAAACACAGCTCGGCTCCGCTGCACTTTTAGACATTCCTTTAAATACAGCGAATTTGTTGAATGCTTTTGAATCATATTTCTTTTTTTTTTTGTCCTGCTGTTACACTGAATTCACCACAGCATCAGACAGACCGGCGTATTGATTTTTGCTTCACTCATTCATCATGACCAGGCTGTGCACTGACAGCCCGGGGAGACAGACAGTCTACCACTGAGTCCTGAACTCTGCTGCATACGTGCTTTGGAACACAAATATTCACACACACACACACACGTTATGATTTCCCATCAGCAGCCCTATCCCGTTACCCATCCCTGAAAATTAAGGTGTCACAGCAATCGATCAGCGTCTCTACATAAGCAGCAGCACAAAAAAAAAGCACGTTGTTGAATTGCATCGTGGTCTACTGAGGCTTCTCCGACTCTTCCACAAAAGGGACGGCTCGATGTGTGATTGATGATGATGATGCCGCAAATCCATTCTGCAATGAAATCACACTGTTACCGTGCTTTAATCATCTTTACCTGACACGGCGCGATCTGCATTTTTCAGCCAGTTTTCCTCGGGGAGCGAGAGAAAAACGCTCTGTCGCCAACAATGAAATGATACGAAAAAACGAAAAAACATGAAGTGTTCACATGCTAAACATCTGATCGGCCTCTGACAAATATAGTGTTGGTATCAACATCTTTACGGCCTCGGGAAAGCTCGTAGAACTCTAAACTGAGGTTTCGCCGGCTGCCAGTTCGCTTTTCGAAGCTCAGTCAATCATTCTGACACTGACAAAAAAAACACTTCAGTCTTTTGTTTAACAATAAAAAGCCGGAGGTGGGATGACAGGATTTTGAGAAGCGCCGTCAAATTCTTTTGTTGGATTAAGGCGCTATTTTTTTTTCCCGAGAGTAATAACAGTGAATTGTTAACTGCGTGAGTCAGGATGTGGATGAAAAAACACACTGTACTACTCAATCTAGAGGAGCCATTTTTTAACTGTCTATCTTTTTTTTATTCATCTTATCAAGGTTTCATCGAATGTTGTCAGTTTCACTAATTCTATAGCAGAAAGTTCCCATCAATAAAGCCAGCAACATGTGTCAATCTTTCAGTAAACCTCAACAGATGGATATTTATTTGAGATTATCATTATAATTAAAAATTAAAATTCCTGGTGTGCTATAGTGGTGTGAAGGTAGAACGCTTGCTATGTCAGTTCAAGCCCTAGCTGGAGTCCAACACATGTTCACATACCTTGAGGAAATCCCAGCACCATCACCTAACAGAATAGAATCTGGGCCTCATCTATTTATAAGACATAACAGTAACATACACAGGTTGGTACACTATACAGGAAAAAGTATTAAGACATTTTACCGGGCTTATCAATGCAATGCATATACTGATGTGTAGATGTCCAAACTTTCAATATAAATTGTATATTTGCATGTCTCTCCTTATCTCAATGTATTTCCATGTCTTTTCCAATGTGCATTTCTCCATTAAAACCATGTGATTACATATTTCATTATTAATTTCTAGTACTGTATGCGCTGAACTGTAGGAAAAACTGATTTTTCTCTGAAAAAACTAGATGATGATAGTGTCGATGCAGGGTTGATCCTTACCTGCAGTCAGGTGCAGGGCACCAGCGCGTATCAGGGTCCGAAGCCAAGAAACGCCTCAACTGGTACTCCTCAAACCTCTCCAGCAGCGCCCGGTCGTCCAGGATGGCGCGGACGTCCAGCGGCGCCAGCGTCTCGGGGCACTGCGGGCACGCGATGCCCACGCGGCTCTCGGAGATCTCGATGCGCAGGTACTGGCGGAGGCAGTCCGAGCACGTCCGGTGGGAGCAGGAGCTGAGCCGCGGGAAGTGGCAGCGCGGCTGGCTGAGCAGGCACAGCGGGCACTCCTCCAGGTGCTCCTCCAGCAGCTGGTCCTGGCTGGAGGAGGAGAGGGACAGGACGCCCGTGGAGCCGCTGCAGACCCCGCCTGCGCACTCGGCCGCGGCGCCGCCATCCCCGCCGGCCTCAGCGGCGGCAGGCGGGCCTCCTCCTTCTCCTTTTTCTGCTCCAGAAGCTCTTGATTCGCCCGCCTCTTCTGCTGTGGGGTTGAGGCCCTGCAAAGAATTACAGTGCAGAGTGCGCTGATTTACCAAAAATGCCTTTATACAATATACAATCTCAAACAATATAGGTTAATATGTTGTAAAGGATGAATAAAAGAAAATGGATGCTCCATATTTCTTGTGAAATCAGTATAGGTGAGTGTGTAGGTGGATCATTGTTCTACTTCGTATCCCGGCAACGTAATCTCCACCAATTACCAATTAATTAAATAAACACTCTAATGGATTTGGGTTCAGTAAAGGCGGAAGCAAGCAGCAGCTAATACATCCAACGTTAATGATCTACAGCCTCTTCACATTCTTTTTTTTTAAGGACTTTTTAAAACACCAAAACCTCACAGTTGAATTTTTATTTTTTGTAAATATCTGTAGATATATGTCCTGTCCTGTCTTTTGTTTAACAAAAATCTAAATCAAATAACTGCAAAAAGCCTGAAAATGAAGGAATGGTAATATCACACTGGAATATGAGAACACATAATATTATGATAACACCAGACACTTTAGGTGAATAGTGGACGCCTCGTCTCACCTGGTCGGGGTGCTCGCTCGGGGTCAGCGTGATGGCCACCTCCTCTTTGGGCCACGCTTCCAGAGGCTTCTCGGGCCGCGGCTCCGACTTGGGCTTTCGGCTGAAGAAGTTGAGGAAGCTCAGGGGCCCCGTCTGCTGCTTGGGCCTCTTCATGGTCGACGACTGGAGCGGGGGCAGCAGCTGAGGAGGGCAGGCCAACGACCATGAGCGGGATGCAACAAGCGTGTGTGTGTGAGAGAGAGAGTGTGTGTGTGTGTGTGTGGATGTGATAGTTTGAGTCCTTTTGTGTGTGTGTGTGTGTGTGTGTGAGGGTGAGTGGGTGAGCTCACGGCTCAGAGTCTTGCAGCTGGGTGGCGGGAGAGACGACGACGGGGAGGAGGTAATCCCTGCCGGAGGGGAACATCACTAATCTGTATTCTTCACGAAGGGCCCCGGTCGTGTGTTTTTTTTTTTACTCTTCCTATTCTGTCTCCTTTTCCCTCCTCCCCCTCCACCTCCACCGCACTCCCCCTCAGTCACGGCTAGTCCCGGAGCGGCGGGCCGTCCCTCATCGCTTTAGTCCTCCTCTTCACCGTCAGCAGCCCCGTAACCTGGACAGCAAAAATTACAGTCGTGACAAGCTCAAAGTGAAGATTCTGCCTTTTTGTCCTGCAGTAAAATATATAGTTTTAAGCACTGAGCATCATTTTTATCACATTACTTAATATGTCAGGTACAGGACAGTAAAAATAAATTAGAAACTATTTAGGTTTTCAGTAATTTTTATATATATATAGTGAGACAATATTTTTACTGATTACTATATTATTAAAATATATAACATTATACTCGTTGAGCATAACTTTTTACTCTTATAATAAAAATCTGGATACATTGAGATATGCCACATGCATTCTTAAGAAGGTAACACTATTATGTGAAGTGGCATTACATCAGTGTCACAATCTTCCTGGACACAGGAAGACTTCCTGTGGTCACTACAAACTACAAAAGGTCAGGAGCCACAGGAACCGTGTTCTTCTCCATTCATCCAACGGGGATTTATGTAACACTGCCCAACCTGCCTTTCTTTTTCCCTCTTGCACAGAGGCTGGAAGTTTGACTTGTATTTATACTCCAGTCATCTGGATATGTTAAAGCCCCACATGAATAGCAGGCTCTCTACTACATTATTACATAGGGTAATTTAAGAGTAAAGAAAAGACATTCTCTCTTATTTGAGACGTTGGCATCATAAACTGATGGTTAGTGTTGATATTTTAGATGCGACATTCTTTTCTTCTGCTCCTAAACTATATAGTGGCTGTGCTGGGAATGCTGTATCTCGGTATTCTGCTGAAATACAATTCGGCCAATACAAATACAAAACCAGATGCAGTAATGTATTTCGTCTGGGATGTATATGTTAGAACAGTGAGGCTGTTCGCAAGCCAAAAATAAAAAGGATAAAAAAAAGGAACTTCCAGGACATATGGACATATTCAACAGGTTTTTTTAAGTTATTGATAAGAGAATGGTAACAATTTCCACTTTAACCTTCATAAATATCCAACTTACTTCGATCCATAGTGAACTGCGAGATTCCCATTAAAGCGTATCTACATTTCCCATCACTTTGACATGTTTGCTAAAGATATTAAATCAGTTATAAAAACAGAACTTCCCCAGCAACCTGAGAAAAGATCTCGCCTCTTTCTACATATGTTTCCACCGAACACGCTGCTTTTCTGGTTCCATCCAGTTCCAGTAACTGTGTCGTGCATCTGCTGAATTTACCCCCAAAAAAAGGATCCAACGCATCAACCTATGCAATGATTGCACTGCTGCTCCGCAGTTGATTTATAGAAATCCTTCCCACATATGAAGGCATTAAACACATGCACGTAACACGTTCAAAGGAGCTAAATTTGCATGCCATGAACACACCGTACCAAGGGTGTTTGCATGCCTCACATATAAAGTATGTAGTAAGTATACACACACACACACACACACACCGATACATGTACCGACACACACATAATCAAGCCTTATAAAATGATAGCTCTGAGGGCTGCAGCCTTTATCACTCAGAATTCAAACAGTTGTTTTACACAAAACTCGCTGCTCTCTGTCACCAAGAAAAAAGATGAAGGGAAACGCAGGCAATGACTTGTTCAGAGGGAGTGAGAGAGAGAGAGAAAGTACAAGAACACGATGTCCACACCAATGAAAACCTCTCAAAACCTAAATGTTGAATTGACAGAGGAGGAACACACGAAGCACAAAGACAAACATGCTCTGTTTTGTATCACATTGGAAAGTTGAAGCCAATCCGATCAAACATAACCATAGATTTTTTCTTTTATTTTTTTAGATTTACAAGGTTTAGACTTTAGCAATCTGACTAGTTTGGTGCAAGTTCCAGCCCGTAAAACCAGACAGATTATGACCTATTTGTCAGCTGATCACCTTGGTAGACTTAGGGTATTTTTTTTGTTTTTTCAACATCTGACAACATTGTTCTTAAAGAACGGTAACGTTCATTCACTCCCTTTGTCCTGCTCACGACCTCTGCAGAGCATTTTTGCATTGTTAGAGATCATCATTATCATCTTAAATCAGATCATCCGTCCATCAGTGACTGCAGAGACAAAACACACTGGCATGCACGCGCACACACACATGCACGCACACACACACGCACACCACACACACTCCTCTATACGCATGAATTATGTAGATAAAAGAGACGGAAATGGCAGAAGAGCCTTCTGGACCATGAGATGCTGTTCGTCTTTTCTAACCAGGGGCTATGGTACAAACACAATGGCTCTGTGTTGTCAATGAAATCTAATGCACACACACACAAACCAAATGACCAGCAACAAAACCACTGTTCATGGGGCGATGATACTTTTGACCTCACAAAAAAAAGAATTTATTTTCGGGACAAACAGGGAATTAAATTGTTTCCAAAGCTATAAAATATGAGAGACAAGTGTATGAAACCACACACGAGGCAGGAATGCTTCCATTTAATGTAACAGTACATCTATAAAACGAATGGAAGCGATTTAGTCCTAAAAACTCCTACAGAATCAAATGTTGCTCGTTCCTCTCATAAACAGTCCAAAAAATATTGTGGTGTTTTTCCTGCCAAAAAAAAAAAAAAGGGTAATTAGCTGAGCTGTTACAAAACATGCAACAACGACTACAAGATTATGTGATAACAATTAAGCCCTTTCTCGTTGACAACAGGAAGTTCCACAAGGTGCGGTTGAAAGATTCCAAAAAACAAAAAAAAACTCCATAAATAGACTCAATAAAGTGATAGAGGAAGAAGATCCTGTTCTCTTTAATGCTGCGACTCGCAAGACTGGAGGGAACACTTAACAACACGAACGACGGACACAGGCGCTGTTTACAGGCTAATGGTTAAAGGCTTCCTTTTTGTCTGGAACGTGTACAGCGTAGTGTAAGATGCTCCTGAGGCCACAGACACACTTTAGGATTTGACCTCCTTTCTCTGATGTTTCCTCAAACAATCCAGCAACTCGGCCTTTGAGCCATTACAGGGCATTAAAGAACAAATACTGTCTTCCAACTTTTTCCTCCCTGCTTAGAAAGCAGATGATTGCATCAGATTTAAAGGTTCCATATCACACACTTTTCCTGGGTTTTCATAAGACGTTTTGATATCCCTAACAAGACTTAATCACAGCTTCAAAGAAATCCTTTGTATAATTGACAATTTATTTCCTGCAGGATATGGGACATTTGATGACCTCACCGTTACGTAAATGCAGCAAAACTCTAGAGTCAAGTAGCTTTTGGAGAAGCGAAAAATCATGTGACCTACGTTAGTTCTGAAACAACAAAATTACATGAGTTGAGTGTTTAGAATTTTCAACAAACTTAATCATTTCTTTGAAAAAGTGCCCACTGAACTGAACACTTAAAGATATGTCAAGGATTTCTTGTCAGTATCAAGCCCATCATTAACAGCATAATAAAAAAAAAATTAGGATAAATCCTGCGTGCTGGCAGTCAGTAGAATAATTGCATCTGCAGGAGGTGGATGTTCACTGTGCAGCACAAGATGGCTGCGTGACCTTATGACCTCTTCAGGTTCCTCACGGCTGCCTTTAAAAAGGAACAGGACGCAGCAATCGGTGTGAAATCACACCCCATCCGTGTACTACCATCTACAGCCGTGCACAAAAACAAAACCCGTAGACACACGTCTCACTCTTCATTCACAGCGGCGAACGCTCATTTTTTATTCATTTCCAACAGGCGAGAGGAAACTGATCCCCTGGTCATCGCCGAACATTATTACATAACGAACAAAGGCTTTGGCTGGACTCTTGTTTTCTTACTTTTTGACATGATTCATCACGCGATGTGAATTCACTCCAAACACAACCTGACCACAGAAGCCGCGAGCCCTTTTCTGCAGAAATTGTAGGAATAGAGAAAAAATTGATAGTGTCACAAATTCTCAGAAAAAGTGAGTAAAAGACTTAAAAGGGGCGCCCCGCGAATTGTAGGCTACATATGGTGGTCATTTTATTTGTCATGAGCAATACTCGTCAACTCGGGAGGAAAAAAAAGATGAATAACGTCTTCTGTGGCTTTGGCGGGAGCTGAAAAAAAAAAATCACTGTGATGATGCCTGTAGGATTATCTCTGCATGGGCTTGGAGACGTTGAACAGACAGAACAAACACAGGGTCTGGAGTTTGAAAAGATGGCGGTGCTCGCTCTAGACTGTATAAACAAACCTTCATTTGTTCGTGGAATTATATCTTGAGCTCAGGACTTCGACCTTCCACCGTCCTGGTTTTTGTTTTGGAGCCAGAAGTGCCCACGAGTGTGGAGCTGGGAGGGAGCTGCAGTCAGCTAGCCACCTGTCACTCAAAGTGCCACTCCCTTCATTGATCAGCACCTTAAGCCTTGATCAAATTTAAACATCTGAGTTATATAACACCTGACCCCAGATTTTTTTTTTTCTTTTTTAAAGGAAATTAGCTAAAGATACAAAAATAAATGTCTGTACTGAACAAAGAAGGTAAACAAAACAATACCCTTTGGTGCATTATGGGAATCGTAGGATATCACTGCCTTTTGCTGCTCCAATTTTCATCATTCATTTTTATCCATCTCTCGAGAGTTCCCCCAACTTCAGATGCAGTGTAGAATTTCTGCACCAGCCCTTTAAGACACCCACCGAGGAAGTGCTGGAGGTAGCGGACTTAATAAAGCTGCTTGTCTCGTTGAGCCTGATCACTTCGCCTGAGCTCTCAGAGACGAAGTGATCTACAGGTGAAGATATACTTGGCACAGAGCGAGCGGCAGCGACCTCCAGTATATAACTCTTGACCTGGGAGTTTGAGGTGTGCAGATGGTTGGCTTTGTGTCACCAGAGAAAATGCAGCTTAATCTGCTCTCTGAATTATGCATAGGCAGTCATGACCTTAATATTCTGAAGCCCTCATCAAATTCCTTGATTCCAGACAGTAAGTTAATGAATCCTTGCATGTTTACACCACTCTGAGCCGTTTTAAGTTATTCTTAGTCATTTTTTTTCTTGATTTCACAAATGAGAGCATGGAGGTTAGAGCCTATAGTATCATGGCAGTCCGCCTCTTGATGACAGATGAAACGACAGATGGGATTATTACACAACCAGCATCTGCCCCAAAGCTGTTTCCTCTCCTCTGAATTGCCAAACATGGGAAGGAAACACCACCTTTTTTTTCCTCCTTTATTTTTTCCCCCCTCCTCCATCATCATGAACCGCACAACTGTATCATCTCCTGCAGTTTTTTTTGCGCGGCGTCTTCGAAGGATGTGACACTTGTTAACAAGCTGTTGCTATGCCATCATTGGATGGAGAGAGAGAGAGAGAGAGGGAGACGGAGGGGAGGGGATGGATGGAGGAAGGTCAGTTTTCAGCCCCGATGTGGAGTCCGGCCTGGGAAACCTGATGATAGCTACACCCTGTTAAATATCCCTTCCACTGGACAGAAGCCCACATCAGCAATGCGGGTTTCGGAGGCACAAGAGTGACCTCAGCCTGCCTTGCACTGCCCCCCCCCCCCCCCACCACCACCACCACCACCCCCACCCCGCCGCCACCGAGCAGCATCCCTGACCAAAATATTCCCTTTCTGCTCCATGTGGGGCTCGACACTCCGTCTTCTTGACCTATGGCTGCACAGAACCCTACTTCACCGTACCGAATAAGGAGCTTCATGTACTGTGTGTGTACATCACACCCTAGATTGTTGCAGAATTTTATAACAGTGCTTCGCGTCTTATTACTCCATCACAACTCACTCATACACACAGTGTGTTTGAACTCTACTCGGAATATTAAGTGAATAAACAGTGTAGTCAGCAGACACACACACACATATATACATACACACATATATATATGTGTATGTATTTATTTAAAAGCAGACTAAACTCGGATAGCCTCCAGACTTATTTCAAACACAGCAACATGTTTTTCACACATGCACTTGAATCATGCAGAGGGATGCGTGCAGGGCATCAGTCTGCTATTGCAGGGAGTGGCATGTTTTAATAGGCGACGTATTCGCGTTCACCTCCACCTCCCTAATGTAGCCCTCAGACAACGCGCGTTACCCGCTGGGGCAAAAATAAATAAAAACGGAGAGAAAAAAAAAAGAGAGAGGCGCATCTTTACACGGCGCGTTTCCAAAAAGTGTCGCTCGCAAAGCAGATTAAAAAAAACACACAGGATCATTTGAATTACGTAAACGGCATCTTACCTCTGTGCGCGGCGCCTTCTCTCTTTGCAGCGGACTGGCTCCTCCCCTTGATGCCAAACAGTAGCACAGAGATCCTCCTTCCTCCTCCTCCTCCTCCTCTTTTCTGCCGCACAGAAAAAAAAGGAAAAAGGAAAAAGCCCGTGGTCTGACCGTCAGGAGCTGCAGAGAGGGGCGGGTGTGATGTCAGGTAATGGTTCTCTCCTCTCTGCAGGGGGAGAGAGGAGATCCGCCCCCCCACCCCCCCCTCCTCCATCCCATCCCGCACACCCCGCACCCCCCCTCCCCCTCCCCGGCCTGAGGGCAGGCTCACTGCGGTGACCGGAGCCAATGGGATGACGCAGAACCCCAGGATTTCCTATTCATAAAACGTCCAGTCCAAGGGAAAACACTTGGCTCCATGTCACATGTTTTATAAAACTTTGATTTTCGTTCTTGTTGTTGCACCTCAACAAAACAAACAAAAGGAAGCCCCGGATTTTTTTTCTTCCTCCATATGACTGCAAATTCCTACAACCAGGTGAAACAAATAGCAATGAAAATTAACATAAAATAAAATAAAAATAAAAAAATGAGAATAATAATAGATTATATTATATATACAAAACAAAAAAAACCTTGGATGACAGAGTCTGCTGTGGATGTACTTGACTGGGCCACACAGAGTCCTGATCTCATCCCTATAGAACATCTTTGGGATGAATAAGAATGGAGAGTGATAGCCAGGCCTCCTCCTCCTCCGACATCAGTGTGTGACCTCACAAATGAGTTGATGTCACTTGTGTGAGTCAAAGCAGGTGAGTAACAGCACTACCTACTGCTGCACCATGTCACCCACACTCAAACATATTAAAAAAATAGAACACGTGCTATTAAGTAATTTTATATTTAAGGTGGATTATATATGACATTTTTTTCATTTTTTTTATTTACACCATAACAATATCACACAAATTTTTTTGTGAAAACAAATTATACATATGGACTTTCAACTGACATGACAAGAAAACAAAGAAACTAAATAAAAACAAAACTTCTTAAATACAGTTTTAAAGCATTCAGTAGATCTCTCAAAATGTACATTTTGTTTGTAAGTTGGTTTCATGTCATTTCAAAAACTTGTGCTACTTTTTTTTTACAAAAATCTTTACTTTTGTGTGAATTTTGATACAATGTGTTTTTATTTTTGTAAAATTATTTTTTTTTTGTAAAAGTACATTTTTAGGGTAACACCACACGATAGTTTTGGCGTGCATCGTTTGTATAGAACAATACGGATAAGTAAAGATAATTTCAAAATAAAAGTAGAAAAACGTGCACAATGTTAAATATACATACATACACAGCTGTAAAAATATACATTTTTTTAACGAACAGACTCTGTCATTAGAATATTTGATTCGTTTGTTGAATGCTCTATGTATTTGAATACATTATAATTCAAAACACGTAAATTTTTGGTCAAGCTCAGGAGTGACAAAGATTTTAGTCATGAGGAAACAGTTCCGCTCTCACCTATCAGAACTACAACTACCATGATTTAGCGAGATACACAAACCGGAAATTGTTTTAGGAAGCGGAAACACCAAGTAAACGGAAGCGAATACAATGGTATCAAGATGCATACGCCAGCAATAACATAACTTCCGGTATGCTGCACGGGCCTTCAGAATAAAAGCATTTACTTTTATGCTTTTTAAAAACATGTTTTACACCCCTGACATGTAGATTTTTTCCCCATTATCGCCAATTAATAAATACATATCCAGGGAGAAAAAATTATGGTATATTGCCATTTACAGTAATATTCCTAGATATCAAATAGTAGAACTGTTTGTGGTTGCAACTCGAAAAACAAATATGTGCTCTCTAACTTGCTGCAGTGTCTTCACGGCCGTACATGAACATTCAGATTAGTTTTTGAGCGCGTCATTTGATGATTAATGGATATCTGTTACATTAAAAAACCAAGAGACCAAGGCAGAGCAAGGAACAAGTTAATGAATGTGACCTAATCTTGGTAAAGTTACTACTAGGTGTATTTTTTTTCTATTTTTTGTAAACATTGGAAAGCAATGGATCCAAGCAGAAATATTAAAACAAAAACCTGCTCACGTGAGCAGGTGTTTTGCCACCATATATTGAATCTTAGCATTGAATTATGCAATTTTGTATGTTATGTATTGTTCCAAATACTATAGATAGCCAAAACACTAAATACTAATATTGTGGCTTGAAACAAATATTATCTTACAAATGGTTTTTAATTCAGGTTTTTGTTTCTATAAATTTACTGCATCGTTCCATAATTCTACAGGCGAGAATAAAAAAGAAATACATAATTCACTACTAAGTAAACAACGCTTTTATTCTGAAGGGCCCAGAAACGGAAATCATGCTGCTTAAGCTGCTGCTGAATCACAGGCGAGTCAGAAAATCAATTAAGTTATGAAAAATACCATTAATTGCCTTTCTTTGTCACCGCAGCTCATGAAGAAATGGCGGATCTCCAGACGCTGTGCTTTTGAGGGAAAACATTTAGCGGTCAATGGGGTTCGCGCCGACGACAGAAAGCGCCACAACCGACGGGAAGACTTACGTTCTCTAGGTGAGTTAGCTCGGCGGCTAACTTGTGAAGTTGACATTAGCTCCTCGGCTAATTTAGCTGCGGGTTAACATGTTTTTCGCTGACATGCATCCAGTCTGTTCTCTCCTAACGTGTCGTTTTCTGGAGAGGACGCCGCACGTCACGTTCGCCTCGCACGGTTTTCACCGAACGCCGCCGACGTCCCGCAGCTTCGGCGTTAGCTTTCTCGCTCTTTGTGGACACGTTGTAATTACATGTTAGCGACCTGGCCGGGCTGGCTCTGCTCTTTTTTTCGTGTTGCAATACACTTGCAAAAAACAGAGCTAATGTGTTAGCCATTTTAATTTTTTTTACGCTAAAGTAGCTTGTTGGCTGCTTAAAACAGTCCCCCCCCGTTCGTTCACGTTGTAAATAGACTAGCTTAAGGCTATTGTTGTGCTTCGCGTTGAAATTACATGTGAAGGGAGCGATTAGCTTCCTGCGAACAGAGGTTGTTCGTGTGAAATTTTGCACCGAACCCCACGGTGAGCTTTTAATGGTGCGGCTGCGCCTCGTTTGCACACACGGAACATCTGTTGTATCCTGTGATAGTGACACGGTTGACATTTCAGTCGGAGAATGGCTCCCTGCAGGTTTAAATACGAGGAATTAGCACTTTAGTTCATTTGCACATTTCAGAATAAAGGTCAGTAAAAGAGGAAATAAAACGCACATGCAGGTGAGGTAGAAAACCCACGACCGGCTTGTCTAAAACTCTCACCGTACCAAGAAAGAAAAGGTATATTTAAAATAAAATAAGTGCTAAATCAAATATTAATTCACTCTTTAATCTTTTATATAATAAAATGCAAATAAAAAATAGCGCTGTTTAAAAAGCTAGGTCAAGTTGCTCAAGGTTTCTAGATATAACCACATATACTTTTACATTTTTAAGAATTAGGCTGATTGTAATATATATTGTTACAATTGAATCAGTCAATAAGTACAGGTTTGTATCCAGGAGTATTTTATAGCCTATACTATGCACTTAAAAAATAAAAATATATATATATATTGGAAGGACATTGTTATCGGGTAAAAGTTAATAACACGTAGATGCAAAGCAGAGCGGTTGCAGCATATGAGTTGTTCTGACAAAACATTTCTGCAGCCATAAAATTAATTTAACAATAATGTAAGTCACATTATACAAGCAGAAGCAGGATTTGTCTTAATTGCATCATTGCGGTCTGCAGGTTTATCACAATGTATTTCAGCTCAAGAGACCTGATCGAATTGTGTTACCAGTCAGCTATTAATAATGGTGGAAATTATTAGTGAATTATTCCAATCGACATAAAAATGAACATGTAACAATTGTAATGAATTAGCGCTTATGTCATGTTTTAAAAATAAAAATACCAACAACTCTATTTTCAGCTTCTGAAAAATAAGTGTTTGCTGGTAATCTATGATTCTGATATGTTGGGTCAGACAAAGCAGGCTCTTGGAATAAGGAAATTTAGGCTATGCTGTGGCATTGGTTATTTTTTCATGATTTTCTGAAATTCTATTCAACACGTGATTTGTTGCGGGAATAATCCGCAGACTAATCTGTAGAAAAAAAACAATCAATCATTAGCTGCAGGCCCTCGTAGATTTAACTAACATGAGCTGTCCCATCCTGGTAATGTTTTACAATGATCTGTAAACGTCTGCTATTACAATACAAATCTAAAGATCTGTCTTGCATCTGTAGAAATCCTCGAGAATATCTTCCATACATTTGAGAATGAGCTGATGGTTTTGGAAGTCTGCTC
This sequence comes from Eupleurogrammus muticus, assembly GCA_036785175.1. Classification (NCBI taxonomy): domain Eukaryota; kingdom Metazoa; phylum Chordata; class Actinopteri; order Scombriformes; family Trichiuridae; genus Eupleurogrammus; species Eupleurogrammus muticus. The sequence goes on along the minus strand of JAYKQN010000001.1, from coordinate 43,061,380 downwards.
GGAGACGCTGCAAAAAAGAGAGGGGCTGACTGGAAGATGCCAAGAAAAAAACAACAGAATCCACAGCCAGTCAAGTGTAGGTATACAGAGATTTTGTTCATCCTTACTCGCGTCTTCACCGGAACGACATACATTAACTGTGGCTTGCCTGAAAAGTTTCAGATTAAGCCCCTATTGAATATGGATCTAGCTGATTATCAATTGTTGCTCTGTTCACATCTGGACACCGGGCATTGCAATTCTTTCAATACTATCAACGCTATGAACCCTGTCTCGCCCACCCAAATTTAGAACGAGGCGACTGATATCATGTTATTACATGGTCGCTGCAGAAAGGTGATATTGATAAGCTAAATACACAGTGCATGCTGACAGATTACAGACGTAACTCAATTTAGCATTCAACTCTCAGCATGTCACATAGATGAATCCAAAGGTCCCTCACAAGGATGATTTGTCTTCAAGTGGTGGGTTAGTCACTACTTCTGTAACGTATATAAAAGAACGAGTCAAGCTACGACAAATCAATAAGAATGTTGTAAACATTACTAGGAAAAATGCTCCGTTACTCCTCACTAGAACCACCTTAAAAATACTGTTCTTATACAGTGATGGTACATCGAAAGGTGATGTATTAACATATTTTTCCCATTCCCTTGGCTCAGCACATCAAAGCAAGATTGCCATTGTTCCCACCTATTAAAAAGCCATCTATCGTATCTAATTTGAGCGCTGTGTAAATGAGCTCTCTTGATAGATTGCTCTCATTATGTCAAACAACAAAACGACCAGTAGATGGTGGCATGATGCGAGGGCTTAAGCAATTGCCTTCAGGGACTCCTCAGAGCACGTTGTCCTTGATTTGGCCTACAACTATCTTCCAGAAGAGTGACAGCTGTGTGATGGCCGTTTGGATTGTATCAAGCTTGCGAAAAACCAATTCAGAATTTCAGGCGTCATTAGCTGTAACTGCAGTAAAAGGGCCCCATCTGTCAACTGTTAGCAGGTCATTTTTTATACAGTGCTGTTTATACTCAGTTAATGACATTTTCTGCCTAGATTACAACAAATATTTTACTTTAATACTGACAGTTAAACCAGTAGCGTTTTATCTTTATTTAATGTACAGACTTAAAAACCAATTAAAGAGAAACTGGCTGATTGCATATTTATAGACCTCATGTTTCTATGCTTGACTTAATCTAAATATGGCCAATTAGTTTATTTTGCTTTAGCTCAGTAATACTGACAAGTGTGATTTAATGCTGAGTTTTCACATTTTAATTTCTTGGCTCGCAAAACATTTAAGATAAGCACTAGGTCCCTTAAATAACTTTCTGGAACTATTAAACATATGATTCAGTCTTTGACAGATGCTTGACCATTTGTCATAGGACAGTAGTTGTTCAAATGAAACAAAATAATATTCTAGAGCAGTTTAAAGACTTTCGTCTTAAAACCTGGCATTCAAAGTTCATCCTGAACGTTAATACAGAAGTTGAGAAAGCATCTTCCCACAAGGTGATCCCGCATTTTCTACCTTCTCAAATCCATACGACTTCTAATTGTCATAGGTATGAAAATGTTTTGCTGACTTAAAGGACCTGTGAGATAAAAGTTGGTCTTCTCTGACTTATTTCCTAGTAAAACAAAATATTTGAACAGTTAATGAGGGATTTAATAAATCCTCACATCCAATTGGAACACAAAAAAGTGGGTGGAGCTTAGTGTTTATATAACATTTTATATAGAATATTTTGTAAATAGAAAACTTGGACCACAAAAGTGAAAAGAAATAATTACATAATTATTTGCACAGATGTTTATCATCGGGTAGAATAAAAGTTAGAATTGGGAAATGTATTGATAATGATAATGCTGTATTTTTAACACTTCATGTGACCTTAAACTATAATTGGAACAAAATACTATGTTAAACAACTGAAAGATTGAAGGTTTTGTTAAGTATCTTCGTCAAGCTGCCAATCATTCTAGTTGTAGCTGTGAAATCATGCTCTGTGCTTTATGTGTCGTTGCCTTGTGGGAAGGCAATTACACAGAAATACACCAGAAATGACCCTTTTTACAGCTCGTAATAGAGTGAAAGTAGACATCGAATGTTGTTGATTGGCTCTTTTTGTTATGACCGCAGTGGATTCTGAAGATGGTGTAGCCATAGAAGCTCCAGGAAACCTCACCTTAGACACAGACTTCCTCCTAGGACAAGACCTTGAGTTTCCAGATCATGACAGCAAGATTCTAGGTCTGGAAAAGTTTTCAGGTGTGTAACCCAATTTTTTTTTTCATCATTTCTTCACTTCTTTAGGCCGTCTCTTTGTCAATTGTATTGTATCTCTCCATTGACTCTTTTAGCGTCTCACTGTTTTTGAATTCATTAAGCTCACCTTTCCTCTAAGCTTTCTGTTTGAGTAGATTTTATTGACATTCAGCCCTGCGTACAGTATATGTCTATTTATACTTTTAACAAGAATGGCAGGATCACAGAGCTTGCTCATTATAATAAATTTCAGTTTAGTCCACAACTTGAACTACAAATACTAGGGGGAAGGGCGACGGTGTCATTTATGTTTTGTCTAAGTTCTCATATTCTTCCTGTTATTACCATGACAACATGGTATGAATCAAAAGACCTAAATTATTTGAATGGCTTAGCTACTGAAGTAAATGTTGCAGTGGCTTCATTTATAACGTTAGCGCTGCACAAAGGGGACTCATAGGTTTTCACACTCCGTTTCTGGCTCCTCTGTGCAACAATAAGAGAAATGGAACCAGCAGCTCATATTTCCAGCTCTTTGTCAGGGGGAGTGATCTGAAAAATGGGAAAGTAGAAAAAGGAGCAGAGACACCAATATTATATAAGGGTCATAAAAATATGACCATTATCATCAAGGACACCATTATAAGAGGACATTTGTTCATCATCATCATCATCATCATCATCATCATCTGCTGCCTCCGCTCCCACTACCCCACCGACATTACTGTTTCCCCCCTCATCATCATCATCATCATCATCATCATCTACCCCTCATCATCATTATCATCATCATCAGCAGCAGCCTCACCATTACAGTCATCATCATTATCATTAGGCACCGTAATCATCCGCGAGGGGTTTCCAGGGGGCAGGATAAAAGGGCCGTGTTGACTCTTGCCTTCCTCACATCCCCTCTCAGCGTCTGAGGAGGAAGGTTGTTAGTCTGGCTGTTTCAGATCTGCCTCGCTCGCTCAGCTCAGAAGCTCCGACCGAAGTCAGAAAACGCTGTCGCTGTAGAAGTTTTTTTTTTTTTTCTTTCTACCTTCTGGGAAAAGCATCTTTCCTTTCATTGTCTTTAAAATCTCAGATGGCTTAAAGACGACTAAAAACACTGTTGACCGTCGCGCTGTGAGTATCAGATGTGATTTTCCTTTTTTCTTATTCAGGATGATGATGTTAACAGACTCTCTGTCCTTTAAGTCTGCATGAAGCTTCCTTTTTAAACAATGGAAACATGTCTCTACTATGTAGCACTAAATCTGGATTTGGACTGTTTAAAACCATTTTTGTGCTCAGGATTCATTGGGCTGGATTTAAACGGCGGCTCGATGACGCACTGGAGTCACACTTGGTGTGACCTCCCGCCTGAAGCAAAAGCCTTTCACGTCTCACTTTTTGTTGCTGGCAAATTCTGCCCCTCAGTCCATGTTTGTGTGTTTGCTGTTGTTTTTAGTGGAACTTGTTGACATATTCTGAATATACTTAAATACTGGGCACATGCCTTCATGTGTCTCACTCTCAAACCATGTCTCATTCTCATAGCCTCAGTGAAACTATCATATAAAACATTGTTTGTTATATTGGGTTATTTTTGTATTCTTTTCAACTTTTGATCTCATAAACGCAATTAACTCACTGGCACTTATTTGGTAAATTCACCCTTTGTGGATGTTACCATTCCCCGCCCACCTGCTGGTCATCCAATCACATGCCTCCAGCCTCTCCACTATGAAAACTGGGTCATAGATTGTCTTATTTCAGAGGTGATTGGTTCTTATGTTTATCTCTTTGATTATGTTATGTTGTCAGATTGTCACATTTATTCACTATATGCCATTTTGGACACAGAACATCTGTCTTTGTTGCAGATGTTGTGTAGAACTTACTCTTACATGTAAGGTTAATGAATACTGGTGTAGAAATGTGTCCTTAAGTGGAATCTGTGCAGTGTTTGTAAACATGTTTCCTGTTTGTCTTTCCTGTGCAGAAGTAGCTGCTGAGATTGGTTTCTCTGTGTATCCTCTGGGTGATGAGGAGAGCCCTGCCTACAGCCAGCTCAGCATGGAAAGTGAAACAGACAACTCGCGCAGCACAACTGACAACGGGAGGGAAGACGAGGGCCGAGCGGCCCAGTCGGAGCCCGGTTTTCCTCCCTATCTGTCCTGCAGGGGCTGCGGACAGCTCCGCGACGAGCCCCTGGGACCCGGTATAGACCTGGTTGGCCCTTATTGCCTTAGGTGCTGCAAAGCCTCCAGGGAAGCCAAAAGTACAGACTTCTGTTCACCCTTCGGCAGCATCAGTGGCATTCGCTCAGGTTCCCACCCGCAGCTCGACGGCGACGAGGCGGGAAGCGGGATGGACGACAAGGCGCTGACAGCCGAGGACAAGTTAGCCAAGCTGCACTCGTGCCACGTGTGCGGCTTCTCCTCCCGTTACGCCAACCACGTAAAGCGTCACATGAAGACGCACAACGGGGAGAAGCCCTATAACTGCCCCCTGTGCACGTACGCTTCTGCCCAGCTGGTGAACCTGCAGAGACACCTGCGCATTCACACCGGCGAGAAACCGTACAAGTGTGACAGCTGCGCTTTCGCCTGCAGTTCCCTGGGCAACCTCAAGAGGCACCAGCGCATGCACGTGCCCTCCACGGGGGCGGCACAGGACGCCGCTGCACGACCTGCCAGCAGCCAAAACAGCATGAAGAGGCATGTGATGGGACAAAGACCCAACGAGGAGGAGCCTGGCGCCTCAGCCAAGGGTATGTATGATTTCCTTCATGCATCATTCCAATATGAATCTTTTTTTCTAGCCATCATATGCAACAATCTAGCATAAAGTATCTTCTGTCTTTCTCTGAAGTTTCCGAGGTTGCAAGGCCCTCATCTAATCTGAGTTTGGGAGCCCAGAACAATGACTACCTTTCAGCCTTCGATGGCTTGAAGGGGGCGTCGCCGCCACCCATACCAGCCTCCAACCCGGCTCCGAGCCACCAGCCCGCCCCGCTGCTGGAGAGCACGGGTACCGGCAGCAGCAGGGCGACCAGAGGGGGCATGGCGGACGGCGTGCTCCCCCCGTCGCTCTTCCCCTACACCTGCCGGCTGTGTGGCATCGTCCTGGAGGACGAGGACGGCACCTCGGCCCAGATATGTGCCAAGTGTACCCTTGAGATGCTGACTAAAGACTCGTCGTCGTCGCCCAACAGCCCCGGCGAGCGTAGCGACAAGGTTTACACGTGCGCCACTTGCCCGTTCCTCACACACTACCCCAACCACTTGGCGCGCCACATGAAGACTCACAGCGGCGAGAAGCCATACAAGTGCCCGCAGTGCGACTACGCCTCCGCGCACTTCGACAACCTCAAGCGCCACCACAGGGTGCACACGGGCGAGAAGCCCTACAAGTGCCATTTGTGCGACTACGCCTGCGGCAACCTGGCCAACCTGAAGCGCCACCAGCGCGTGCACTCGGGCGCCAAGCCCTTCCAGTGCGCCGTGTGCAGCTACAGCTGCAACCAGAGCATGAACCTGAAGCGCCACATGCTCCGGCACACGGGCGAGAAGCCGTACAAGTGTCAGGAGTGTGGCTACACCACCGGCCACTGGGACAATTACAAGCGGCACCAGAAGAAGCACGGCCTGGCCACGGACGGCTGGGTCAAAGTCCCCATGACTGGCAACAACGAGGACGAGCGAGGAGGAAAAGGGCTGGGGAGCGGAGGTCAAACTCACAGAAAAGAGGCGGGCGTGGATATGCAGTATATGCCGAGGGAGGGAGGGCCGACAATACACTCGTGCTACAAACTTGAGATTGTATAAAATGTAACTCAGCAAATCTAAGCTACCAGCAACTCGCTTTTTTGTTTTTCCACAGAGCCTTTATATTGTTTTAGTGTGTCGGTCTTTTAGTGTTTTGTCGGATGTCTTCAGAGGCTGCTAATGTTTATTTGTAGTATCTCGCACAATTGTGGAAAAAAAAAACTGTCCTGATATTTTGATGCCTTCCAAGGAGGTTAAGGCACCTTCCTCACCTGAGTGAGGGGGATGGATCTGTTCAGTCGGTCTTCTGTGTTACTGTGTTTGTGTCAAGACTGATGGACTTTCTCCACAGTGGGAGTCCACTCACTGTCTCATCCTGTATGTTACACTACAATAGGATAATTATAAATGGTCCTTGTCATGTCAAGACATATCTAGTGTTTCATTGTAGGACAGAACGCTTTTTGCCCTTTTTACCAAATATTCCTCTATAGATGCACACATTTGCCTGAAATATTAGAGCTGCACTGTGTAGTTATAAGTTTTTCAAATAAAGGATCATTTGATTTTTTTTTTAAGTTTTAAATGTCACATGCCACTTTTTTAAAAAACTATCTACTTATGACATTCAAAGGAATGTAAATACTAAATCAGAATTGGTTTCGTCCCTGAGTTTATATTTAAGTTATGACTACACAGTTCAGCTTTGAGTGAAAATGGGTCCTATTTTGTGATTTCTTTCTTTACATTGGGGTAAAAGCTCTGGTAATGGCATGATTCATTTACTAATGTATGTACTACTAATGACACGCTTTTTATTAGTACTGGAATTGTTTTACAAATGATAAAACTATATTGGTAAATTAGGCTGTGTTGACCTAATTTAATCGCTTATGTCTTGAAGTTTGTCATCTAAGCCAAACTGCTCAGGATGATGAAATGTGATTTTAAAAACAAAATTGCAAAAGATTAATTCCATTTAACACTATGAATGCGTACATGAGCATTCTGAAAGCCCTCTGCAGTCTTGATTAGGTGGTATGGTTAAAGGAAAAAGCACATTTATACACACTGATGCATTTTGGAAGTTGTGGGGGGAGAAATAGCAAAACATTTTGTGCGTGGCTCATAAGAAAGATAAATCTTGAATTTTTCCCCCCATAAACCCCACTACATGCCACGAATCTTCACATTTCTACACATTTCCTTTTGTAAGACTCTTTGTGAGGGGGACTATTCTAAATCAGCTTCCTTTTGATTACTGTCGACTGTGAAATCAGCCCTCTCAATGTTTTTTTTTTTCCTTTTTTATTTGGGGGAAAGAGACTATTAGTAAGCATGTGAGTGTGTTATATTTGTTTTTTTCATTTTTAATATGGCTACAATACACTGCTAGAAGTGCATACTTTAATATATAGAATTGTTTCAAATTTTTTTAATGTTACCATGGGAAAGATAATAGGGACTGTGATTTACATTTATTCTTTTTGTGAATTACTATTATATGCAAGTTAAGTATTTTTCAGGTTGCAGAATTGCGGCGAAATGACGGCGCGTTGAACCCACTGATTAGTACCGACATGGCCCCCAAAAGTTCATCTTTGTCCTTATGCAGTGTCTCATAAATGCCTTAAGTGAGGATTTCGAAATAAACACATGGAATTCATTTCATTGAATGTCAGTCGTCAGGTCGGTTGTCATTTTGTTCCTAAATCTTAAAGACATCTTCACATACTGATACAAACATAACTGAAGATACAAGCATGTGTAATGTGGAGGGATCCTGATCCAGGTAGCAACTCATGATTACTCAACAATGAATAACGCTAAGGTCATACACTAATAACAGGGCAGAAAACCAAAGCTGGTGCTGGTAATGAATGTTGGTGCAGTGCTTTGCAATGATAAAGACGTGACTGAAGCGAGTAATCAACCAAGAAACAACAAGATCGTCTAATTTTAGAGTTTATTTTAGCATCATGAGAAACAGAGCAGACGGCTGTCACTGACTTTACCACTAAAATCAAAAAGTAGTGGAATGAAACAAATCAATACATCGGCATAAAATTTGACATTTTCTTTTAACAGTGATGCTGATGGAAAAAAAATAAGCACTTTAAAGTGTAATTTGGCACCTACACATTTACTAACACCCAGGACCTTGCAGCTTCCGTGTCGTCTTTGTATGGACAGTAACCGAGAAATGAAATTATTGGTGACATTCGAATTTAAGACAGAAGCAGCACAGGAGTGAGGGAGCAAGTGTCGATGCCGACTTTTGTTTTACAGTTCTGGCTACCAGTGACATAAAAGCTGTTAACAGGCTGCTGTCGGTTTACATTTAGAGACTTCAACATACAACTTTTTTTTTTTCCCTCAAATCACAGAAGCTATGGAATGACGCGTAGTACAAAACAGCGGAATATGTTCATTTTGTTGCCTGCAATCCATGAACTTTGTTCACTCCAGCACTCGTGATCACATTTGCCACTTCAGCGAAGCACCTTTTTGACTAAATCCTCTGAGATGATTGGCACAATGTATGTATAAATTATAATGAACTGAAGCCCCAAAGAATGCTCCCCACCACTCACCCAAAACAACCAAGACAGAAAAAAAAAATCTGATGCAAAATTTGTAAACACTTTCCATTTCAACTAAAAAATTCCCCTAAACATCATGTAAACAATGATAAATGTTAGTCCATTTAAACCTTTTGTTCTATACAGCTTTGATTACATTTGATCTATTTGATTACAATAAGCTATTGATGATAAAGATATTAGTAAATGTTCAGAATACTTAATTGCATGTACATAATATAAAAAGTGACATTTTCATAATTTTTATGTTTATTTTGTGCAAAATGCTTTAGTAAACTATAATTTGGCATTTATGAGAAACCTTTAAAAATTATTATTTTTTTTAAAAAATCATAGATGGATTTACAGAGCCCCCTGGAAAAATCTCCACACAATGTTTTAAAGTCATGCTCAAGCTTCCACTCAAAAAAAAAAAAAAAAAAAACATTCATCTCCACCTGTAATACTGTGCAAAATGATGGGTTCAGCAAGTGCAAGCAGCTCGGCCAAAGCAACCATCTATCAAGTCCTGCAAGACTAACGGCTGGCGCTCATTTTTTTTTTCTTTTAAGTTACAACCAATGTCTTATTAAATGACAAGATAACCCCTTGAGGCAACAACGTAAAAGCTAAGGCATCAGAACTCTTCCTGAAGGCAGTATGAGAGACTGGGCCTCAAATGTAAGCTGACAACACCACTGGTATCTCGTTAAGATATTTACGGACATGGCACATTAACAGCATGACACACAGAGGATCACTAACGGTATAAAAGCATGACATTTTGGTATGTAGCCAAGCTAAACATTGATCATCCATATATGAAAGTCACAGGACGCTGGGTCATTTTGTAAAAACTCCACGTCCCGACTCTGCTGTGTTATCACTAGTGCCAGGTCGAACATGCAGCCACTGAGGGATGAGCGAATTACAGGACCTAGCAGGTTTTCTTCATCCATTTAGTTCACAATATATTAATTTACTTTGTACCTCAAGAATTTAACTGCATCGTTGAAATTCACACGCACTGTCAGTGCAACAGTAATCCACGTGTACGAAACCGTAACCTACAGAAAGCTTCCCTACATGTTAACACCTGTAGCGTTGCGTGCGATTTAATGCTGCGGCAAGTTAAACAGCACTGGGAGATGTTTCAATTTGGATATAATGATTGGAACTAAGACGCGAAACCGCCGATGAGCTTTTAGAGTCTGAAAAGAAAGGACACCGTCAAAGATTAAATGAGAGCTTAAGGCAGCGATTTCTCCAGGAGGAAGCTACAATCTTGCAGTATCGGACACCTGCGCGATCCGCTCGGCTCGGCTCAGCTCAGCTTGTAATCTTTGTCGTCCCAGTCATTGACAGAGGAATGGAGGGCGGGGAGGAGGGGGGGCGGATGGGGAATTAGGGGTTACAGGTCGTCATCCCCTATACCTTCGAAAGCATAGTTGCCATGGAAATCGTTGCCGCTGATGTCATTTGCTGAGTTGGAGGCGCTGATCCCTCGGAGGGACACCGAGCTCAGCTTGGTCTAAATGGAATAATCAATAACATACTTAAAACGTGGACATAGATTAAGCTGAATCACTTAAGGTTATGGGAACACGTCGTGCATTAAGCAACTGCGTTACTTCGCCTTCATTTATCATAAATATTTCAGGAACCAATGAACAAAGGGGGTCATAAATGTACTTACTGAGAGTTTGACGATTTGTTCACGGCTCGGATCGGGGGAGTCCTGCAGCCAAAACAACAAACAGGTGTCGCGTTAGCCTGCAAATGAGGTCTGCAGTGTTCGACAACTTAAATAAACACACACGCAAAATCACACACACACGGCAGGATGTGCCATTCCTCACCAGTAGAGGGGGAGATTTCACAGCTTGCTGACTGTCCGGCCGGTGGATGGAGCCATTGTGTCGTTTCCTCAGCATCTAAGGAGGCAACGGCAGAATGAAGTGGGAAAAAAAACACCAACAAAAAATACAAGATGCTATTGTGTGTGTGTGTATATATATATGAAAAGAAAGAAAATAAAATATTAAATCCAAATAAATTTCAAAGTATGCTGTACATTTTTTTTTTTAAAGGATGGTGTTGTGAGGTACTTTTTGACACAAACCTTTTTAATGCTGCCGCCTGACTTCTTAACCATTAACTCATCCACCATAGACTGGAGGCAGATACTCATCATGATAGCCTGAAATCACAGACTGGAAATCAGTCAAATCTGGAAGATCTTACATGTGTATCTTAGAGACAAAAAAAAAAAATCATCCTACAGTACTCAAAGCACTGCAGGGATCAAACACTCAGTCACATAAGCAAATCCAAAGATGAGCCACGCTGCCCGTGACCTCTGACCTGCTGACTGGTGATGGTGACCCACTGGAGGCGGTCCTTGCTCATCAGGTACTCGAAGGCCAGCTCCAGTTTGACCTCGCATTTGGCCGAGCTGCAGGGGTTGGTCGTGCCGTTTGCTATGGGGACTTGCTGCGGTGTCAGACGGGAGAGAGGAGGTTATGATTTGGAGCTTGACGGCTATCATCATCATCATCATTATCGTTGTCATCCTCTGACTGCAGCACTGTCATCAACCTATGATGATTTATGTTTACTTGAAGCCCTTTGCGGCTTTTAGCCTCCAAGCCGCAGCGTTCAATAAACACCATGAAAACGACTTCACAACCCCCGCCATTATTTGCCTTTTTGTGGTTCAACTGCTTGAATGAAGCAGATTTTTTTTCCCCCCTTTTCTTTTTACCCAGAGTCCAACTTGTATTCTTAAATAGAGGATAAGCTTGTTATTCAACTCCATGCCCTGTAAGCAGCTGAATCACTTTCCCCCTATCGTGCATCTCTTCTTGTTAAGCTGCTGCATCACAAATGACGGCATATGTTAAGACAAATGCTCAACGATTAAGCCACAGAACGAAATGAAATGTATACACACACACATATGGAATTTCAAATGCCTTGAAAAATCCCTACAGCTCAGCAGTGACATGCCGCTCCCGAGGGACAAGGTCTCATTTCTCATTTATGGAGTCTGTGCAGTTCATAGCTCTGGTGGAGGCTGTTTCCTCTCCCATGCCAACCACACACACGCGCACACACACACACACACACACACGAAGATATGTAGAAAACATGTGCAAACACAGGCTCGACAACAAATACACACACATGCCAACTGTTTATACAGGCTCTTCCGGGCTTCGTGGGGGGTCAGCGCGCTGCACCGGGGGAGACGTTTTGAATAGTTTGCTGGAGAGGAAAGGGCTCATTAAAATGACTTTGACCTCTGCAAATGAGCTCAGGAATTAATCACCCTGCTGGACACAGTGGATGCCGGGGTCTATAATCAGACGAGCCAAGATGAATTTTCATTTCGTTGCCATGCTTCTCCGTCCGAGAGCGAATTAACTTTAGGAGAATCATTACACGCTTTCCTGTGGAACACGTGATGAGACGCGTTGCTTGAATGTCAAATCGTTTTTTTATTTATTTTTTTTTACCCCGTCTCCGTTTGAGCATCAGGTCGTGCTTCTGTAACTGTTCGTTTTTCTGAAGGGATGCAGGCAGAGCTGCATGCGACGCCTTCCTCAGCTATTTACGGATTGGTTTCGAGCTTCTCAGATAAGACGTCTCTCTTTTCGTGACGAGTTGAAACAGAAGAAGAAAAGAAAGAAAACATTTATTCAAGGCAAATTGGCAAACTGATGCCAGTTCTGAATGATTATGAAGACTCTTTTTTTTTTTTCTTTAATTATTAAGAATTTCTTGCCAACTTCATTTTCAAATGAACAACTGCGGTTTAAAATAGAAAAAATAGTCAATTTTCATATTAACGTCTCATCAGTTTGGCAGCAGCAGCACTGCTTCAGTCCTCCTGTGACGAAAGTTTTTTTTTTTTTTTTGCACGTGACTGTGCATGAAGCTGCAGTGATTAATTACCATGCGGACCTACAACACGTAGGACAGATCAGATCTGACACATCGTGACAACATCTCATATTTACCGACACCACTCACCCGATGACGGTCTAAACTGGAGCCTGGAGCATTTGTAGGTGTGAAATCCCCTGCTTTCTCTTCTTTTTATCCCTTTCCCTGAAGGTCTCTTAACTCATTTATTTTCTGTCTCCTGTACTAATATCTTTTCATAGCGGTGGAGCTGTTGGCACTGTATGTACAGACTGATCGTCCTTTGGAGACGGCTCCCACGTCACCAATAGGCAATTAAACAATCAGTTTAAATAAAGGATGCTGCATTATGTGTGAGAACGGAGGGTCGATACCGCTCCGCTCTTGTGTGGGCTGCTGTGTGTTCGGGTAATTGGACCGATGAGGATGGATGCTGTGGAGGTCAGCACTTTTAACGAGCACTAAGGAGTGAAAACCAACGCTCGGAAGGACATCTGTTTCTGTTGCAGTGTCGAGGTTTCTGAACAGGCGACAGAGCCAACGCTGCTCATAGCCTCCTAATAATATTGGATTATTTCAGAGCTTCAGAGATACAGACACCGGCTTCCACTCACAGAAGACGTGACCCGCCAACACCTCATGCGCGTGACCTTGAAGCTTCCTTCCTTCATCTGGTCGTTGGGCAGCTTGACATGAAAGTTGAGCTCGTTGTTTCCGGCGCTGACAATGACTTGGCAGCCCTTCTCGGGGAAATCGGTGATGCACGGGTCAAACTTGATGTAGCCGTAATATTTGAGTGTCTGACCTAGATGGATGAACTGGGGGAAGGGGGGGGAAATAAATCATAAATCAAAGATGAGGTCCTAATGTCCTAAAAGAGTACAAGTTTGAATTCTCAGATTGATGTCATTAAAAATTCATATCATGGGGGGGAAAATAGGCTAATTGCATAACAGAATTCCCTAGAGGCAGCGTACACTGCGCTCTACAGATTTTCTCCTCGGACAAAGACACTTCCTCACACCAGCTGGATTTAAACGAGACACTGCTGAGGCTGAATAATCTGCAGGAGACGCTGATCCTTATTCTTACTTCTTTCTTGGAGCCTTTCTCCTGCAGTGATTTGAGCTGCCTGTGCTGGTCTTTGTTGACGAGTATCCAGCCCCGCTCAACGTCAGACACTGTCTGGTGAGGCAAAAACAAGAAGTGAGGTTGGTTATTCTGCACAGGTGAACCAATTTAAAAATGCAATTCTGTCTTCGTTTCTTTTTTGGCACATGTGGTAGAAGTCACACCCTTAGCCTTTTCCCGCAAACGGCGCAAGTCAGCGACAGTCTTAACATGCACATGCTTGCAAACAGAATTAGTTTTTCTTTGATGTCCTTTTCAAACCTCTCTGCTACACAGAGAAAACCCTTCACACAGATCTAAATCAAAACTAGCTGCCCCAAAGCACCTTAAAAAAACAGATTACAGCTGTTGCGGCAAAGAAAATCTGCTGCTAATAAAAGTCACAGAATAACACAACACACAATCGCAATAAAACAGGTGCATTTCATTTTTACCGTTTTTTTTTAAACTACCGCTGTGTCTGAAAATAAGTCACATTGTCTGAGTTTATTTAAATAATGCAACCTCTTACCTGGGCGTACAGCAAATTCAGGCCAACTCTGTTGTCCATTACATCAGCATCGTAGGCCATGTCCCAGTAGCTGCAGGAAGACAGAAGGTGCAAGCAGTCAGTCTTTGCAAATCTAGATCATATGCCAGATATCAGCAGCACAGGTTACAGTTTCCAGTAAATGAATCACTTGCAGAAATAAACTCATGTGTATCGATAAAACTGCACTGAGAAATTAGGAAACCACCAATTTACCATCGCATTTGTTAAGATTATGTCAAATATAGTGCAAGTCAAAGCTTTTGACACATTTCTCTGAAAAGAGAAATACTTCTAGACTACATTCCTCTACCCAGCGTCATGGAGGTGAGAGAGGTGTAAGTATTCCTCTCAGGGAATACTTGAGGGACTGGGGCGGAACGTTTTGAAGAACAAAAGGCTGAGCTGTGTTATCTTCTGGCAGATGCTGGGATTTTATTCTGAATTTTCTTCAAATCAGGTTCCAGGGGACATTTACAAGCAACACAGAAACTTGCATCATACTATTAAATATTCACTCAATAAAAACTGAATTCACACCGTTCATTTCAAATGTAGTCTAATTTATTAACAAGAAACATGGTTTACACTGCTTGAGTTATTACAACTAAATTCTATGTCTTAACTTAAATAAGACAAAATAAAAAAGTGTACTAATTTATGTAGTGAAAGGTCAGTGAGGCGGCACACACATGTAAAAGAGTTGATGAAAAGAAAACCTGGGTTAGGAAAACAGCAACAAAAAAATGCTGCTTTGACAATCTCAAGATGGTATTGACTGAAATCTAAGTTTTCGATCTAAAAGAACAGCTTGTGCAGACCTTCTGGGCTCTAAATGTGTATGGAGATGTGAGGATGCAGCATTGCGTGATGTAAAAAAATGCATGAATTCCCCATCTGACAGTTTACACTGCTCTCTCAAGGCCGGAGACTGAAAACGAATCAATCCAGGTCTACATATGAAAAATAATGTTTAAAAAGGGGAGGACTAGAAAAGCAGCTCTGCCATTACTGAGAAAAGTAAGACTAGATTTTCTTTGATTTAAGACTCGGATTCTATACTTATACACACTGCTTTCACACTTTCAGAGCTTGTAGAGCACTGATTTTTGTTTTCCACTTCTACTTCATCTGATCTCACTGTAATTATGTCTCTCAACACTTTACTACAAGGCGTAATATTTAACATGCTGTAAATTGCACGACACAACTGGTGTTTATGGTTGAAGTTGTTGTTGAAGCAGATGTGAAGCTCTCTGCCTGGATAGAAAAAGGCAGGAGACATTTTACAGTTTATATATATATATATGAATTTCTGCTTTGGTGATGTTTTTAAATGTAAATTAAATTGGGATAAAAACAGGAAGGAGATATTATAAGTAGAAGAATCCAAATGTGCTTTTTTTTAGCATTTGTTTCAATTGAAACTCCAAGATCCTTTTACTGAGACACCTGGGCTTTATTTGGATTTTCTATTAATGACTTCATGTCAGCCAAAAAGAGCTCTCTAATTCATGTAGAGCTGATCCTCTCCTGGATCCCACAGAGTGGGCCTGTTTTTCCTCCACCTCCACTTGTTAGTTCTACATTCATTCTTCCCTCCGTGCTCCACAATCCACAGTGAAACTAGGTCAGCAGGACCAGGACTGTTCTTGAGGCAGAAAGAAAGTAAACATCCTGTGTACCGCAGTCAGCAGGAGGCGGTGTGACGAAAGAGCAGACGTGAGGAAGTAGAAGAATGTTATGTTGGAAGAAGGGAGCAGTGAGCCGAGTGAGGGAAAACAGCTTCGGCAGAGTATCAGATTTGCTCTGATTCTTTTGCGACTTGCAGCTCAATGTGACAGGCAGGACAATTCAGAGCATGTTGTGTAGTTTTTTGCATGTGTTTCGGGTGTGTGTGTTGTTTTCTGCAATTATCTTGAGGCGTCTGGTTTTGTTACGAATAGTACAAACAATCTTGCTTTTCCAGTAAAATCTCAGTCCAGCTCAATTTCAGCATGAACCACCTTTAAAGAAATTCTCAAACTGTAGGAAAGAATGAGTAGAATCCACATAATACAATAAAACTGCCCTCAAGAAAACTTGCTTTGGGAAATGCAATTTTCAAATCTCGTTGAGACTTTTTTGTATTCATGTAATGAAGGTAGATGCTATTTTTTTTCCCCTGTTCACCTTCCATGCATCAGTGTCAATGACGACCTGTCTGATTCATGGCCCTCTGTTTCTCTCAGAATATATTTTTCTATTGTTAGAATAAAACTAGGCTTTAGTTCAATTTTCATTTCTAATACTTTACCTTAGTATGAAGAGTATAACAAGCAATACTTTCTCTGTAACTGCTACACAATTCACTTTTAAAGCAATTTGTACACGACTTGTGACACGTTTTTTAATGACAGTTTGGTTATTATGTTGTTTAAACATCATTGGGTGTTGTCTATATGAATGAATATCGGCAGGTAGGGGATTCATAATAGAAGCTGTTAATTCAGCCCTTTACTGCAGCAACATCCGACTCATGCTGGACTTTTTTAACCCACCCTTTTTATTTGTCCGCCGCGAAACAAGTGGCTCGGGTCTCTTTGAATTGCGACTTTGTAAGTATATGACAAAGCCAAGAGAAACAGCCTGTGGTTAGGCGTGATGCCGTTCTGATGAATTAAGAGTAAATGCACCGCTTTCAGATAAGGAATTGAATGGGTAACACCCCAGGAAAATAAAAGGAGTGCCTCGCTGGTCGAGTGAAATAAACTGGAACAAGTACAGCAGGTGGACTGCTTACTGAAACAGAAATATCTGACCTAAATGATATAAATGATACACAAATACCGCAGATGATGAATCAGAGCTATAATTACATGTGGAAAAGAGCACCTTGGTGTGTAAAAAAAATGAGGTGTTGTGAGCAGGTGGTTGGTACCTTTTCCGTAGGAGTATGTGAAATTCAGAGCTCCGTAGGCTGGTAATGGAAACGTAAGGCAGCTCAAACTCCTGCAGCTTCCTCACGACTGAGAGAGAGAGAGAGAGAGAGAGAGAACAACAGAATGAAAGAAAGTAAGAAACAAGTACAGCAGAGCCGTGAGACTCAAGGACGTTTGGATAATAATGGTAACAACAAACATTGAGGGACGGGAGAACTCCATCTGGACTGATCGCAGCAAGGTGTGTGTGTGTGTGTGTCTCCACAATCTGCAGCTGCTTTATTGCAGCACGCTCCCTGAGGAGAGCGAAGGAGCCCTCAGGTGCGGCTGCTGGGTTTTAAGGCATCAATAACAGGCTAAACAGTGCTCCGGTGCTTTAAGCTGCCATTAGGTTCGTAAAACGGTTTACTCCTTTATGGCCCAAGATGTTGTGTACAGGAAGCAGGAAAAAAAAAAAAAAACATGCTTTGATGTCAGAATGTCAGAAACACTTAAATATGAAGTTTCAGAAAAGTTGAAAAAAAAAGAAAACACGAAATGCAGAAAGGAGCAGCACTGTTTCTTCAAACCACACTGCTCCTTCTTGACTTGTCTCTGCATATTTTACAGCGTATATTGATTTACACGCAAACTTCTGGGAAACTTACTGCCTGTCAGTGAGTAATTGAATTCTTCTAACCATCCAGTTATGTCAATACTCCCACCGCCACTCGTGTTTGATCCGAGGCCTGCCGCACCAGATTTATTCTAGTAGCAGAGTCATATTTAACACACGGCCCTTCGCCTTCATACTGCTCGGATTTTCAGATTCAAACCCACGCCAGGAATATACAACATGCCTGCAATATTTACAGATTCCTCCCAAGTTCACCTGGCACCGTTTTCAGTCTGGAATGGGTTTGGCGAGAGGAGAGAGGAGAGAGGGGGAGGGGGGATTTGGCAGGTGGAAGATGAGAAAAGAACCTCTGGGAGTAAAGGGGAGATTTGACCCGACACGGCTGTGATGGAATGGAAAACGGCGATAGGAAAACTAACACCTCCGTATGGATGGCGTTGTGCATTCCTAGCGACAGCAAACACAGATGATTATATTGTCTTCTATTTATCTCTATACTCTACGCAATGACTATTTGATGCAGTCTTCCGCCTGTTGCCATGATGACTCTATTAATTAACTGCAATCAATCATAGTTACCTTGTAAATGCAAAGCCACTTCACAGGCAACAACCACATCATATACCGTACATTTTCCACCTGGAAGCGACAAGTCAGAAACAGGATCCAGGTCTTTCGAGGAGACTGTTTTCCTTTGTTTCTTTTTTCCTCTTTAATTAAATCTCAGACGATGAAAAGTGAGACTGATAAACTACGCTTTTAGGTAATATGCCAGAACAGACTTTACCATTAATTTAGGGGAACTGGGTGTAAATCAAAAAGCACATCATCACAGAAAATAATTCCCTACGTAAAATTCTTTATTTTTCCAGAGCCGCTTGTACTGTTTTAGCCTTTTACTCCTAATCTTGCTTTAGTTCTCAAAGCACTGCTTGTTTTGTGTGTCTGCGAATGACCTTGGCCGAGATAACGTCCAAGCTACTTTATCGAAGCATTAAGTGTACTGCATGTTTAGTTTTGATAAACAACGGTTATTTCATGATTTAAAGCTTTAACATTTCAAGAAGCCTGAAACCCAAGGAATCTCTAAAAAATACATTCCAGTGTGAGCGGTGATGAGTTAGTGGATCTACTCTAATAAAAATATGTGCTGTATTTTTTTCTATATTCCGTGAAGGTTGTTGTTGAACTTACACGTTAAACCTCCGTCCACACCTTCACGGACAAGGAAGAGACTGAAGTAACCCACAAGGTCATCTGGGAGATCAAGCTTCGTCGCAACAGCCTGTGGACACATAAGAGTTCCTTTTCTTATTATCAAATTCAATTCCTGCATCGGAGTTATGTTTTCTGGCCAGAAGCAGACATTTTAGTTTGGAGTATTTAGTAGATAAAAAAAAAAAAAAAACTGGGCAAGAACCACAAACATACATAAAAATACACATCCTCCTCTCCAACTCAAGGACAGGGACTTCTTAGTAAAAATAAAAAAAATAAAAAAATCTTCTTTGAACAATTTAACCCTCAAAAATGATTTATAGATGCATAAAAAAGAAAAAAAACACATGTGAAGGAACATGCTGTGATGACCAGAGGTTAACTGTGGTTAAGTTATCACAAAGCTTTAGGAGCACATTTAACCAGCTTGATTTACAGCCAAGAGGCCCGTCCTGATTGGTCTGTAAAATACTGGGGCTTTCAGGGGAGTCTACAGCAATATCTCTGGCTTGAAGGGAGTCCCAGGCATCTGTCAGCGCCGTTATGAGCAGCGGAGATTGAATGGCTTTAGTTTAACAGACGCAAACTGTGCAAAAGGTTGATATTACAGTAAAATCCTCAGACAACCAAGACTCCTGGCTTCAACATAATCACCGGCTGTAAACATTATTACACTATATCACTATAAACGGAGGTACATGCTATATGGAGCTCATCATATTCAGTAGAGCATGCGTTTTCTTTCTGGGGAGAGTGACTTTTAAACAAAAGCCATGTTCCACACTTCCTTTGATACGCAGGTCTTAAATTATAAAGCCTTTTAATATGAAATCATAAATTGACATTAGGTCTTTAACTCACATCGAGGACGTCCTCTGTCTGATCGGAAGTCAGAATGTTGACCGTGACCTTCTGACCGTTGGAGAGGCAGATGTCTAGAGTGACGTCTTCTGTGGGAATCTGCTGCGTCTCCTGTGGGAACGACACAAAACACAATGGGCTCACTTTTACGATCAACTTTCAGGGGAAGCCACATGTTTTCAGTCCCGTCGCACACAAAACAAAAAAGGCACAAGAGTGGGGGGAAAAAAATGCAGGGTTGGTTAGAGCGTGAGCATAAATTATCAGTAGGACAGATACAAAACATAAAGTGGTGGTGAATCTGGCTAAGGTTCAACATTAAAATCAAGAGCAACTGGGGTGTTTAAGGGTTTGAGATTAGAATCCAAGTCCATTCACCAAGTGCCAACCAAAAAAAGAGGATTATTTCAGTGATGCATGTTTTAATTTGGAATCTAAAAACAAAATGAAATTCTAGAACAATAATGAGAATTGTCGAATTACTGAGAATCCATTAACAAAAATGCGTCTTATTATTATTATAACGATTACTATATAAAATTCTTACTGTATGTGCAGTCACTTGGAATAAAGTCTCACCCACTTTTATTTATAAGTGCAAGCTCACTGAAAATAAAAGTCCTATATTTTTGGGGGGTTTGATTTGAAATTTTGTCACAAACAAGATATATTTGTGGATTTAAGTACTACAAATCATATGAATTCACCACTGGCTGTTTGAATGGTTGTGAGTGGAGTGGAGGGGGCAGTGGCTCTATAACTGTGACATGACAGTATTCATATAACACCTGGACACAACTCTAGATCAAACGGCATTAAAATCTGATTGTTTTATGATGTAGGACCTTTAAGGGAAGTGTATTTATTGCTTCTGCTGCGTTTGTGTTTCTGTTTATGCCTTTAACCGAACGCAAAATCAATGAATAACAACGAAGGAACCTGAACCGCCATAACCTATGAATATTTCATTACTGTAAATAACAACTATTGAGAGAAATATGAAATCTTAAAGTGGATAGCCCCAGCTTCTCCCCAGGCAGGCAGTCTCTCACCACCTCTGCTAAATCATCTCTTATCTTCCCTGTTCCCTCTGCGGGGAACGGGGAGGGGGGGGGTTCAAGTACATCCCTGCCACTAAGGTGCAGATGAAATGACAACACCGGGTGGTAAACTCATCTCCTATTCTGCACCTGCTGTCCTCGTGGCTCGTAAGGCGCAGGAAGGGGGAGGGGGGAGGGGAGCGAGACCAACGCAGCCTCTAATGAGAGAGGGAGACACGGGAGGAGAAGCAGCAGCAGCATGTGGGTGCGACGGATGAATCTGCCCATGAAGGTTATTGGATTTACAGCCCTCCTGGCAACGCGGGTCACAGTCTGAATGATGAAAAATAAACCTTTTGCTTGGTCTGAATAAGCCATTGACATTGCCTGTTCTGTCAGGTAGCAAAAAAACACACACACAAGTTTGTGCTCTTGCAGAATTGCCCTTCATTGTTTGCTTTAATGTTGGTGCTACACAAACTGCAAAAAAAAAAAAAAAGAAAAAAACCTCACAAAATGGAAGAATCGTAACTGCATTTCCCTTTTTGGACAGAATGGGTTTAGAGGGAATGCAACTACGCAGCTATATTTGGCAAAAGGTTGCTTTTTCTTACTCATCAAACCAACACGTTTACAAGCACGAATGACACAGGCCCGGAGTACATGTTGCCACAGGCTAGAAGTCTGGGAATGTCTCCATCCTTATGATGCAACACGATGCAGACATTGAGGGCAGCGACAGCCTACGTGATTATAATTCAACCCCACCATTGAAATCTAATTTACAGATTTGATTGTGATTAAAATATTAGCCTATGCAAATATAGCCTACTAACATTGAATGCTGATTTTCCTGCCTCCACTGGAAAATAGCGATGTAAAGCTTCACAATTGTTTTCTGAATGAAAATTTCTCTTATGCAATGCACTACACACTAACATTGCTTTTATATATCGGGAGAAATGGCTAAATATATACCTAGTATTAAGAAAATGGGTAACTGGGCGCTGTGTGTCAAATCTACCTCACAAAAATGTAAGACTTTAGTAATACAATAAATTTGAGAACTACATTATCTGTCAGGCTAAAGTCTGCAACCATAAAGAATACAGCAAGGTAAATGTCAGTAGCTGAGGTATTGAAAAGTTGCAGCTTTTTATATTAAAGACTGTTACATAAAGTATTAATCATTCAATTAATTTTACTAACTTTACTATACGATTGTAATAATGGATGAAAAGTAACACATGCAGTAATATACAAAATGTAGGATGCAGTATAGTGAAGAATCAAGGATTGTTTCCCTTGTTAATTGTAGACAGGTCAATTGTAATCACAACTGAGAGGCCAGTGAAGATTCACACCTCACCTCATTCACACCACAGGCTGCAACAAACATGAGAAAACAGACACCTGACTCCACCACAATCTGCCTCTTGGCTCAATGAGCACATCCTGCCTCCTCACATGCCTGTTTCCAATGGTAATGCGAGAGAAGTGCAGGTAGGATTTAAAACGTATGTAAAAACACCACCGACCTGCTGTGCTTTTCTCAAGAAGCTGTTGAACATCTCGCTGGCTCCAAGCAACGGATCCTGACGCACTGTAGAAAAAGAAAATGACAAAAACTGATTAAAATTGCAGAAAACCAAAACAGGAACATGATAACGTAATTGTTCATACAGCATTGATCCTTCCAGGAATGCATGGAAAAAATATGTTTGGCTTAGAATTGATAAAACAGCAATTAGTTAAGGATCTTTTAGTGGATGTTATGTAAACATACTTAAACGGAGCCATTTCCTAATTTTAATCTTCCTGTAGAATTGGCCTGACCTTTCAAGGCGTTTATCAGGGCAATCAGCTTTGCAGCAACTTGCACTTCCCCAACCTAAGTTAATAAATGCACTACTTGTCATGTGGCAGAGGTTCAAGTAACTCTGTGGTATAACGAAACCAACAGTTTCATCATGACTGGGCCCCAGAATTGGTAAATGTAAGACTTTGCATGTCTTTTTTCTGTCGAGGCCGTTTTTAATTGCAGTGCGGTGCATTTAATCACCTGCATTGTAACCAAGCGCGCGCGCGTGTGTGTGTGTGTGTGTGTGTGTGTGTGTGTAGTAGCCGATACACTATTGTCTTTTTACAAATTATTCAAACCCTTTTGACAAAAAGTCAAAGTTCTGTGGACCATCTGTGTCAGTGCAGATTGTGTTTGTGTCAGTTCATTTTCCATAACTATGTAAAAGCCATGATGTAACCGAGCGAGCTCCCAGCCAAGAACACCCTGTGTGCTTATGCTCCCAGACTATGAGCAAATACACACTGGAACAACGCTTCCTTGTTCTGCTGTAACTGCCAGTGCTTGAGAGGATTAAAACAAACCCTCTGCATCGCTGCCAGTTCCACTTATTCATTTGTGTATGCAGAAAGTTCACCCGCGACCTGTTTGCAAAATTTCAGCAACATGCTACAAACCTCACAAAAACAGGACACAAGACTCCAACAGTGAACATGATAGAAGACTTGGTAAAATAAACACATCATAAAGAGTCAAAAAAAAAAAAAATAACTGGAACTTACTGCTGTTGTAAACAGAGCATAAATTAGTCTTTAAGACATTCATCTTTTCATTCAGAGAAAAGCTCAGTATCCGTCCTTAGGGGAGACACGTTAACAAGAGAGTCCAAAGTTAAACCCATTGAAAAAAGAAAAAAAAAAAGCTTTATTTATCAGGTGAGTCAGCATAATGTCCAGTGTCATGTCTGGTGAGGCTTTGGCTTGGTGAAACTCTTTAGCTTTTATGTGGCATGAAGAAACCAGCGTATATGGTCGGGCTCCCCCGCAGACAACGAGCCAATTCATTCTTGCGATTGTTGTGGAGAAGCAAACATTTCAGAGAAAATTGTGTTTGCACTGCAAAGTTACTCTGTTTCAAAGACAAAGTCTTTGTTTGTGCTTTTTTCCCCCCCCTTCCCCGCTCTTCTTTTGCAACATAAATACAACAAAACCCCTCGCATGCTTTAAAAAGGAAAAGAAAATGTGCTGCTATTCAGAGAAAGAACAGTGTCTAATTTAAACACTGACAAAAACACCCGTGTTGTAGCTGGAATTTCTCAACCAGAAATGTGAAACGTAATACAAGGGCCATCTGTAAAACAAAAAAAAAAAAAAGAAGTCCATTCAGCATGAATAACTTACCAGCCTGCATGTATTTCTCCAGCTGTTCTCGTCTCTGTTCGACCTCAGCAGGAGTCAGTGTGAAGATCTTCTTTGGAGGGAAGGCAGGAACTACGTTGCTGCCGTATTCTTTCTTTATCTGTTGATGCAAAACAAAAAAACAAAAAATGTCAAGCTAAACAAAGAGAGTTAGCACCGCAGCAGGCTATGCAACCTGTATATTTTCTGCTCTTGACCGTAAAATCTGAAAAAAAGGCTATAATCTTATTTTCTATCTGTGAAACCACATATATGGGTTCATAGGATTACACCTATTAATGTCAGCACAGAGCAGCAGTCACTTGAATTAAAGAGCTGTGCATTCATTTTTCTAAGAGGTACATTCATGCAGTTTGAGATGAATCACAGGTTTATTTTAAGCCCTGTTTCAACGACTAGCTGCTGGAGTTTCCGTGCATAACACATGGACACACACACACACACATACACACACACACAGACATCTGGAACCCTGAATGT
The DNA here is from genome assembly GCA_036785175.1 of Eupleurogrammus muticus. Lineage (NCBI taxonomy): Eukaryota > Metazoa > Chordata > Actinopteri > Scombriformes > Trichiuridae > Eupleurogrammus > Eupleurogrammus muticus. Next base: position 43,036,823 of record JAYKQN010000001.1, on the reverse strand, counting down.
CTAGTCATTCCAAGTTTTCTTTGTCTTCCAGATTCTTGACTCATTTCTTCCCATTTTCTATCATCGGAGCGGTGGCAGCTTTGAACCGTGGAAGTCTTAAAAACTGAAAGCTGAATTCACACGTGAAAAAAAGCGGTCAGATTTTAACCTGCTTGCTGCTGGGAGGCCAAAGCTGCACGTCACTCATCATTAGGTATTCACAGACACTTGCTTTTCCTTCTTCTCATTAGAAAACAAGGTCACAACGGGTGCTGGAGGAAGAGAGGTGATTTTCACCTCAAAAAAAAAAACCTGCCTCTTGGTATTTCCAGTACATCAGAGGCAGAACTGGTTACACATACAAATCAGCTCCACACACCATCCTTAAAATCTGACTTTTTAAAGCAGAACTCTACATGAGAAAAACAATTAACGGGTCCGATTTTCCCCGCAACAACCGCCTATGTCTTGGGGTTGCGTGTGTGTGTGTGGGTGTACCACATAAAGCCACGTAAGGTTGATGCTTAAAGATTCAAGTGTGTCTGCCCCACACCCTGTTGCCAAGCAACGGCAACTGTCAGACTGGATAACACTGACTTGAGGATGGAGACAGCAAAGTTTGGCCATTTGGTTGTGTGAAAACAGAAGATCACCACTTGTATAAGGATGTTTTATGCTGTGTTGTATAGGTGCATGCAAACACGAAAAATATATGTTAAACCATCATGTGAAAAAAGTATTTTCACGCAGAGCACTAGAAAAAAGGGTAGATGATAAATACTGTAATTACCCAATAACAGCTCACACTGTTCAAAGCTTCACTGAGACTTAAGACCAGCAACTCAAGACTTTCCGACAACATTTCTTTTTCAGATTAAGTTCCTTTTCCCAGCAGGAGCAGGTGAAGTGAAAGAAAGGCCAAGAACATTCCTTCCATGTCACCCACCCCCTCCATCTTCCCCTTACAATACCGCCTATTTAAATGCAACGGTTTGAACTCTGGGAGGAATACGGGCGCGAGACGGTTGACACGAGTCAAGCCACCGCCGCCGTGATTCAAACTGATGGACGGCTGGCGTATCGACCACCGAGTGAAAGGTCATCACGGGAAGGAAGTTGTGGCATTTAACGGTGCGTGGTGCGCCGCGCATGCAGAACCAGCTACTTCTAACCTCTTGACAGCGAATGAGTAAAGCGTGACGGTTCTTCAAGTCTTACCTGTTCATGGAGGCCAAGAAGTTGACTGTAGCGTACCCGGCAGTGCAGCACCCCGTTGACATGGATGTTGTAGGCCTGTGGGAGAGAAATGAAAATCAAGATGAGGGGGGCTTTAAAAGGGTCTGACATTGAGGAGAAAGAATAAACATCAGAAGCCTGAATCGATACGTTTAGAAACGCTTGTTGACGGAATTGTAGACAAAAAAAAAGTGTCAAGATAAAAGATTCTGATGATTCTGATGCTAATTATTCCTCAAACTTCCTGCACAAATGTTTCACGTTTTCATAAGTCAAAACCACCTCAATCTCCATGCATCTCATCTCACCAGCAACTGTTTCCTTGATCTGTTTTCATAGCTAAGACCAAACAGAACCTGTTGCGCATTTTCCAATCAAAACAGCCGCCGTGATTATGCAGAGGTAAATGAATACAGTGGGCAAATCTCATGTGAGGAAACTTTCATTCTTTCCCCTGACATATTCCCCTTGTTTGTTTGGACAGCAGCTATCACTGGATACTTCCCCCCCACAAAAACCACCACTTGGAATCAGAAGGCAAAATATCTGCTTGGTGTCAAGTTTAGAGTCAAAATCACAGAAAGCAAATCTATTTTTCCTTTCCGACGCCTCATTAAGTGTTGGGAATGATATTTGACGTAGCCACATGAAAAACACAGTGATACTTGAGTTATACCCTCAAGGGAATTAGAAAAAATATATATATTTTAAGCTTGCCCAAATACAGCCTCACTTACAGAAAAGCCTTGAACTATAAAAGAATGCATTGTTTTTCACAAGGTACCACAAATCTACCCAGAACACCAGCCAAGGCTGCCAAGCAGAATACTGAAAATGACTTTTATTTGTTTTGTTAAGAGGAAATGGCTCAAAATTTGACACCTTATGAGTATAACTTATTATTTTCACCGTGGTACAGCTTGAAGTTTAAAGTCGCCGGCTGCTGTTGATTCCTGGAGAATGTGGTAGAACATAAATGAGTTTGAAGACTACACCATTACATGCAGTTGCACATTCAATTCACTGTTACTTTCCTTACCACCCAGGAAACTTTTTTTTATTATAATCCATTTAGTTTTGACAATAGTATTTCCTCCTTCATTGGCTCAGAAATATCAACTTCCACCAGACTGTACTGTATATATCTCTGGACATGGATAAGAGGAAGTGTGCCTCTGTATGGTCGTAAGCAATTTTTCCCCACTTGGGTTTTGATGCACAAAATGTCACAAGAAAAAGTGGCATACAAAGTGTTTTAACCTCATTCCCCTTCTGTTTCAATGAATATTTATAGTCAAAACAATCAGGGTTTTTGCAGACTCTTGCTTGGGGCTGCAACTATTGAATATAATCGATTAATCTGTTTGGGCCATAAATGTGACAAATGGGCAACCATTTGGATTTGTCAGTTTACAGCTATGGACGACTTAAAGTGGACAATGTTCACATGGGAAATTAAAAAAAATTGCTGGCAATTTATTTATTGGTTGAAAATGAATCGAATAATCAACTAATTGTTGCGGCTCTATTCCAGATCCCATTTTTTCATGCAGTTGCATAGCCGTTGCTGAACTAAACAAGCAATCCATCGGAAAACAGATAAAGAAGAAACCACATCTTCAAGGGAGGAAGGCTAAAGATAAAGAATTTCGAGAAAGCCAACGAGTGAACAGAAAGATGTGTGCAGTATCCAGGCAGGAAGGAAGAATGAGTATGCAGAATGTGCGGCTGTTTGACCTCGCTGACCCCAAATTGTTTATGAAGTGCAAGCAGTTCAACTGAGGGAGAGGATGATAACATCAATATTAAGCAGTAGCACCAAATTCTTTCAAATATGCGTCAGTCTGTCCAATCCTCATCAGGTCAACCCGACAAAATTAAATGGAATGCAAACTTTGTCTGGATGTGCAACACCACTGATAATTAACCACTTTTTTTATCCTCTTTTCTACATTGCAGCTGTCTTCTCTCTTTCCATGTTGGTTATTAATTAATTTTAATTGTGCAATAGTATACAAAGAGAAAGAGACTTTTACATGCAATTCTCCATGCAATTAGAATTAGTTTAATTATTCAAATAACTAATGTGCTAAATATTTGTGTTTAATATATTATATTCCATTCGTTGTAAACATTACATCATCATATGCCGTCCTCCGCCATTCCATCAGACTGTTTCCTTTTTTTTCCCTTGTCATCCAGAAGGTGTTGACCATCTGCCTGAGTCCATGTGAACACAGCAGAAATATATATGTGTTGAGTCAGTGTAAAGCTAACACTGATTTGAAAACGGTGAAAACGAAAAGCGGAAGCATTTTAACATGTTTATTTTTATATATGATCTAATCTATCGCATTTTAAATAAAGGTGTCACCATCAATTGTGAACTAGAACTTTTACACACTAATGGAGAGGAAGAGTGGAAGTCTACTAAACAACAGGAAGTGTGCAAAAAATGTAATTTGTCGGCCCTTGCACAGGAATAGCACCATATTTAAAACAAAAAAAAAGGAGCAAACCATGTTATTCTAAAAAGCCCTGTGCAAACTCGGCAGATTCTGTGGCCTACTGGTGCCAAGGTACACAGCCCATCTCTCAGCATTATAATCAAGCAAAGTCCCTTCCTGTAGGCTGTTTACAGGAAGGTCACAATGATAGTCACAAGACTGCCAGTTGAAAGGTGAACAACCATCCTTTTAAAGTTCTCACTGCTGTACAGGCTAAAAAAAAAGAGAAGTGCCCAGCCAGGTAGAGAACAGCCAGAGATAACAAGACTTTAAAGAGTATGTGTAGGTGTGTAGGTGACAAACAATATGGAGGGGAAATGACAGCAGATTCATTTCAAGTTAAAAATCGCTGCACAACGTTTGTCACTAGATTCACAAAAGATTTTTTCTTCTTCGGAGCACATGGTGTCAAGATGGTAAAAAGTCATTCACATCTAGTGTGCGATGTCACCTGGAAATCAGATGTTGCAGATGCTACCTCGAAGCATCTGAAGAGTATAAGAGAAGCTGTGTTCTTCTTTTAAGTGACAATATAAAAAATACTTAGCCAACAAAAATACATGTTCAAAATAGAATCCAAAATTATCTGTTTCTGGTCTTGTTAGTCATTAAACAGCTGTAAAGAAATAAACGTGAACCGACGCTGTTGCCTAGCAACGCTTTGTGTTCATTGACTGCCCTAGCACGCAAACAGACACACATGATCCACACAAATTCTGTCTGAATTTTTAAGATACATATAAGTGCGACGTTCACTACAGTATATGGTACTAGTTCGGATCCACTCACTTTTGGCGACAGGTACATTTCTGAATTTTGATTTAAACTGCAGATAGAACCTCCTCGATATAGCCAGTCGTGATGGTGACGCTGTGTAAAACTGCTGTGACATGACACGTACAAGAACAATGGATGATATCGACGGGATGTCACAGCGTGGAGACAAAAACTTGCTACTTCAGTTCCAAAACTTGGGATCACTATGGCATCACTTGGATATTTAAAAAAAAAAAAAAAAAAAAAAACAGGACTTCTGCAGGATGACATGTGTTGTGTGAACGATAATTCTAGTGACGACCAATCAGTTGTCTTCCAGGTTTTCATGCCACCCTTTAGGTCGGCTCAGGTCACTAGGAACCTCAACGGACGGGACACCAAAACCAAAAACAAGAGTGTTAGGTACAGTCCTCAACTTTTGCCCATTGAAGACCAAAAGAATAAAGGCGCTATAAGTGCAGATATGGCGCTGAAGTGAAGAGAACTTTCCCTTTTTGTACCTTCACTTGGGGCATTTTTAAAGCAAACTATAATCTATGCGAAACCATAACTGAGCGTTTTCTGTGTATAAACCTTACCATACCTTAACTGCAGCATTGTCATAACATGACAGTGTTTGTGAAAATATGCACACATCAAAAAAAGAAAAAAAGTATGCCACCTTTGAAAGGTTGACATCCACTGTATCTGCAGAAAGATCTGGTGTCAGCGGTTCCCTCCGGAGACTGGGCAGCAGCCAGTGATTTGGTGTGAAACATCCACCGGGGCTCAGAATGCTGTACGTCTGTGATACTTCACTGTCCTTGATCAACCTACAGTGCATCTCTGCCAATGTGTCTTGTCAAGGCAACGGCAGAAGCGCTGCCTTTCAAGCAACAACGGCTATTCACTGCGTTTTTCAATAAGGCATAACACAACATATATATATATATATATATATATAAATATAAATATAAATATAAAGAGGCAAGGAGAAAGTGAACAGAGCGAAAGAAAACAAGAACACGGTTTAGTCTCGGGGAGGCTGCTACGCAACCAAGAGAGACGATTGAGCCACTAATTATTTCCACTGTGATATAGCTGTGTTTGGACTGATATGTTCAGCCTTTGCTGTGTTTTTACTCCTCTGATCAACAAGGATGATTGTGAGATCATGGTGGTAAGCCTCTAATCTCTGGGAAGGACCGAAGTGCTGACTCAAACTTTTAAAACAAAAAGGGACTCTGTAGTGGGGCTGAGGTGAGGAAACACAGCTTTTTCACACATGAATGTCCTCAGGTAGCTTTGACAGTTCATGACAATAGGTCACCTTCTGACCACAGTCAGTGCAACATTTAGTGGCCACATTATTAGCATTTGCTAAAGTTGAATCAGCATGAATAGGCATGGGGGGGGGGTGGCTTTCCTGCTGATGTTTTCAATGGCCTCTCCTCATTATACTTGAAATCTCAGCAGCTTTTTGCGCTCAAAAATCACTTTACTTCCTCGTTAAATCGAGATAACTCACTTCTAGGCTGCACATTTTGACATACGCATTCATTCCATGTGTAATGCTAATCAAAAATACCTGCTCTGGCTGCCTCTATAGCTGTTTTTATCCCATTGTTTGCCCGTATGTGCGAGTAAACAGAAACTCACGCTGCATTGACGTTAGCTCGACCTGTGGCAAACACATGTGAAAGCAGGTAAAATTAAATAAATAAAAAAAACACGTTTATGCTCACCACATAGGTTGATCCATTTTCTCCCGAACGAACCTCCGTTTCAGGTATGGAAAAATGCATTTTTTGTTTGTTTGGCAAGCTCGAAACACCAGCCAGAAGAAGAAGAAGAAGAAGTCGTACAACGATGGAGAAGAAGACACCAGTTTCCCCAAAAAATAAAAGTCCACTGCAGTGAGAGTCGGCGGTGACTACAGAGGAGGAGGAGGAGGAGGCATCCACACGGTTCACCGCTGCTTTAAGTCCGGGGGGGAAAAAAGGCGGCGTGTCAGGCTGGATGGAGAAGAGACCGCTGCTCGGACGACTTTAATAACCTGACCGACAACTCCCGCACCAACTGGCCCGTTCGCATAAAACTTCTCCCACGTCAGTGTTCAACTTTTTCGAACTGTCCCCGCAGCAGCCATGTTTGCAAGTGTCGAGTAAATTACACCTTCTCCGCTGGCTCCTCTTCTTCTTTTTTTTTCTCCCCACTCACTTCTGCGTAACTCGTAATAAATTAACGCTGTTACAACCGCTCACAGTTGAGTTTCTAACTCTATTCATCGGCCGGATGAAGTTGCGGGATAAAAAGCTGCAGTTTGTTCGTCGCAGAGTCGCTGGTAAAAAAAAAAAAAAAACCTTTCGAAATGTAAAAAAAATGAGGGGGACACTTGCACTTGTGGGTTTTGCTTGTTTTTGTTTTTCTCCCCGTCTTCTACGTCTGCTGACGATTTTTCGACACGGTGGCTCAGGACGTACATAGATATAAGGTGGTATAAATCCCAGAAAAAGCGGTTGTGCCGCTGCCGTCAAGATCTGTTCTACCTAGTGACCCATCAAGAGGCATTGCAACAATCCTTCTGGGCGAAACCATTCCTTTTTCTGTGCGGGGGCGTCCCACTCTGTAAACGTAAGCACAAATATAGGGTAATTAACGTAAATTCCGATCACATGTATTTATCCTTAGAGATAACTTCATTTAGAATACATTATACATACAAGCATACATACTACAAGCATTTTTCGTTGTATTTTCATTTTCATAACATCGCCTAACACGAAATTCCCTCTGTGTTTGGTCTCGCCGAAAGTGACAGCGAGAGCGCAGTCAAAATTCACCACGGTCAGAAAAAAATGCGAATAATTTAAGAAATTAAATTAAATATTCTAGTTAATATACATTGTATTACCGTTTTTAATTAATTGTACAAAAATAATAATTTTAAATACGAATTACGCTTTCCCTGAAGGTTTCACACTTTTGAAGGGCTTTTATCCAAAAGCGAATCACACTGAAGGATTTTGAAATAAAACGGAATAATTTACACGTTTTTTATCACAAGTGTTGCCACTCATAAACAGTTCGGAGGCCGCGCTGTAAACAACCACATGTTTTGTTTGTTTTACTCACTACAGGCGCAGATTTATGGTCTATATTAAATGCTCCAAATTGAGTTTTATGCGTAATTGCGACGCAAAATTGGGTTAGACGTCTGGCCGCGGTCCAAGCGGAGCAGCTTCCTGTCACATGTGTACTACAGTGGGATCATATGACCCCAGTCAATGAAAATGAAAGCTGGAGGCAGCCAGCTGAATCCTGCACTGCTTGTTTTGATATTGAATTCATGTTTTTACGCGAGTTACCAGCTGACAGAACTGCAGGTAAGACGGCTGAGAGACTGTCTGCGTTTATTACATGTATAAATGTCACGTTACGTGTTCGTATTCCTGAATAGAGAACGTTTTTTGTTTGTTTTTTTTGGGGGGGATATACGCTAAAACAGCTTTCGGTACCTGCGAATTTTCTCCATGAATATATTTTGTCACCACAGATATGTAAACTGTGCAGCGGGTCGGTCCTGAACGGAACCGCGGTGGGTCAGTTCTGCTCCTCGTCCGCTGGTCGGATACACGGTCGCTGCTGCTTGAAAAACGACAACAACAGCGACCCTGAACGCATCACCGGGTAAGGGGGTTTTGATGTTGCCTTCACGTCGTTGTTTTTTTCCCGGATATCTGGTGTTTACGCTTTGTGATAATGTAATAAAGGGTTAAGGCTCGTCACTGTAATTATTATAACGACTTATTGTACACATATATGACATGTCGATATATATAGTTCAACAAAAATATCGGTACTTAAAAATACGTTTAAAATAAATAATATTTTGGGGAAAGAATGTGTTTAATCATGCCCTTGCATTGATTTCATATGTAATGAAATTTAAACGTAATTTATTCAAATGTACATGGGACATTGTCAAAACTGTCATGGTGTAACCCTAAAAATAAAAAAGACATATTATAGAACAACAATAATATTGTTCATTAAGTTTAAAAACAATATATCACCTTGCCGAAGTACTTATCATGACAGTTCTAGATTGGGTATATCTTGAAGTTAAACAGAACAACAGTATAAATAAGTAGATAAATTAGTCAGCAAGATACTAGATTAATTATTTATAACAATTGAAAAATGTGGATGTGCAGAATAGGTTAGTTTTTACATCTTTCTTAGTGTATTATAGATTTATTACTGTATTTTCCTGCAATTATTTGGTTATTTATTATTCTACTATTCTAGCACAGTTCCCACTTCTCAGTATAAATGTGTCTGATTACTGCTGAAAATCTTAAGAAGAATGTCCATTTCTTTTTAACAGAAGCTTGGGTGGAGCACTAGAGGTCAAACAGTGTTAAGTTAGGACAACCTTGTTTCTGCTTCGTCATCAACTTGTGTCCTGTGTCAGCCCATATCTTCTTACTGTGTAAACTAGCTACCAGCTGCCTCTGTTGTAGCCTGTGTCCCTATTTGATATGTAGCACAATAACTAGATTTGTTCTATTAGTGCTTTAACATGTTTTTTGCTTGTGTCAGGTTGGACCTGTCCAATTGCTCATTAACTCATGTGGACGATCTTCAGGAAGCATCCACAGCAATAATCGTGTAAGTAAGCAGGATTTCTTACCATTTTACACAATGTACAAAATCAAAGCTGCATGTGAAGGGAAAATGACAGAAGCCCCAGCCTCCAGGTTCATTCTGTGACTGTGTTCATGAAAACAAAAGTCCTTGTTTGTCATGCCATGTTGACTCTGCAGGATCACATAGTCCCAGTCCAGCTCCACTCAGGGAACCATACATCACATAAGAATGATCTTACTAACATAAGAACATTCTTAGACAGCAGAGAATTTAGGCTGGGAGGGGGGGGTGTTCTATTTTTAGCATCAAATAAAAACATCCATTCCTTCTACTCTCACGGGCAAATGCTATTTTAAGAGCAAGTGATAAATAAGAGTTCAAGCAAATTAGACCCCAGAGTCCTTACACTTCAAGAAAGAATATATATGGAATGATATCTTTGCTTGCTTTGCAGAGACCTCTCTCTCAATTCCATTGTCAACATCAGTGACTCTGCATTTCAAGGATTCACAGAGTTAAATTACATGTAAGTACCCTGTTACAAAAAGACTACATTATTGCGGCTGCCAAACCAGTATCAAGCTGTTGTTATTCGTTTGTGGCGATTTAGGATTTTGCCAGCAGATATAATTTGTCCGGGAGGCAACACATCCTGGGAAAAAGTGGAGGTCAAAGAGGGAAAATGTCTTTGTGAAGGCCAGAAAAATATGTGCAACCAGACCGGACAGCTGTGTAAGTCTCCGCTGTGTCCACCTGCCAAGTCTTTAGGGTTGAAATCAGATGTGCTATGTAATATGTGAAGCTGGTAATACATGAAGTCTGCACATCTCATACATATTGACAGCCGTTAACTGTCCGGAGAACTCGCTGTGCAACCCGTACGGCCCCGGCCTCTCTGAGTGCAGCTGTGCTGACAACTACCATGGATACAAGTGTCTTCGACAGGTCAGTTCTGCTTAGTTTCAAACATTTATATTACTTTTACACTTCGATCGGAACATCAGCACAAGTGTTATTCTCAGTCTGCGTGATGCGTTATTACCCGTCTGCAGGGGGAGTTCCCAGTCCTCCAGGTGTTTGCGCCTCTCCTCGCGTCCACGTTCGTGATCTCGCTGCTGCTGTGGCTCACGCAGAGACGGAAGGCCAAGGCGCTCTGAACCGCAATCGACTGACCGGCTTTTATCTTTATCTGCAATCGTCTACTGAACTGAAAATCCGACTGTTCCGAAAAGGGAAAATGCTGACACACAGAGTCTGAGGTGAACTCTAGGCTTTGTTTAAATATTTTATGACTTTTACACTTTCGTTTAAATGTTGTAAATATTTTATGACCTCTACACCTTGGTGAGCATTTTATGTTTTATTTAATCATTTTAGGCTGACATTTGTCTTTATTTTCACAATTTAATGTAAAAAAAAAGGGAGTCAAAAATATATTTCTCTATGTTTTTACTCAATAATGACTACTATTAACACTAGAGCTGTGATGTTATGTTGATTGAAAATACAAAATCCTAGAGTTATTTGCTCTGCTACACATAATGAATGTGAAAGCTTGCACAACAATGGAACTACATGTTTGACAGAATTTGCAGATTTTTTTTTTTTTTTAAATCACATTTGAGCAACAACTTATGTCATTTTGCATATGTATTTTACTGGATGCAAAAAAAAAGGAATAACCATGAATACATTTTCCTTCTTTGTCCTTCACAACAAATGTTTTTGGATTTCAACCTGCATAAATGTTTTTATTGGAATAAATTAATGATTTATACACATACAATTCTAAGTTAAAACAAGACTTAATATTGATATAAAAAAATCTTTTGATTATACCTTCTTGTTTATCGGTCACACATGATAAGTTAAGAAAACGATGGGCAGCTTCTTCCCAATGGGGTTCAGGGTTCTATTAAAAAATTAAAAAAAGAGAAAGAGTCCTTCTATTGCTTTCTGTGTGCCACAATATTGAAAGTATGTACAGAAAGTAGTTTACAATGCTTTTAATAAACTTCTGGAAATAAACCAACTCAAAAAAGGGAAAAAAAATGTTTGATGTTTGATTTAGTTTACCGGTAATTGAATGATTCACATCAATGATCATATATAATAACATTAAAATTACTATACATGTCTGAATGAATGTGATGTGTTCATCTAAAATGCTGCATCAACTGTCAAGAACATCCTTCCTTTGCCAAAAAGTGTTTTACCACCTACTTATTGTCTCTCTCCCTCTTCCTCTGTTTAGCCTGATGACATTGATTAAAAATTGTCTGGAGAATTTATACAAGAGCCAACTTTTAATTACAGGGTTATTTCTGGTTGGTTAAAAATTGCTTACTGTGGTTGACAACAGGAAGAAGATGTGGAGAACAATGGGATTATTCTCCTCTACATCCTGGAAACTAAAACTCTCCTCTGAGTTTCTTGTACCTGGTATTAAAAAGACAGACGGAACAAGTCTTACCATAAAAACACACAGGAATTCTGTTTAAAAAGATGATGCCATTTCAGATATATATTTATTGCATGCTGAAAGCACGGTATTCTGTGTTGTTTGCATGAACTCCCTCATGAAGACACAAGGACGCGGCCTCTTGGCTCGAGAGTGTGTCCTGAGCTGGAGGTTGTTCACTGGTCCACGTTTTTGACTCGTAGCACTACAGGCACCGAGGTGCAGGGGATCATCCCCAGGTCTGTGATCACCAGGTCCACCAGCTCGGGCGGCGTCACGTCGTACACCAGGTTGAGCAGGCCGAGCGAGGGCAAATCCTGCCAGTGCTCCAGCTGGGTCTTCCCTTTACGGGTCACGATGAGGTCGTCTGGGTCATCTGGGAATGACATCAGGGGTTATCTAAAGCATGCGATGTCAATTCCAAAATTTAAAACAGGTTAATGTGTCTTTCCCGTACCGAGCTCGTTGGACACGAAGGAATCCGTCTGCACTCTCTCGCAGAACTTGTAGGTCTCGCAGCACACCAGCACAGGCACGTTGAAGGCTTTAGCCACCAGAGCTATTTGTGAGGTCCCTACGCGTGACATGACGTAACCGTTGGCCAGCAGGGCGTGAGCACCAAGGAACACCTTAGATACCTGCGAGATCCGAGATCCAAGATCAAGATCGTGTGAGGATATGTCTCAGACGGCTTTGGCGTGTAAGTCCATTTCTTTCATTTTTTTTTTTTACAAAATAAAATGTGATTTATGGATGATGAATTTTACATATTTATTCCACCTAGAATATAAAACTAGTTGATAGCATGTGTTTTTTAGGGTTACACCATGTGACTGTTTCCGCAGTCACCTCTGGAAGGATGTAGGAGAGGGCCGAGATGAGGACGTAGGTGCAGCGGATGCCTCTCTGCACCAGGCGCCTCAGGGCTTCCCTGCCTTCCAGCCGAGGCCTGCTGTCCACCACGATCACGCGGAACTTCCTGCTCTTCTCAAAGGCCTCGCACAGGATGTGGTTGACCAGTGATGAGCTAAGTAGACAGGAAAAAAAAGTGCAAATATAGACGACAGACAGAGGCGTCGTTTTTTTGGGGGGAGGAAGAAAGAGGAAGGAAGTTGGGGGATTAAGGGACAAGACAAGAAAGTGGAAGAGAAAGGGAGTTTTAAAGAGGATTTTAGGTCAGGCGTCTTTTATTATGTAGACAAACGTTTAAGGACTGTTTGGTAACTAGGGACTGCAGACATTGAAGCCAAAACTAAAACACATACACAGTGAAGACATACAGTATAATTAGAATTTTCCTTCCATGTCTGACTGAAGCGACTCACCATCCATAAACGAGGATGACATCTCCATCACTGATCTTTTCTATGGAGGACTTGGCAATAGCTTTAGCAGCAAGAATGATCTTTTCATCGATGTAGCAATCAATACAGTTCAGTAATTTGCTTTTTGCCTAAAAACAGAGAATAAGCGAGTGAAATAAAATGTTAATGCTCAGAAAGATATGTTTTATCAAATATACAATCTACAACACATTAAATGTAGGACTTTTAGTAGACTAAAAAACAAATAAAAGCAATAACCTCTTCTTCTTTGCACTGGCTAGGAATATTGGAGATCTCTTTCTTGATGTATTTGATTGCATTACCCATGCTGGCTGATAGGGGGCGACATTGATTCAAAAAGCTGCAAAGACAAAAAAACATTTATATGTATAAAACTGCAGTGCTTCAACTCATGATCAAGAATTAAAAAAAATAAATAAAGAACAGAAATTGTACCTGATATAAGGTTTCAGCTTGTTTACCAAATCTCGAGAGAGCTCCTCGTTTGGAGGCGTAGTGTAGTCCCTTATTACCTGAAGAAAATGAACTTTTAGTGTGTTTTGCCTTTAACTGTGAAGCGCTCAGACTTGACAGGTTTGCATTCTCCACCTGTTTGAAGGCATGCAGCAGGGCCACGGAGCGGGCGTTGGATCCTGCCACGATGCCCTGTGAATACTGGAGACCCAGGCGAACGATAGCGGGGTGGATCACGGAGGAGGGAATGCTGGCACGGACGAGAGCAGACCGTTAAGATTTGAGATGTCCGGCGAAGAGGACGTCACAAAGTCAAACTGTTCTGTACTCTGCGTATTGGGATTACCTGAGTTGCTGTGTTAGAGGGGCTTTGCGACTGTACTGGTGAAGGTGAGAAAACAGGCTGACTCTGTAGCCATAGTCTGACCGGAGCGGGATCTGGAATGAGGCAGATTCAGGTCAACTATCAAAAAAATTAAAAATAAACATATAGAACCATTCAAAGGCCTCAATCAAGCCTTTTGGCACCCTATAAAAAAGGGTATGTTGTATGTTTTTTCTTTAAAGGCTGTCCTATTTAAACTAATGCTTCAAAAACAAACTTGCACAGCACACAAGAGAAAACAGGGACTGGTCTCCAACTTCTCAAACAACACGCACAGATAGTTTAACACATCCCGCTCGAGATAAGGCCTCCGTCTCAATGGACCTAACGACAGGTTACGATTTGAACACGCTCACTGGTTAGCGAACCAAACAGGGTTAGTAGGAAACGGTTGGCGGTACACGTGTAAAAGGAACCGGACCTCGATGGTTATACCTCGGAAGTAGAATTGTGCTCAGGCATCTGAAACAAATGATGGTTACAATCACATGCAGGCATCACTGATGATTATATGAGAGGGCATCGACAAGCAAACCATGCTTGGCCATAATTTTGACAAGGTTAATCGTAAAATTCAGACTATGATGACCTTTTTTTTGTTTTCTTAAAAACGGCACTGCCATCATATTGTACTTTTGTTTTTAACTCCATTACATTTTAAATGCAATGAGCCTGTCATACCTTCTTCTTCCTTGTCATGTTCTACTTCCTTGTTGTTACAACAGATATGACTCTTGTATTGTAAAGTTCAAACAATTACGTCTGTGTACAGTCTGTTGAAATAAAGCGCATGTTTTTTTGCCAATTTCTAAATAGTTATAGGCCTGAGCAAATTTATAGTTAGATCAATGCAACAATAAGAAGAAATTAACAATATAAAAATCTTACTCGTTTATATCTAGTATTTTGAATTGTAAGCCATTTACAATAAATTTATGCTGCTTTGGATTTGACCCTGGTTACAGTTTTTCGTAATCACATACAGTATAAACTGAAGGAGCCAACCTGTTGTCTTTCCAGCTTCTTGGCCAGTTTCTTTAAAACACTTGGGTTGTCCACTTGGATGTGTTCAGGAAGCCTCTTCACCACTGAAAACACATGAACGAGTGGTGGGAAAAGTATTCAGATCCTTCGATTTAGGTGAAAGTAGAGAGGTTTTTATGAAAAGACCTCTGAATTCAAATTGCTATTTAAGTAAAAGTAGAGAAGTATTATCAACAAAATGTATATATCAAGTATATAAAAAAGTACTTTTAGAGTGTTACATTATAATAGTCTTATTTTGTTATACATTACAAGAGAGAATTATATGGTAATAGTGCTGCTTCATAATATATGAGTGGAACATGTTTGTTAAATAATAATAATACACTTTAAAACAAATACAAATTTAAAGAACATGTATAAAAGTGCAATGTGATATTTTATGTAGGTAGTGTTTATGCAAGTAGTCAATAGTAATAGTCATAATTGGCTACTACAGTACCTGGCTGCAGTTCACTTGGCGGTGCTTTGGACTGTTTCGACACCCTTTCCGCCTCTTGCCGAGCTCTCCTCTCAGCTTTCAGCTCCGCTTTGCTCTTCGCCGGCTTGTCCACCGGAGCGGGGGTCTCTCCAGCAGGCGCGGGGGCCGGGGCGGGACCCGGCGCCGCGGAAGGAGCTGGGGGAAAATCAAGAGGAAAATATTAGTGAGAAAAGCAAAGCGTCACGTCCGTGCATCCGACCACAATGACCCGTTATGTGCACCTTTCTGTGCCGGGACCTGTGTGGGGGGCTGTTGGGAGGCTGCGGCGGGGGGGTGGGCCGGCTTCTTCTCTCTGCCGCTCTCCTGTGGAGCCTTGTCATCTTTTTTCTCTTTGTTTTTCTTCTGCTGTTTCTTCTCTTTCCTCAGCCGCTGCTTCTCCTCTTTGGTTAGCTCTCTGCCTTCAGCCTGATAAGGAGAGACAGAATACATAACAGAAAAGTAAACTATTTATTCCAATGTCGATCAGTTTCTTTTCTAATTAGATATTTATTCTAGCATGATTTACACTTCTCTGTTCCTTCCACGTTTTTATTAGGGCACGTGTTTGAGCATTAAAATGTATATATCGCTTGTATCCCCCCCTATGTATATAAGGCAAAATCAAGAAAACACACACTGACCTTTGAACGTTCAATATCAGCGTTATTGTCGGGTCCATCTGCAATTTAATCACACGATGACATCAGGTTATCACAAACTTCTGTAGTGGTGATTCTCTCAGCTGTTTGTGGTTCTGAACATTGCACTAAGGAGTCACACATTTCCACGACTTCTCACGGTCCTGTTCATGCATTCTGTTCATCATTTAACACATAAAGACGGGATGATGCAATAACATCGCGTTAAACGGTTCAGTCTAGCCGGAGACTTGCTCGTAGCGCTAACGTTAGCAGCGTTAGCATCGGGAATTTAACTTCGCTACGAGGCGAACACGGAGGCCCCGAAACGCGGGTTCACGCGCGCCAGGCTCTTTGTCGCAGCGCGCGGCGCAAACCGATACGAATTCGTGTAAAGGGTGAGAAAGTCCAGCTGTTACACACTCCGCGAGCTCACCTGTCACTCCTGTGTCGGCCATGTTTACGATGCTGCTCCGCTTCCTCTGCTGCTCAAACTACGGGCGGCGACAGCGGCAGCGCCCCCTGGTGGAGAGGACCCGCAGTTCTCCGTGTTAACACTTGGAGGAAGCGTTACATTTTTACTTTTATTTTCATATTTATATTTGTTTTTTATTTTTTTTATTTTATTTTAATAGAACACTGAAAATACTGTATTCTCTTGGTCAATATTTTGTTGTATTACATTATAATTCAAATTTTAGTTTTAATATATAATAGCACACTGCAAATACAGTTTTCTCTTGGTCAATATTTAGTACTTTACTTTAATTTTAATTTTAAATAGAATATTGCATTTGTTTTGTTGCATTACATTTCTATTTTTATTTTCTTTGCACACTGCATATACTGTTTATGCTTGGTCAGTGTACTAGTACACTTAGCTTTATTAACTTTATTAACTTTTAGCATTGTGCGGCTCTTCTCACTTATGTTCTACATATTTTATTACACATTTCTGCCTTTCTCTGTTTATATGATTTAGGTTCATTTAAATGTGTAATTATTTTTGTCTGTTATGTGTTACAAAACATCCTGGTTGGTATTGTGATTCTAATCGGCATGAGCACACACAATATAACACTGAATAATACAATACTAAACAAACCCAAATAGTTGTCCAGGGCATTTCAGCACATTCCCTTTTCCAGGTATTTCTTTAACATGTAAATGTAAAACTTTTTCTAGTTATTTATTAGGAGGTAGGTCAACTTTAATATTGTATTAGAACATTAATCTCTATTCATCCACACCTAAAGCATGGGTTCACACATTTTGAAGCCTCTCCTAAAATAAAAGTTAGGTGTAATTTGGTCTAATTAATCTAATGAATGAGTATTCATTCAGAATTTGCTCACTCCCTCATATTGATTATAATAAAATCCCCTCCAAATGTGCTTTCATTGTAAGTGGTGATGGATAAAATCCATTGCTCTTGCTTTATGCAAGTTTATACGAAGACATGAAGTTTCATGTGTCTGAATGGAAATCTTCCACAGATACTTCTCTCTTTTTTGTAACAGCGAGTGCTTTCTTGCTCAGCTGCAGTGAGGGGATCATAACATGAAAAAAAAAAAAATGGTAGCGTCTGTGTTTTTTCGTGTATCAACATGTACAGGCTGTGAAAGTAAGTTTACTGCAGGACAGAAAAGACTATATCAACAAAGACCACATAAAGACATGCTATAACTTATTCCATAAATAGACCATTACTCAACAAAAAACATAATAATTTCTATATCAGTAGCGCTATCCGTGGTACTGAACTTTTACATCAGATAGTGTATGAAACTTCTCCTCAGACAGTTCTGATATTTTATTTATATCATAGAAATGGACAAGATAATAGGCTCAAAATTGTTGTTGCTACTTACTAGTATTGACTTATTGAAACTGAATAGTTCTGAGTGTTTTATGAATGACTACATCAGTATGCAACATCTTAACCCAATTAAACCTTTGAATATATATATATATATATATATATATATATATATATATATATATATATATATATATATATATATATATATAATTATGAATTACAATTCAAATATGCATGAATGCATTTGCATCTATGATAAAGCAACACATTTACATATTCTGTATCAGTCCCCATTCCTGTCCTCACCGATTTTTAAAACTGACTCCTTAAAGACAATCAGAGGAATATCAATTCAATGGCGTACATCTTCTTTAATCTTTTATTTGCTTTTCAAACACACATTGCCACAGATGATGCAACCAAAACCAACAAAAAGAGAAGGAACAACCAGTGATTGTCACCGAACCACCGCCTCCAGTGTGTATATGCAACGCCTCCGTGCCTTCGACTCCACGCCGGCGGCTGCTGACTGAATTCACGACGCAGTAGCTGGTTGAAGGGGACCAAACCTCACAGAAACACCTGACTTGGTTCCGTTTGACCAGCCACAGCAAGGCGTGTTGCTTCAGCTGCAAGAGGCAGAGCGGGCGACAGGAGGGAGGAAAGGGGGGGGAAGAGGGAAGGTTACAGTGGTGGAGGATGAAGGGGGTGGAGGGGGGGGGGCAGGAGGAGGACGTCTTCTGCAGGTTGCCATGTCCTCTCTGGCCTTACCTGATGAAACACAGAGAGAAGAGGGAGAATGAGTGATGGGTTAATTCTGCTGAGCATCTGACATATCCCGCAAAGCTACAACATGGAAACAAGTGTCCCCCCGTGTTTCCTAGCAGATCGCTGTTATTTAGAGGCTCGGGGGGGCTGACAGCCAGTGGCACGGCCCTATATCTTCTTCCAAATCCAGCCAACAGGAGTGAAACCTTCACCCTCAATGACAGCTCCACATCTCTGACCCCCACCTCCCCCTTCCAACACCCCCCTCCCCCTTTTTTTTGAGAGTCCTGTGGTTGCTATAATGGGTGACAGCTGTGGTCTGTCAATCTCCTCCTTGACTGTCATGCGTTGGGGCAGGGCAGGAATTTTGCAAGAAGTCCCTGAGACCCGATCAGCAGCCCCGGGAGTAATGCTAACTGCACACGTGCCTGAGCTGAAGGAGAGAAACGGGCCTTTCACCTGTTGTCTTGCCACACACACACACACACACACACACACACACACACACACACACAACTACACACACACATCCTCCCTCCTGTCTCATTAAACAGACATAGGCATAAAGACAATAAAACCGGCTGTACGTCATCCATCCACGCTGGTCTCTTCGGTTTTTTAAAAAATGAACATTAGATTAAAACCACGATCACAAGTGTGTTCTCTCCACGGTGCGGGGCGGGCGCTCGAGTCCCCTTGAAACCACACACTTCCTTACATTCCATAAGTGGTGTATTAATATGGGGATATAAGGAAGCATGTCTTCACAAGGGGCAACAACTGGATTCGCTGCTCCGTGGACACAAAGCACCCTTTCATAAACACAGTTGCAGAGTAGCGGGAACAACCGGCTTAACAATGGTTAACTGTGACAGAGAGAGGGAGAGAGAGGGAGAGAGGGAGACACATGATGGCGGCTTCAATCATCTGCGCCACAGACGCGCTAGAAATTCAAAGTTTTGCCCCGCAAGATTATAGTTTGAATTCAGTACAAATTCTCATCTTTTCTTGTGAGCCACAGAAAAAAAATATGAAATAGAGAAATATTTGCCCGTGGTAACAAGCACATGGAAAAAATCGGGGCTGCCCGGTAATTCCAGCGTGATGATGCTGAGGCGTCTTGTCACGGTAACTTCACGCTGCCGTGTGTCTGAATAACTGTGAAGGGCGAGACGAAGACCGGCGAACAAAGGTCACCACCTGTGTTGTTTCCAAAACATCGTGCCATTTTGATCCCCACAGGCAATGTACAAATATATAACTCATGAAACACTTTTGAGAACCATACAAAACTACAAAAAAACGAAAGCTGGAAAGATTTAAAAATATTTTACTCACCTTTTTTTTTTAAGTTCTTTTGCGTCTCCTCCTCATGATGAGCAGCTGAGTTCAGATGGAGGCCACGGTGGGATCAGCCTGCTTCTCCTACACTTTTACTGTCTATCTCCTAATGATAAATTTGCTGTGCACTGATACAGTGCATCTCCAAACCAAATGGCGCATCAGAGTCTACTTTGATTAGACTGATCTCCTGATTATTTTCTCCTTAATCACACCTTCAGCCCCCCCCTTCCACTGACGGAGGTGCGAGGCTCTCTATCATAAAACCAAAAGCAAACATCTAACAACTGGTTCGACGCCTGATTTTTCTCGCACGTCGCTGAAAATCAAGGAAACTGAAGCCTTAAACATCAGAATGTTTGAAGATACTATTGGATTCAATAGGGAGAAGAAAAAAAAACTACGAACTGTTCCTCTTGTTTCCTGGATTTGCCAAGTAAAATGTTTGAGACTTACCAGCAAAAAACCAAAAAAGGCTCTAAAAGCGGAGATTAAAACTGAGAAACTTCCCGCGGCTCAGTCAAGACTCATAAACCGACCTCACTGCTTGTCATTGAAACCCAAACCCTAACTATCCCTCCACTTCCTGACAAGTTTCCCCCTGCTCCTTCTCCTTTGCCTGCTCTCCTCTGCGGTCCACCATCCTCCTCTGTATCTCGCCGGCGGATTGTGCCCACTACAGGCCTTGCAGATCGGCCTTTTCTATCCCGCCAGGGGCACCCCCCTCCAAAGCGGCCTCCCACCTGTTGGTGTCCTTTAGAAGCCCGGGCCTCTCCTGCGCCTCCTGTCCGGCCCAATCAGGGCCCTGACAGGGGGGAGCCAGCCTGTGAAATCACACCTCTCAGCTGTTCACACTGGGCTCGAGACACCCTACACCCCTGCCGTTCCTCTGTTCAGCCCCCACCCCGCCCTGCCTCTATTTTACACCGTATGTCAATGGCTCCTTTTTGGAAAAAAAAAAAAAAAAAAAAGAAAGAGAAGGGGATAGAGGGGAAACAAGGAAGCAACTGCGGGATGGGTGTGTTTTATTGGTTTTTCGGGGGGTACGGTCAGGAACAGCAGTTACAGCAGTCCCCCGGGCCACAGCTGAAGCCAAGGTTGAGTTTCATCCTGTTTTTGGCTCCCCGGGCTCCGCTCCGGTTCGCCCGCGCCGGAGCTGGACGTGACGCCCCGCCGCCGTCGTCAAAAAAGCATTTATAGTCCCCCATGAGCTTGTGACAAAAGCATTTTCGGGTCAGTTTCGCGGCATCACGGCAGCAGGATGGCTCAGTATGACGGCATCCGTCAGGGCGGCCAAGGAAAAAAAAAAAAGAAAAAAGAATCAGTCCACCCGCGGTCGATCATACGTGGTTAATCCTTTGATGAACTGTAATGCAATGCCTCCGTTAATGAAGCACTGGCAATGATACGTGGGGAGTGTGAATATGTTATATGGGTGTTCTTGGGGCATCATAAAAACAAGCAATAAATTCTCCAACAGCTACAAGGTGACCATGTTGCTGCCGTGACGCTTACAAAACACCAGCGAAGGGAAAGAAAATCAAGAGAAGAGAAGAGGAAATATATATGGAAACGTGCTTTTCTGGTTAAACTTGCTGCTCATATCTTCTAAGGAAGTGTATGGAATCTGTTGATCCATATATGTGTTTTAAAGCATCTCTGTGACCACACGTGATCACCGATACTGTCGAGGCGAGCGGGCCGGGCTCGGGGGGTTCATTTTCCTCTGCTGCAAGCACAAGCCGCTCCACTAAGGTCAACACCTGTGTTCTAAAATCAGCCGCGGGGTTGGGTGTGATAGGAACCCGGGCCTCATTCACAGAAAGCTGGAGCTCAGAGAGGGGGGCTTATGTTGAAACCCAACGCTCTCGCTATTTTCGAGGCACCCGCCGTCCACAAATAGCAACCCCACGATCGAATCTTTGTAGCTCCCGTTTTTACCCCCTGCCACAGGATGTTGTCTAAATTCGGCAGTTGTTCGATATTTCCCATGGCCCGCGGCCAGGGTGTATCACAAATGCAACATTTCCACTAATGTCAGCTATGCGCCAAGGCCTCGCCAGATATATCTGGGCCGCTAGAAATATCAAATGACTTTTGTTGTCGAGTGGATTCTTGGTGGCTCGCACCGGACACAATGGTTAAGGCACACAAGTCCTAATCCCGCTGTTCCTGCTCACGGAACAGCTGATCGCTGTCACCTCACGACGCGCTGATCTAATCTTCTGCTTCTCCTTCGTCATGTGTCGCAGAATATCTGATCCTACCGAGTGATTTTTTAAAATCTTTTTTTCATCTGTCAACCCCTCTTCTGTTTTATTTATTACAGATCCAGTCATCATCCTGGCGATCATCCACACATCTAATTGAAACCCAGGAAAACAAAAAAAAATCTTTCAGGAGATTTGTGATTTTAGGAAATTCCTTGACTCTATTTTCCTTTTTAAGTACAATTAAGCCAAACTGAGAAGGAGACAGCACTGGAGTTCAGCTGGTGGGCTGCATGTTATCTACAAATTGGGTCAGCCGGGTTATTTTTATCCCGTGTTCACATACCGGGGCCCCCGTTTGCTAATCACTTTGTTCCCCTCTGTCATACCCATCTGCCTCCTGCCAATGTACCATTGCTTCTGGGGAGGTCACAGCGCGCTTCCTTGGCAGGAGGGAAATGATCCTCCCCCCCCCCGGGACGGCAGGTAAGAAGAGTTAGACCCGACTAATCCCAGAACAGTTCCTCCAGGAGCGGATAGCACGGATTTTTATGGTATAAATAAAGGCGGCAGCTGACACCAGATCAGCACAGGGATGGAACACGCTCGCAGATTAGCCCCCGTTCTTTAGAGGAAACTCCCCACAGGAGGTCAAGAGTTAAGTTAATAAGTCACTTTAAAGTTAACAAATCCGCTGTCACAAAATATTTCCTGTCTTTATTTATTTATTTATTTTTTACCCATAAATTCTGTGGTATACAGCAGTTTAACTGTATAGCTGTTAAAGTTACAGTTCACAAATGTGTTGTTAAGGTTGTTTTTAATGCTCATTAAAAATGTGCAATAAATTATCAAATGTGATATGTTTTTCTTCAACAAGCCAAAGAAAAATAAAAGCACACAGGAGAAAAAAAAACTGACACTATGAGGGGTTAAATGCTAAAGCTTTAAATTGCTAAACCAAAAACTAAAAGTGAACCACTTGATCCCGACAAAGACCATAACAGATCACTTTGTACTATGTTGCTGACTCATTACGTGGAATGACATTAATGCCACTCTGTCCTTTCCTGGGCACACCAGTTGCCGGGGCTGAGGTTGACACAGCTGTTGCAGGGAGCCTGGTCCCGTGTGCCGAGGCAGCGCAGGAGTAGAGAAAAGGTCAAAGGTCACCGACATTTAGGCTAAAAGAAAGAACAGGTGACGGCAAGGTGAAGGCAACTCACTCGAGTGATTCATGGAGGGAACAGAAGGATTTTTTGGACGGATGCTTTGAGATCATTAAAGTTTTAAATAAAGAAACTGCAACAACGTTTGACCATGTCTCTTACTGTGAAAATAAAT
This sequence comes from Eupleurogrammus muticus, assembly GCA_036785175.1. Lineage (NCBI taxonomy): Eukaryota > Metazoa > Chordata > Actinopteri > Scombriformes > Trichiuridae > Eupleurogrammus > Eupleurogrammus muticus. The sequence goes on along the minus strand of JAYKQN010000001.1, from coordinate 43,013,420 downwards.
ACAATTATTGAGAAGTTATCGTACATTTCTATGTTGTGAAATGGGAAACCCTATAGATAAATTGCTGTTTTTATGAGTTTGGTGTTCTCTGCAAATAAATCAGATCAGACTTTTTGTAAAGTCTCTTTCTGGTCACATCAGGGTGTTAATGACGGGTTGGAGGACAAACATCTCTGGAGATTTCTTTAATGTGGCACCCTAATTACTGCAGGCTCTGTCCTGTTACTAAAGCCCAGAGAGGTGTCGTGACAGGAAACGCGTCCCTGGCTTTTCTCACCAACATTACAACATAAAAGGGTTGTGGGTGTTATGCAGGGGTCCTGTGCCCTCTTTTTACTGTTGTAATGATCAGGCGGCCTCTGACCGGATGATGAATCAATACAAAATACAAAATACAATCAACCACTATTATACTTAAGCTCAGCTGTTTTCTCTTTTTTTCTATATAATATATATCAAGATTTAATATTTTACCTGTAAGAGTTATATGTAGATAATAGTTTATTAGTACACCTAGAGGTTAAATATATGTGTACCTGTAACCTTTAGCAATACATTTGAACATTAACTCCTAATAAATACTGTAATAATGTAATGTAATGTAATAATTTAAATCTGGGATACAGATAATATGTGGGCAAGATTTTAAAGCTTCTGAGTCATTGTTGAGAGTAGTTATTCAATTTTTTTTCACTTTTTCAGATATTATATATATATATATATATATAGCAATAATATTCTTCCTTTCTTATAATGTCCTAGATATTTGCTGAAAATTATGTAAGTAAGAATGTATGTTATTTGATACTAATTACTGGGATAGTAGAGACAACATTTTGAGACTTTTTTTGTTTTTGAGGCAGTTACTGTTTACCGGGGGGTCTTTCTTTAAAGTAACTGTTCCATTTAAATCAAGGGAAATGTTAATTATTTATTATTTCACCATGCGGATCTTCATTCTTCATAGACATTGTACACTTGCCTGAGGACAGATTTCACTTTTTGTGCTTTGTCTAAAGTACTTTTTTTGCAGTTTTGCTTGCAAATTATTGGACTTCATCAATTATTCATGTGTATTTAATTAAGCTAAACCTTTTTTTATAATTACTACCAAATTACACAGTCTTTCTGGGAGTTCACCTATGAATTTAACATAGATAAGATTACAAACTATTTTGGAAAATATAGGAATATGCATGCTACTATATCTTTGTGAACAAGCTTAATTATAGTTTGTTTGATATATATGAAATCCAACAACAACAAACACATTATGCTTTGTCACTTTCATTTCATTCACTTAAAAAAAACTATCTTACTATAATTATCAAAATACAGTTCACTTATCGTTACAGCTTTACTTTAAAACTCTAACTTTACAGCTGTACCCAGGATCTGTGCTGTATGGAACACATTTTTTACGTGATCCTTCGGTGCGGCTTGTGATGGATGATTGAATGTGGAGAACAGGCTCTGGACACCCAAGTGCCGGTGGGGGTCGTCGGTCAGCTGCCCAGCTCCCACCAAAAGGGGACGACAACTGCAGGAGCGCCAGCAGCAACAGCAGCAGCAGTCAGCAGCGGTGACACCGAGATGAAACAGAGATGGGGTTTATGGTCTGCCCAGAGTGTGTGTGTGTGTGTGTGTGTGTGTGTGTGTGTGTGTGTGTGTGTGTGTGTGTGTGTGTGGAGGGGGGGGTCGCCTGAATCAGCTGCCCAGCTGAGGATGTTTAAAGCTAGAGTCAGCGGGGATAAACGGTAGTCTCTGTTCTGTCCAACATGTCTGCTGTACCCCCCACCCCCACCTCCACCTCCAACAAAACCTGTTCATTCTTTTGTTAAGAAATACGAGTTTTAGTCTTTTCAGGAAATATGCCTGCTCTACAGCTGCCATATACACTACCGTTCAAAAGTTTGGGGTCATTCATTCAATTCTTTGTTTTCCATGAAAGCCCAAACCTTTATTCATCAAATGAGTTGCAAAATGATTAAAAAAAATAGTCAAAACATTGACAAGGTTAGAAACAATGATTTGTATTTGAAACAAAAATGTCTCCTTCAACCTCTGCTTTCTTCAAAGGATGCTCCATCTAACCAGCTTAACAGTTTTCAGCTTTGATAACATCGATATTGCATTAAAAAAACAAACATTCACAGCTAGAACAGTCATTTACCACATTAACAATGTGTAGAGTGTATTTCTGAATAATTCACCTTCATTTGAGGTGAGATTTAGGGTAGAAGAAATAAACCCAGTTTACTATGATGGTATTCAGTGTTTTATTTTTCAGGTCCCCTCCAAAAATTATTCTCTAAAAATGTACTGTTTATTGCCCCCTGCCATCAAATGAAATATTATTCATTAGGTAGTACCCAATAAAACTATTGACGTGTGTTGTGTGGATTATCTAGAATTACCAGGACACTATTTCTTAAAAGAGATGGTGAAAAAAAGTGAATTTCTAATGTTACATTGTAACATCCACTCCCAGTGATTCTGGCGATGTTCTCAGTCCTAATGCATTATTGGAATTCATCATTATCATGATCCCAGCATACATGTCATCCCCAATTTCATTATCAGTCTGCTCTGTATACTATTTTTTTTAATGCTTGAATAAATCTTTGGAACTACTATTCTCTTTCTAACTTGATTAAACTGATTGATGTGGATGGGTCATTGTTATCAGGCCTGACTATCACGTTGTATTACGTCCTAGTTATTACCACTGTATTTCTGCGTCACGTCCGAATAGTCATCTCTGTAAGACAATGGGCTGCTGTGTGAAGTAGTCAGTGAGTAACTGAAGTCACTGTCCCCACCGACACCACAAGTGCAAAACTGCAAGTGTGGACCTACAATATTTTAGTTTTGGCAGTTTATCAACAAACTGTCAACGTCCCACTTTTCCCTCACAAGTCATCCCTGCTACATGTTACACGTTTAAGAGCTATAGTAATTGTAAAATAAATTACAACAACAGCCGTCTTTACCACAAGGTCTGTATATAATGTAGATGTATAGGCCTGTTATATTCTATATAATAAGCTCCATTCACCCTCCACACCCGCCCAAGAACTCCTCTCGTCCTCTCCATGCCCCTCATGGGAGGTAACAGCTGTGGTGTCACCCCAAGTCACATGACATGGGCAGGTGGGAGAAACCTATGTGGGACATCCATCCCCCCCCCCCCCTTTCTTCCCTCCTATTCTCTTTCTCTCTTTCTGAATGTCAAACCAGACACACACACAAACACACAATCTCCTCTTTTCAAGGGTGTGGCCATTTTGCACGGCTGGAATGTGCTCCGTGTTTGTAACCCACACTGTACGTCTGATCTCCCACATGGATGGAATACCACAGACAGAAAATCTCTCTCTCGCTCGGGCTCCTGCTTGTGGCTGTCACCTCGCCGTTTCTCCCCAGAGACTGTCAGCGACTCAAGAGAGCAACTAGTCATCGGCTAACCACAGGACATCTGACTTCACTCCTGGGTTCGCATGTGTCGATGAGGACAAAGAACGCTTCGCTCACATGTTTCGTTCTTACACTCCTTGGGGCTGTGCATCAGAATTCTTATATTGATACGGATGTAAAGGAAATTAAAGACAGAATCTGACATGAAGGCTGTTCTTATGTTTCAATGAAAAGATGCTGAAATAAATTTATGGCGCGTGAAGAGGTTTTTGTTGATGAAAAAATCAGCAGGAGAAAGATTTCCGAGCAGAGCAAGAAAGTGGAAAAAAAAAAGGATAACCCCTTAAAGGAGGCCGAAAGGTCACCCACAAGCTGTCTGAAGTTTTAGGAAACTGCGCTCCATTTTTATACCCTTGTGCATACATATGGTCCCTATACCTAAGACACAGCTTTTATCCATCCTCTATACATTAACTACTCACACCAGTATAATCCTTTCACCTCACTATTGTTGATGTATGTAAAAACTAGAATCTGTCCCTATATATTTTTAGGTTGCTTCTTCATGATTTTACACCAGTATTTCCTTAATTGTCTTAAGCCTTATATTTTTTAAAGTTATTCTTGCCTGTTTTACCCCCTTATTTCTTAACCGCTTTTTTAAGGTTATTTTTAATAAATAAATAAATAAAAACTAACATAACACATTGACTTTACACCTTGCATCAGTGTTATTGCATTCCACACAAGAGATTTTTATGACAATATTCTACATGGGATATAATTAATACAATGTTTTAACATGACATGGACATGCAAACATGTAAAAACATATTTTGGAAGAAGGATGGCGACAATGTGACTGATTTCCAGCGAAACAACACTGTCATTAACCTGCAGGAATGGAACCGGCACTGGGACTTAACACAGTCATAATTTAGCTTTGTGAACTGTCAAATAGAGTCGCAGAAAATGCAGCTATTAGTCTCTGCAAAAATTAACCAATTAGTCTACTGACAGAAAGTTTTAATAACCATTTGACCATTTTCACAGCAGCCATATTAACATGTAGGTAAACACAGGTGTTACTAATGATACTAATTAAGGTTGATTCATAGTGAGCCAATGTGCACAGTAGCAGCATCTTGGCTGTTTAATGTATAATATGTGAACCAGATTACTACTAGACTACTTGATAAAGTACTCGCCATTCATCTTATTGGGGGGGGAACTCATGTGTTGGTTTCAGTTCCTGGGGACGTTTTTCACTAACGGACTGACCGGTGAGAGGCAGTCATTCGACTAAAAAAAACGCCGCATTTTAACGTTAAGTTAACTTGTATTATTCAGGCCGTCGAATCACAACCCGAATGACATCTCCGTCCGCGACACGTGCGCCGTTAGAGGAGAATCCGCGGAGCAACATGGCGGCGGAGCCTTCTCTGTGAATTGAGCTGCGGTTCAGACTCACAACAAAGGTTTGTATTTAAAAACATGTAAATCACGTTCTGTCAAGGTTAATAATGAGCCTGGATAGTTTATCTTTGAGGGGTAATAGAAGGTAGATTTTCGCTTAAGTTTACGGGAAACTAGCTCCTTTAGCTGCACGTTTCGTTCCTCTAAACTGTTTTTAAATATAGTATTTAATACATAGTATGATATAATCTAATGTCTTTTGTCCAGACAATGCTGCTAACAGCTGGCCGGCTGTCCAAAGTGCTGCAGCTCACCCTGGCGGTCATTAAACCAGATACTGTGGCTCATCCTCTCATGTTGGAGGTGAGTACTTCACTTACCGGACGCGTGTGAAGCACCTGAATGCATCACGGAATGCATCATATTGGCTTTAGTAGAAGTTAAAGGCATCCGTTAGAATACGACTTGATTAAGACATTCTGTCTATTTATATATATATATATATATATATATATATATAGCAGTAACACACCTGATTCTACTAATGGCCCTTAAAAAGTTTAGTAGAACCAGGTGTGTTACTGCTTGGTTGGAACAAAAAGTAGTGAACTAGTTGATATCATTTGTTTTTAGGTTTTAAAATAATTTTAAGAGAGCCAAACTACCTGGTACCAGGTTTTTAGTGTTATACCACATGACATTTTTTGTCATGTAACTATTAAAACAAACTAAAAAAAGCAGTCAGAAATTTGTCTTCCAGAGTATTGATCTGGAACTAGCTTCCAAACCATTCGCAATTTCACAAGTTGCTCATATCGGGTCGTTGGTTTGGAGTGGAAGTTGAAAGAAAAACACTCATGTACTGCATTACCTATTTCCTACTGCCACCTGAGGAGAAAATGTCTTTAAGAGTAAATCACCACACAGTCAGATGCATTTTATCTGATTATAAATTAGTTTACAGAAAATATTCAACTACCCTGTGGCAGACAAGGGTTAAAAACATTTCCCTTCTTTGTTTCAGGCTCTCCACCAGAGAATCCTGGACAACAACTTTGTCATTGTGAGATGCAAAGATCTGGTGTGGAGAAGAGAGGACTCTGAGAGGTTTTACGCTGAACATTCAGGTGTGAATACAGCTCGTTTGCATTGATAAACTGTAATTACACAGTGGCGACTTTTATAAAGCAGCTCATCAGCCTGTTCAGCAGACGAGTGATTCATCTGGTATATATTACCGGAGTAATCACACTTTGAAAAATGTTGGATGACTCAAAATAACGTTTCCTCCTGTGCCAGACTGTGAAGAGCAGTATTTAAAATAATTAGAAATTGTAAACTAAGTATTTTATGGTCAGAAACATGTTAAAGCTCTGGTTAACCTGATTTTTTTTTTTCATCTTAGGGCGATTCTTCTATCAAAGACTTGTTGAATATATGTCAAGGTAGGTCTCAATGTAAATCATAGATTTACATTTACCAAACCAGGACTGTGTTGGTAATATAGCAATTGGAGAGGGACTTTATTTTTTTTTTTTCCTTCCCCTATAATAATAACCTCAGTGGGCTGACACAGATAAAGCCAAGTGATCACACTCCTATTTCACGACTGCCAAGTCTAGCACAACACACACCTGGAGCAATTGTCTGGTAATTGGCACGTCGCCTCGCGGATTGCAAAAGGCGCCTGTGTTCGCGTCTTGGCTTTTGTCTCCTCACGGCAGGTGAATCATAGTTGCCATGGCAACCGCTGTCTTGGGGCTCTTAAAAGAGTTATTGAAGACACGGGAAGTCAAAATGAGCTCTGGGTTCTGCGGTTCTGTTGAAACGATAAAGCTTTGGCTGCATATGCCAGGAGTAGGTTTAGAGGGGAAGCTTCTTCTTAGGAGGATCTGGAGTCCATAGATTAAATTAGTATGTAAAAGCCTTTTCGAAAGCATCCAGTGGGCTTCACAGTTAATGTGTAGCTTACTCAATATATTTAAAACAAGGATTTATGACTAGTCAATTTGTATTTGATATACATAAAATCACTAATTTGCCACAGGAGTATACAATTTGTGCAGCACTCTCTATTTTTAGACCTTTGATTTTAATAAAGAAAAGTTTTTTACAAATAACAAACCCCAGGGAGAACAACAGAGAAGGGGTCCAGGGAGGAAAAAATGACGTGAAGTGTGGAAGAGCAGGATGACACATGAAGGATATTTTTGGAGGACTTCCCGACCATGAGTCCACCTCTCGCCTCTAAAGCTTCTGTTCATCTTGTTGCCACAGTGGCCCGATGCGTGCGTACGTTTTAGCCAGAGAGGATGCCATCCAACACTGGAGAGAACTGATGGGACCTACCAAAGTGTTCAGGGCCAGATACTCGTCCCCTGCATCCATCCGGGGGCAGTTTGGACTCTCAGACACACGAAATGCAACTCACGGCTCTGGTATGCATATATGACTCTTTAGAATCAAACAGGTTTTAACTCTGATCTGGCGATGACTGTATGCAATGCATCAATTCTTCTTTTCCAGATTCTGTTGAGTCAGCCCGACGAGAAATCAGTTTCTTTTTCCCGGACTTCAGCGAGGAGGAGTGGATGGAGAAGGAAGAGCCGGCGTTCCGATCAGGACGGATCCATTACGACCCTCAAAGACAGATCCACACACTTGAGGCGCAAAGCTGACCCCAGAGCTGCTGTTCCGTTCACTGATGGACGGCAGCATGAGGACTCTGCACTTATTCATCCCATTTCTAAGCTGATGCTACATGTTTTATTTCCTGTTTTTTTTTTTTAATTATTTTTTTCTTACATTGACGCCAGAAAAGTGTGTGTTCAGTGTTCCCCTCAGTTCCTCAGAGTGCCACTGTGTTCATTCTATACATGTTTGTTTCGTTTATTTCCATAAGAAAACATAAATGATGAGATAAGAAAGTCAGACACTGTATTGTGCACACACGAACACAATCTCCTGTCTAGGCTTCACTTTGATTAGTACAGTCACTGCGATCTGATTCAGTTTGCTGAGCCATACAGATATTAGTAAATGTTGTATTACTGTAATAAAAGAAAAAGTAAGGTTGTAATCAATACTATATCTCCCCTTAAAAGCATCTTAGAATGAAATATTTAAGTCCTTAATGAAATGTTGCAGAAACAGGCTGGCTGTTTTCATATATAACATTGTACATATGTAATTTTTTTTGTATTGCAACTACATGTCCTGTTCAATGTAATGTTTTTGTATTTTCTCCAAAATACAAACTTTAATATGACAGACACCATAAAAACACATCTTACCGTATCAAATACAATACAGCCTAGTAGATAAAAAAAAAAAAAAAAAAAAAAAATGAGCTATGTTTTCAACATGGCTACAGTCTGTTGCTCAGCACAAAGACACAACCACCTTGTGCTTTCGGGCACCGGACGGTTCTCATTTTCCCCTCAAAGAGTTTGTGTATTTCACAGTTGTCCTCATTTGTCTTTGGCTTTGTCCTTGTGTTTAAGTGTTTTGTGCGGCCACCTGTTTGAGGGTCTCCACAGGCTTCATAACCTCGTAGGTGGTGAGGGACTTCTTCACCTTCCCGTTCCTGTCCACCTGATGGATGCTCTGCGTCACTGTGATGGTCACCTGCTTGGTGGACATCCGGTTGTCCTGCCAGTTTGTCTGTTGAATGTTGAAGAATTAAGGATGGCCCATTATTAAAAAAGATATCAAAAAGTGAAAAGCTGGACACTTGTTGGTCCAATTCAGTGGTCACTATCTTGCCTACCCAGTGGAAGGGGAAGGGACACTAACTGGTGCCTCCGCTTAATTTTTTTCCCCAGAGGCAAATTGTATCCGGATGGGTTAAAAAAAAGCATTCTGGGATATGTGCTAGTATACTTCAGTGTGAACAGGCTGCTGATAATTTTAATGCCACATTAGATTCAGTGCTGTACTAAATATGGAAGGCAGAAGAAACGTAACCTGAGGAAAAAAAATGTAGACGAGATAATGGCCTTACAATCTCCTCGGTGTGTAGGATGCTCCTGCGCTGCACCGTGGTTCCAGGTGAAGCTAAAGTCGCCTCCTGGGGTGGGGGCGCGGAGGCGGGTATGGCGGGGGGGCTGCTGGGTTTCACATCGTTCAGACTGGCCTCGCTCATGGCTGAGCAGACCTTCAGGTACGCCTGCGCAGGAGGAGGGAGGCTGTCCTCAAAGAAATCTGGAACTGGAGCAAAAGAAATCTTCAGACCCTTTACTATCTTTGACAAAGGATGTGAACCTGGAAAGAATGACCCAGTTAATGCAAATCTCTGGTATTTACCAACATTACAAGTATGTAGAGGATGTGCAGAGTGCACACATGTTTAGTTAAGGATGTCGTATGCTTTAACTTAAAAACGTGTATATGTGTAAAAAAAATGCAATTAATCCATTGATTAATCTGAAGAACCATCCGATTACAAGAGAACAAACATGAATGACATTCAAGCGGCTGAAGGTACAGTAAAAACATCAAATAAATCATCACAGATATCTAGGGCCTCATACAAGAATATGCTGATAACTACTATTAACAATTTTATTTATTCATTTTATGGACTTCCAAAGAGTGGAATCTATGGTTTTGCATTGCTCTGCTGAATATTAAACATTCATTCGATTCTCAATAAATTGCGGTATGAAAGCGCTTGAGAGGCCAGAAAAATAGGGAGCTGGGCCAGAATCAGCTCGCCGGCCTTGAGTTTGACAAATGTGAATTATGGTATTCCAATTGTTTGTTATTTTTTTATTATTATTTAAATACAATAAATAAAGCAGCTAAAATTTTCTGCCTCTCGAACAACAAAAACAAAAATCATTTTCTCACAACCTTTGAGGCACAATAATTGCTATTTATATATTTGTGCATGTGTCAGTTGTTGGCACAGTGGTTATCTTTACATACATTAAGCTTAAATAACCTAAACCAAACCAAGAGAATGTTGTATTACATGAGATTGTGCTGTAGAAGTTGATTTCTGACTGTTTAGGAGTGAGGGTCCTGGTGGCCTGTGCGACCAGTTTAATACAGCCGCTGATTCACTTTGACATTTCTGAAACAGCTTCATCTCTTAGTCAAGGAGCTCGACAGAAACTGCCTCCACAATAACATCAAGGCGTCTCTGCCCGCCCTGACGAACACCTGTATCTGTTGCCATGAGAGCCAAATCCTGTTTGAGCGCAGTAGCTTTTGATGTCGCCTTTTACTCTGAGCCCATCTACTGATCCGCCTCCTCCCAGTTTCAAAGAAAACGCACCCGCCCTCCAGGAGAGAATCACAGGAGACAACCGCAAGGCGGAGAGAGTTCGTTCAGTAGAAATATACAATAGGCGGTGCTCTCACATGTTTAAAGGACGATAACATGGAGCTGCTGCAGAAATCATTAGGATTCCCATCCACCCTAAATATGACCAAAGGATGAATGTTTAAAGTCAAATACACTGTTGTTCAAAAGTTTTGGGTTATAGATGAATTCTCGAAGAAGATAAGAAATACACTCTACACATTGTTAATGTGGTAAATGACTATTCTAGCTGCAAATGTCTGTTTTGTAATATAATATCTATATATATATGTATAGAGGCCAATTTTCTTGCAAGCATCACTCCAGTGTTCTAATGGCACATTGTATTTGTTAATTGCATTAAAAGCTATTATGCAATGTGCAATTATGTTAGCACAGCTGAAAGCCATTATTGTTTTTTGTGCAACTCATTTGATCAAGTGTGACCTTTCATGGAAAACAAAAAATTGTCTTTTAAACAGTAGTGTACGATTTCATGGCATCTTTTTAAAATAAAACTACAGATTTTCACATCATGACTCAGGTTAAAATGCAGATTTTTTCATGTCTTAATCATTGGATTGTTACCTTTGTTAAGTCTGCAGTTCAGTACTTTTATCTGAGTTAATAGAGATAGTAAAGCCTTTCAATTGGAGCTAAATTTCAAAACTTAGCTTATAAGACAATGCTATGCACTAATATAAATGATAATTAACAGACGTACGAAAAATCTGATATATATATGTATATAATATGTAAATACATTATTCATCAGTTAAATTATTGTCTGTTATTGTGAGAGGATCAATTATAATATCACACATCCACCAATTGAAACACACAGCAAAACATTCCTCCTACCAGGACTGATTGTTTTCTCAGAAGTGAAGCTGGCCTCGGAGTTCTCGGAGCGGATGCTCTGGATGGACGACAGGGGGACATCGGCGTCCGTGCTGGTCAGCCACGTGGACTCGGTCTCTTTGGTCCAGCTGTCCAGGTAGCGGGGCTCCAGAGCGTCGGTCCTGCTCCCCCCACAGCCCATGGCTCCTCCTCGGTACCCCTTCACTTCACAGCTGGACTCAGAACTGAGATTGTCAATTATTAAAAAAATGGATTACAGTAAAATACCAAGTTATATTTGAATCACTTAATAGATTAGGCTTTTATTTGAGACCAGGCGTCAGTTTGGGACAGGCAATTAATATTGAATTGATATTTTCCTGACAGAAATCATGCTCTGCAAAACTATAATTAATCAAGTCAGAATAGTTAGTTGTGGCCCTAAAATAAATACTGTGCTCTGTTTGAATATAAACAATAAGCCGCATGTGTCTAATACTTACAGCAGAGCAGGCAACTGTGGACAAAAACAAGCTTCCTCATAAAAAAATAGGCTCTGATTCCGTCTATCCTTCACAGCGTAGGTTGAGTGGGTCCATCAGTGTTGACTCACGTTGCATTTCTCAACGAGTGTCTGAAGGCAGCATCTTGTGATCAGATCAAGGAGCCAGTGAAATCACCAGAACACAGAGACACCTGTATGAAAAGAGGAAAAAGGAGAAAGTTTGTGTTAATAAATGTCCTCATGAAAGCACATAGAAATTGCAAAGAGACATTTAATTAAAAGGGGGAAACAATATTTGACTGAAAATGTGTGGGCTGCCGCTTCATATTATTATTTTAACCATTTCTGGTGTAGGAAACGAGAGCAAGCAAAATGGAGACTGGAGACTGCAGGGGTCACAGGTGAAATGGGGCCTTTGCCTTGGGAGGACAGGATTGATAAGGGGGTTTGAAAAGAAACATCCCAAGAGTCATGAGCAAGTGTAGGAATGTCCAAAAAGAGAGGGAGCAGAAGTAGGCTCCAGATGCTCTGCAGACCACGCGCTGCTTGTATTTGGTATGATTTAGTTTGAGTAGAATTATTTTATTCCATTTTATTGTTTTTAAATCAAGCCGGGTCAAAAGTGTGTGATGCTGTGAGGCTGGAAAGCACTCAAAATAACCAGGTAATGGCTTACATTATCCACATATTATAACCCTTCCAACCCTACAAGGTTAAAGCTGTTATACAAAAATACAAAAATACACATCTACACGACACATTAACTATCACACCTCTGTTTTAGGGGACAATGCCTAAACTGATAGTTAGTAGAGTTTAACTTAACATTGCATAAGTGATAGAAATGGATCTTTGTCTATCTATCTATCTATCTATGCGAGGTATGGAATTTACCATTTTTTGGTTAAAGTAGACATGCTTTTAATTATAATTAGAGCTTTTTTAAACATGTTTTTATATACATACGTACAAGAGGCACAATTAATGAAGATGTCATGTTTATGTGTAGTTTTTTTAAGTGAAAAAACACTACAATAGGTCATAATTATAGCTTTTACTCTCTCTACATTGAGTGAATAGGACTCCTATTATTCAGTAAATGGTAAATTTACCAGGTCACTGATGCCTGTTTGGTTTGTCTCTTCGCCATATTTTGTTGAGCAAAAGCAAAACTGTGGGTTGGACGTTCCTGAGACCATTCCTCATTGTTCCAATAATCATAAACAGAACGTTTGCCCACCCACGTGTTAAAGAGAGAAAAATACAACTTTAAGGCACGTTTAGAAAATCAGCGATTAACTGGCGAGTAGCTCAGTCTGAAGGCTAATTTTATGCATGAACAGCGATTGCTGATAGTCTTCCTGATTTTGCCATCGAATCGCACCGATTGCTGCATTAAAATTAGCACATTTTCACATGTTTCCAACCCTAGGAGGGTGCGTTCTTTGGCGAGCCTTAAACTGAAACGACGCCACTGCATCCATCCAGAGATTTAATATTGGATAGACTGATACCAATACCTAGTGCATTGTTTAATCAGGCTCCGAAAAAACAAGGCTCGTATACTGCAGGAGGCTTAAGATGAGGCGGCTGACCGTGTGAAAGCGACGTTGAACGCGCGCACGAGCCCATCTTCCCTGTCCCCGCCGCGGAGCCACGAGTCCCCACGAACCGCGTGGAACAAAACGCAGGATTCGGTCGGGCGCGGAAGGTTCGAGTCTTACCGGTGACGGACGGCCGTGGCTCGGCGGCTCCTGTCACCTGTTGTCGGTGATGACGGCGGCCCCCGCGCCCCCATCCATCCGCCCCAGCATCCTCCTCATCCAGGAGGCGTCCAGCTGTTAGGTCACCCAGCACCGCTGTCCCAGCAGCTGTCCGCGTCTCCACATCTGGCGGAGGCGGATTAGCAGCAGCTGTCGCCAGGTAAACTGGGCTGTCTGTGAGCTGCTGGTGCACTCATATATTTGATATGTCCTTATTTTTGAAAGAAAATCACTGTTTTTCCAATAAAAATATCATTAAACTACTTTAGTAATGCACCCTATCACTTGTAGTAAATGACTATTATAGCTGCAAATGTCTTGCCTTTTAATAAAATATCTACATATGTGTATAGAGGCTCATTTCCAGCAACCATCACTCCAGTGTTCCAATGGTACATTGTGTTTGTTAATTTCATTAGAAGCTAATGGACAATTAGAAAACCCTTGTGCAATTATGTTTGCACAGCTGAAAACAGTTTAGCATGTTAGATGGAGCATTCTTTAAGGAAAGCAAACCTTGAAGGAGAGCCTTATTACTTCAAATAAAAGTCATTATTTCTAACCTTGTCAATGACTTGACTATATTTTCTATTCATTTTTTAACATATTTGCTGTATAAAAGTGTGACTTTTTATGGAAAACATATATATATGTCATGAATCATTATAAATTCATTGATTGAGGTGCAGTTTACAAGTTCTAGAAGGCATCTTGTATATAAGAAATACAAAAAAAAAGTATTGTTAATTTCCTAACTTAAACATGCGACACAAAATGTCACTGAATGTCACTCAAAAGTCTATTCTCACTAACATAACCACAACTGCCTTCTTGTTGTCGTGTCACAAATCACGGTTGTTTGTATTCTTCTTCAATTTAGAACACAGAATAATATACTTTCTTATGTATTGATGAAACTTTATCTTTTTTCAATTTAAAAAGGAAGTTACGCACATTTTTGACAGGAGGTGGGGATAAAACATTTTCCCCAGAAATGATATTTGCATTATATATTTAAGTTTTGCAGATGAGTTTCCAATGTGACTTTCTTGTGGCACAACAAGATGTTCACTATTCTGCCCACAAGGGGGCAGTCACGGCCTGTTCCTGTGTGGTGAATATTTAGGTAGATGCAGTTTCCTGTTTCTTTGAAGTATCTAAAACCCACAAAGGCACTGCACATTTAAACAAGTCACAGAGATAAGGCATGCAAAAATATACTAGTAGTAAATCAGAAAAATCTAATTTTGTATTTTTCTAAGGAGTTTAGAAATATTTAGACAAGATGCAGAAAGAATTAATTTATTACAAAACAGGACTGAATGGGAAGTTCAGTTCCTAAGTTAATGCTAAAAACAAAATACATCAATCACTTCAACAACTCATTGTGTTGGTTTTTCTTGCAATCATTATTTAGACAAATTCTTATTAAAAAAGGGTGAAACAATGTAATTTTGACCTATAATATAATCCTAGTGAAAGCTAATAATCAACATGATTATCGATTATTATTTCTAAGAGAGATACTGGACTAGATTCAAACTTAAACAGGTATAGATCTACTTATAGCATTTGTAGCAACAAAGAAGGAAATTATATATGGAGCTCCATCTCCGATCGATGCACTAACGAGGGAAGCTCACTTGTTCTTGTCACAAAACAGACTGCTGAAAACATTTAATGGACAACAGTATAGAGTATATGTCCGGATCAATTAGAAATGAGCCCTAATGAGTGCCAAGACAAACTCCAGGAGCTGTTTCACGTTGCTTAGACTTCACTTGCTGTGTTAAATGGTGTGGAAATAGGTGTTGTTAGCCTAGATGATTTGCAAATGTAGAGCTGCTTGTGTGTTTGAGGAAGAGGCCTTATAGATAATGATAGATTCATCACCAAATGGGCAAATGAAACACATTTGCTTTGCTAATGGATATGATTCATTTAGGTAGATGCTGAATTATGGTCGACCGTAGGGAATTAACTTAATGGACTAAAGTGCCAACAAGCGTCTTGCCCTTTAAATACATATTCAGCCATTATTTCTTGCAGGTTCGGCAGAGTCTGAGCTGAATCAAATGTCTCCCTGTGCTGAGCCCTTGCTTCAGCCCCCTGTCATCCAGCTAATGAATCTCGCTTCCCGTGGACAGTCTAGTCAATATGAGGCTGGATGTCTTTGATTTGTATGTCCTGCCCCTCTGTCCTATTGGACTTCTGGTCAATAGGCCTGTCTCCCCATTACAGTGGCGATTAATGTGGCGAGCTGCCAGACAATATACCCTGGAGTGAATAACGGGTGAGCCCTCAGCATTTTCTGCTGCAAACACGGACGCATGCCGTGGATTTGTATTGGAAATTCCCTTTCACATCGGCGTGAATGCATGCGGCAGCCTTCCTGTCACTGAATAGAGTCACCAGTACACGCTGTGGGTGACCACGATGTGACACTTTGGCCTTTCTCCACAGCAGCCAAACTGACCTGAAATCGACTTTATGTGTGTAACTAATCAAAGTCAAGCCAGCTTTATTTTCAATTACTTCACATGTGCTGGACATACAAAGTAATCAAAATCACGTGCAGACAAGACATGAAGAAAACAAGACAGCAAATGATAATAAATAACAGACAGAAAACATCTAACCATTAAAAGTATTTAAAAAAAGTTCATTTTGAAAACACACTTCAATCATTGTTTCTTATTTATTTTTTAGAGAGATTTTAATATAAGTTCAATGTGCACGCTGTAGCAAATATCAAACATGCACACTTTCAGATTTTAATGCATTAGAGATGCATGGGTGTATAGCTGGCAAAGCAACTGATAAATGTTAACTGAGATACGGCCTCATATGTAGTATTGAAACGGGGCCCTCAGACGCCTTAGGCTGCCATTGGGACTAGTAGGTTTATCTTAGCTATCAACAGACTATGTCTTCAAGGATCAAATCTTGAGACTAAATTCCTCAATTGGTAGTTTACCATTCAAATAATATCTCAACATATTTCTAAAAAATCTTCCGTCTATCCCTTTAAATGCATATACAGTGTGTATGTGTTGTGTTATTCTAAACACTTTGCTTCACTTTGCCTCCTGACTCCTGCTCAGTTTTTAACAGCTGGTCAAGATTGATAGTGTTTAATATACACTCTGCATTGGTTGGCAGAGGTTTGCGTGAGGGGGGAAAATGATTCTTTTCTGGCACTCTGTCAATGATGGGAGTGAACGTGCCAACGTGCAGCAACAAAGAACCCAAATCCAAACTTTCACAGGGATTTCAGCAAGACGGCCAGTGACTTATATCAATGGAAAACCAACTCGGAACATAAAACGCTGCCCCACGAGTCACAAAGGATCACTGCTTCTAATCAACATAATACTATAAAAAACATATATAAACCTTCAAATATAACCAAAACCTGTCTGGATTACTACAAATGCTTCACTTTAATAGTTAAAAATCTGTGAATTAACATGAAAAAAAGCAACAGAATGTAATTTTCTAAACTATCACACATTGATTCTGAGATTGTACTATGCCCACTTGTCCAGATTCCATCAGCAAATTGTTGATATTGGAGCCACAAGCAGGACGACGAGGGCCTTATTCAGATTTTTTTTACTTCTGCCCGGAGGTCGCGGTTCAGCGCATCAATCACATCTCGGGGCCGTTTTTTTCTGGCAGAGCCTTCCGTCTCGGATTGGCAGCGGCAATCGCTTCCTCTCATGCAGAGCCATGCCAGAGATCTCTCCAGAGGTTGTGTTCTCTCAATCCATCACGGCATGAGCTAACATGACACCTTTTCATTAGCGCAAAGTGTTCCAGAGGCACTGCCCGATATATGCAGTCAGAGCTAACACCGTTGCATTTATTGGGTTTAGGAATAATGAATGATAATGATATGTGAATGTGTCTATTGCCTGTAAGTCTATAGTGTTATTGGGGAACAAGAGAACATTATACTTTGTATATTGTGGGTCAGTGGCAAATCATGTTTGAAAAGAAAAGACAATCAAAAACTTTTTAAAATACAGTTCTGAAAATCATTCAATAGGTATCTTACAATCTATTTTGTGTGTGACGGTTTCTTGTCAAAATAAAAAAAAGAAACTACATAGCACAGCATAATTAAATCCTGCTAAAAAGACCTTAATTTAAGAACACATAGATTAATATTTTCCATTAAAATCTGTACAGCATTTAGATTCATGTTTGACCTAAAAGTTCTTAATATAGACTCTATAATAAAGTCATTTTCCATGACTGATTTATGTAATTTCCCCTACTGTCATTTGCATTATCAGGGGAGGAGCTGAATCGATTCACCAACTCCTTTGGCCTCAAATGATATTTACGGCTTTAAATTCTGGTAAAGACTGACCCATAAATGCAGCCTTTGCATTTTATGTGCTTCACTTGTTTTATCCTGCTAAACACACATCTCTAATCTGACCCGAGGCAAATAATATTCCAGAAAGGGCATTAGAGCCCCCTCTAAGGCTCACAAAGCCAGAGAACCGAGCATTATTTATACGATTTCTTGGGACTGACTCTTAGCTGGTAGCATGTAGTGGAAACGCAGCATTAGTTAAAGGGAAATTATCTCGGGAAACTTTGAAGGAGCTCACATGAATATTGAGACAAAAACATATGATCTAACACAAAGAGTAATGCTGAGTGTAAGTGATGAAGCCAGAAAGTGGACTTAAATTTTAGGAAAATCTAATCTTGTTATTTCCCTGTATAGTCTTAAAGAAATTTTACCAAAATGTATCTGATATCTTTATCTCTTTCATTCCAAAGCGAGGCTACAAAAGTTGTGTTTTTCAAACACAGTTAAAAGTGTTTTGTATCTGTCATTTAAGCAGCTCCAGATATTTTACTTCACTGTGTTTGGGAAATGAGTCCATATTTCTGAAATGTCTTGCAGTAATTAGAGGAACGCCTTGCTCACTGATCCAAATGCTGATAGTTGTCACAATGACTCGCTCCTATTTCACATTTTCACAAGAGATCAAATTGTCTCCTGACAAAGCAAAAGTGCCACAAACGATGCAGTTGAGACTGCTAGACAATAACTTGAATTGTACAAGACACATTTTGAAATGCTAATAAGTTAAATCATATGTTTGATAACCTTTCACACATGAAGTCATTTAGTAGTGCTCTGACATCTGTGCTGAAGCTCAAAAAAAGGTTTTGCTGCCATGCTCACTCATAGAGTAAGTGCATAAATCACTCGAGAAAAACATGTCATTATTGTATATGTTGACTGAATAAAATTGAGATTAAATTTAGATTTTCAATTGCTTTTTATATAAGAAATGAAGGCTAGGTCAGCGACCTTGTATTATTTCTAATTTCTGAGAACTGTTGTGACTAAAAGGCCTTTGGAAAACCAATATCAGTAGAAAGATAAGATAAGATAAGATAAGACTTTATTGATCCCACAACGGGGAAATTTGTCTGTTACTGCAGCGTTACAGATAAAGAGAAGAAAATAAAGCTGAAGAAGATAAAAAACTATAAAAAAAAAAAAAAATGGTCTAGAGACTGTTAATATCCATTCATCTGAAACCTTTCTCTGGTTATATTTGCACACAGTTGATAATATATTGTGTAACATTCATTTCTACAACAAAAAAAAATCTCATGTTCCTACTGTAAAACAGCCTTCCAGCTATAATAGACTATGACATGACAATATTTTTTAAAAGCCTGCAAAACCATTGTCATTTAATTTATGTAGGTGAAAGTCTGCACAGTTTGTGCAACATTGTCATTGACATTGACAAATTCACAGTAACGTGACAGTAACAGTAACGCAGCAAAGATCTGTGTCTTAAATGCTGCCCAACACACAAATCAGGCCATTAGCATACTGTAGCTCAATATGTGGCCTCTTACAGTGGATTTGACATGTTTTGATTTATTTTCTGAGTCTAATTAGTCAGGCAGATTTTGCACAGCGCTAGCACCATTTTTTGACAAGTATTTTCTACCACTGGAGGAAAGTGTCTCACCAGTGTCTACTGCCATCAGAACCTAATGAGCCAAAGATATAATTTGCCATCAGTTGAGTCGGGACACATTTATGTAGTCAACAGGATCAATTAAATAGCTGCTCTTGTAAGATTCTTGCCATTTTTCACATAAAATGAGCTTTGGAATCGAGTTAACTTGTTTGATGAAGATCAGTCAAACACATGACTTTCTTCCCACAAAATATGTTTAATCAAGTTGAGTGGCTGCTGAATTTCTTTCCTACGGATAAGGATATTTTTCACAAGTATTTTTTTTTCTCAGTAATGTAAATCATGTTGAAACCATAGAATCCGTCATTTATTTGATTACCAGCCTTTATATTTCTGAGTGTCATCGACTGAATACACACACACAAAAAAAACATACTTCCACAACTTTATAAAGAAACAGCTATGTGACCATGAGACTACTAAAGGAGACCTTCCTAATTAAAGAGTGACCGGAGTTACTAGGGCGTAGTGATGATTTGTTGCTGGGGACCATTCAGCAAAACCTGTGCCTATTGTTTGATTTAATCCCTTACAACACTTGCTGATTACCGGGAAATATTCAGTGGATTCTGAGAGCGACGGTATTAAACTCAGCCCTGAACCATGCTGCGCTCAATGTTCTGAGATGCACCTGTCATCCAGCATCTCCGCTTCTCATACAGAATCAATACCAAAATGAATCCACATTACAGGGGCAGGAGGAGTATAAAAATAAAAAGGAGCAGGCGCCGCAGCAGATGGGATTGTTTCATACGCTGCTGATTCACTATAATAGGAAAAGGGAACATCCGCAGCTTACGGTGTGATGTATGCTCCTCACAACTGAAACCGACAGGACAGGTGAGGACTACAAGTGAACAAAGTTCAGAAAATAAAGATCATCATAGCCATCTGATATCATTAGGGTGTTCCCCAGCAGCCTTAGCCGTGTTATTGTATTTCATGGCTGATCGCGCTTACAACAGTGCTAATCTGTACTGCTTTGGTGCACGAAAGGGTGGGAAACAAAAACAGCCATAAGCTATATATCCGTAATGAAAGGTGTGTTGTAAATGCAAGGAAAATAAGTGAGGCAACGTGAAAAGGAGGGGAGCTGAGGACACATTTGTCAGGAAAGTATGTGCCTGAGATGATGTCCCCGCTAATCATGAAACTGTCAGAAATGATTTAAAGTGCGCTCCCATGTGTCTGACTGCAGGTATATCACTAATGCTGAAGGTAAACCTGATGAGTAAAGAGTGTCACTTCACTCAAAATGTGTATTTTCTGTGAAAATGTGACATTCCTGCTTCATGTGCGCTGGCTCCTTCATTATCTGAAAAACAATACATAGGTGTGTTATTTTGAGAGAATGAATAATAAATAAATATAAATGTGTGTTTTAGTTTGTATTCTTGAAAAAGAATGCTGCATCACATTTAAAGGGTTCCATTCTGTGAGTAGTTGCTTTCCAAGGCAAAGGTATATCTGATTTAATAGGTAAACCATTATAGTATTTAGTTAATTATCTATCTTCAAGGGTTCATGACAACCTCTTTTTGTGTGGGTGCATGGAAACGATTCTTGTATATTCCCCATCTTTTTTTTAAACCAATTTATGTGCTCATAGGTCTCTTAATGTTCTCTTACTGACCTAACTGACTGATCATTGTTTGCATGCCTGTGGGAACGCTGCAAATACATTCCCCTTTTGAGATAAAACTGTCTGAACTGAACTTAGATCTAATTAAACTGAAAAAAGAGCGTGATGCTGTAGGGCAGTGGTGAGGCTCCGTCAAGGGGGGCGCGTTAGAACATGCTTTTTTATTTGGATTTTTTTTACTGTCCTAGAATAAAGTGCAATTGCACCTCCACTACATTGGGCGGCAGTAGCGCTCTCATTGGCACAATGTGTGCAGGGAGCAAACAGCACAGAGTATGAGTATGAAGTGTAGACACAAAGTGTAGCAGAACAAGTGACACCATGAAAAAGTATTTTAACAAGGATGAGAAGACAGGCGGAGAGAGACAAAGATAAAGAGACAAACAAGGAAATATGATGAAGCGTCTGTAGCGCTTGGTTCACTGTGAATGACCCGTGTGTTACTTTGTCTAAAATGTTGGCAGCGGACAGCATGAAGATTATTAAATTTAAAAAAAAAACCATTACACCTCAATCACACTGATAAGACGATTTGAGGTAAATTTATTTTTCAGTATCATATGATTTGACATGATCAGTCAAAAAATGTTTAATTAAGGAATTTATTTCAATATTTATTTATTTATATTATTATTTAATAAATCTATTCTTTGTTGTAAGTTGGTCCATATTTCTTTCTTTTTTATTCTATTTTATGTTAATAAGGATGCATGTTATGTAGAGATGTACTTATAACAATTTTATAGACAAATGATATTATTTATAGGCACGCGGGGGGGCGTGAGATGTTTTCTTCTTCCATAGAGAGGGTGCAACAGAAAATAATTGAGAAGCACTGCCGTGGGGTGACATCAGTCCTCCCAATGAACCCGACTGACTCTGACTGTCCCAACATACGTCTAAATTGACATTAGTGTCAACTTGCAGCAGCACGCTGTGTTAATGAGTAACTTCGTCAGTCATTGAGGCAGCAATACTGCTGATTCATGTCCCTCACACACAAGTTTGCACATGTCACAGGTGTTATAAATAGAGTAGTTTATAGCTCATATAAGAAGGCCTCTGCAGATAAATGTAGAATTCTGGGTTTATAGGGAGCTGTTCAATTAGAGCTTTTTAATCCAGACAATTACAATCTCTGTGCATATAAAGAGTTTAGAATCATATATAATAGGCGATATATACACTTTTTCTCCCAAGTTTAAAATGACAATCTGTATTAATGGTTCTATTAATCTATGGACAGTTGGGGAAGTACCGACTTAGTGTTGCAGGTTAAAAGATAAGGTAAATAAGTGCACTATTAACAATGAATCAGAATGTGAAAACCTGGTCTAGAACAGAAATGTAGTAGCACTTCAAAGCAAAAAAATAATTTTACACAAATGTGTAAAATTTAGTGTAAAAAATTCTTTCTTCTCTCGATTCTCAAGCTAGAGTTTGTGCACACACCGACATTCCATGGAATTCAGTATTTTAACAGGGGCAACAAGTTGTGCTCACCAATTATCTCATTGGGGACAGACAATGCGAGTTTTACAAATAGACGGATAATAGTTAGAACAAGAAATGTCATTCCAAGATTCACTCCCGAACCCTAGCATGTGAACACAGTCCTCATCTCCGTCACTATTTGGCTCTCCTGTATGCCAAAATGAAAAGTCCCCGTTAGAGCCATCGGACCACATCCATACGCCTTCTTTGTGAATGTCACTGAGTCCGATCCAGGTGTGTTTGTCAGGGTTATTGTCCTGGATCATGGCCCTGATGAATTTGTTTTCCTTTTGGTCGTGGACAGACACCAGGTTGGCCTGGTATAACAAACAGTTGAGCTCTGCATCGGCCCAGTTTGTCTCAGTTTTGAAGTACTTGTAGCAGCGACCGTTGAAGCTTTGCCAGAAAAGGGGACATCCAGCATATGAGGATTCAGCATGTGAGAAAAACAAGGTGCCATTAAAATCAGGCTCGGTTTGCGCAGCCATCTCAACCATGGTGGCCTGAGCCGGCTCCTCTGAAGACACAGTGCCCAGAGCCAGACCAAGCAAGAAGAGGAACATGAACATGATGGAGTCTTTCTGTCACAGGAGCAAAACAGATGCACCAATGGATAAGGCAAAAAAAATCTGGAGTCTGTTTCCTTTTATATGCTGGTGAGAGGGAGAGTCTGGCACTGTTGGTGTGGTATTATCGGTCAAATGCCCTGGACAAACATTTTCAGTTACAGATGTTCATACGTTATCTGATACCATCTCAGCTGGAGCTGTCACATAAAACCTACAAGTAATTCAAATAACATATAAACTGTAATTTATTCATTTACACTCAGTTCTGCCCAGTGAAGACCACTAAATGAAGGAATGAGTATATATTGTGTCAAAAAACATAACAGATCCTAGTAGAAGTATTAAATGTGTATAAAATATAACATCTGGAACTTGCTTTTGAAATTAAATTAAAAAAGAGCTGAGCTGTGATCACCTTATTGAACTGAACCATTATTTGCACAATATTTGTAAAATCAGTCCTTTTTTTCTGAGTCCTGCCAAAGAACTTTGAACTAAAATATAACATGGACAAACTATTGATTCTGGCAGGTAAGTAAAAGTGCCAGGTTCAACAACTATAAGTCAATAATTAGCTGTTATTGCTTCTATTTGATGTTCACAATCATTTTTATTATTTTAAAAATAAATGTCGATGAAATAAAATCATAAAAAACATAACAAATAAAAATGTTAAGAAGTCTAATATAAAAATAATAGAAAAATTATTATTACGATTGCAACAAACACCATAGTCATGCCATCATAATGTGCACGAAGAGTGTTAGAACTCAATGAGGAAATACAACAAAGGAAGTAAAAGAGAAGAAATAACTGATCCTAAATAATATATAGTTGTTAAACTTTGGCTATTTTGAGTCTTTTTCTCTATAAAACAATGCATGTAACAGAAAGAATAAAGGAAAATCACTGGGCAGTGACTTTATCAGACGGTGCCATAGACACAACATTAAGATGTAATTGTGCTTCTAAACTGAGAATTTCTGTGGATCAAAGGTCTTCATGTCTTTGTTGGTTGCCCAGATAAATCAGGGAAACGTAGACAATCATGCAAAGAGAAGCTAAAACAGAATAAAACAAAAGGACCTACTACCTTCTAAAATATATAGTTGATGTAATTTTGGTTTATAGTGGTTTCTCAGAAACAACAGGTAGGGGTAAATTGGGCAAATGAAGTCAATGACACAAATAAAGGCATATCAATGTCACACCACTGTCCACTCTCCAATTAAGCCACTGATGCAGTACCTTGCACTTTGCTGGCCCCCCCGGGCTGGACATGACTTGACACTTTTTTATTGCATTCGATATTTGCTATTCGATATTACAAATAGCGTCTATAACGATGGAGGGAACGCTACAAGGACGGGTTTCTGTGCAATGAGAACAGTAATTTGAGAATACCACACGAGACATCGACCTTGCAATCTAGGCGAGATATTAGGTGAATCAATAAAGCAGATGTTTAATTTGACCCGGGGGTCTGTTGTGTTTAGAGAAGCCTCCAACGCTGCAGTCTGCAGCTTTAATCGTACTCGGTCACAGCTGGTCGGGAAACTCACATATCTTATGATATCATAAAACTTAAACAATAACTTCATCAACACTTTTATTTTGTCATTCGCCCTGTGTGATGAACGGTTGTGACATGGGACCAACATTAACACGATAATGCCATGTGTTCACCTGCTATTTGCCGCAGATGCACGATGCATTTTCCATTTTTTTCTGGTGAGAACCTCTCTGCCGTTGGATGTGATCAGTGTGAGCGTGCAACGCGACAGAAGGAACAGTGACGACGACCTTCAGACCTCACCCCGAACCCAGCTGTCCGTCACACTCCCAAAACCGTTTTAGACTGTGGAGCTTTTCAAGCAGATGGTAGGAGTGCATCAAATGAGAGGCTATAAATTTGACTGCTTTGGTTGCTGAATTCTGCTGAATGAGCTTTTGTCTTCAGTTCCGCTGGAGCACGATGTCGATTCTGTTCTGCTCTAACACTACGCAGCGGAAGCAATGAAGATTTACACTGCAGCCTTGCATTACAACCCTTTCTGATAGCAATCTGACACATTTCTGTCCGTTCTTGGAAAATGGAAAAATGGCAAATAGTCTACACAAGCTTTTTTAGCTGGCATGCTGCTCTAGCTCCTCTATAAATGCTGGACAATATTTTTATAGACCACTTGGTGGCAACAGTGTCTAATGAGACAGGACACATCAGCTGTACTTCCTGTAAAAAGCATTGCTGCTAAAGTTACAACTGAGGTTAGCTGAAATTGTAGAGCCATAACATCAGAAATGTTTTCATATCAACATTTCTGTTTTAAAGAGCGTCATTGTCAGAGATTGGTGTCATTAAAATAAAAGGGTGCTGAAGGGAGTTTCATCTTTTTCACTAAGTCTCTCATTTCACAGTCGTGTTAGTCTCTGAGACATCACATTTTTCTGAGGCCTGTATAACTCCTCAGACTGAAATACACCACTTTTGAACCAAACCAACACATTATGTTGTTGGGTTAACTGGCCACATTTTTTGGAACGTTTCCATTTTCCCGTGTGGTTTCCTGTCTGGTTCCGGGAACCACATTGTCCTCATAAATATGTTGTGTGGTACTTACACCAATTCTACCCTGACCTGGTTGTTTTCTTTATTGCTTACACTCAAGTGAGGATAATGATTTTAAGAATGCTTCTGTAAAACCTGGATTTAGTGGATTTGGGTTTCTATATTTTATGCTGAAGTAGTATGTGGGAAAGATTGCTCTGTTCATTAGATAGATTAGGTAGATAACTAGCCAACTCAGCACATGAATCTTTAGATACACACTAAGCACGGCTACCCATGACTTTTAAAAACCTTGATATTAAGCTGATGGAGCTAAAAATAAAAAGAGAAAAAAGACTCATTACAGCAGGAGGTTTTGGATGTTTGCTTCATCAAGGCAGACCCACTTTGAAATTTCATGTGCCGAAAAGTAGTATGAACTAATTTTAACTGAACCACAGCAATTTACACTGGGAATACGATTTAGCTAATAACATGAGTAGCAGACATTCAATAATGTGAAAAATGAACATGTGGAGCAAATAATTCAATTATTCCCATATTTCAATAAGCATATTGTTACCCTATTTAAATAATGTCATTTTTAACAGAATGAGCTTTTGGCCTAAATCATCTGTTGATGATGTCTGGTAAAATCACCTTAACCTTTTTTTTTTTTTGCCCAAATCAATTTTTTCACTTGTGAATCTGAACATGTGTGTTTTACCCAAGTAAGGATAAAATGACAATTTAAAAGGCTTTCATACTAGTAGAATCTATCATGCAGAAGAAGCTCTTAACATGATTCTTGAATAAACTTCTGCTGAGTGATAATAAAAGCTATACAATGTTTTATAGTGAAGTTAGTCTACATTTCACAATACTTTCATAATAATTTGATATAAAGTGCTGTCCCATATTATTAAATTTAAAAACTATGTAGCCGAATATAAAGTCAGAAAGGAAGTTCCAAGATCTTCAGTCGACATTAAACATGTTGTTCAGTGTCATCACTTCATTGAATATTTGACACATCTCAGGTTTTATAAGGGTGTCAAAATTCGGGTTTGATTGGGGGACATTATTGTGCTCACTATTCTGTGAATTGGGCTGTAAGCAGAGAAAGAGAGAACCCTCTTTCCTGCATTTTAGACAGTGCCTCAGCTGTGTCGAATCTTCAGTCTTGCTGCTCTGGGACACTTTCCCTTTTATTTACGTGCACAGATTTTAATGTAGCCTACTTTTTGTGTTCGTAAAGTGGTAATTTTATAGCCTGGCTTCTTTGGTCTTTTGGGTTACTGTTTTTTTTATTTATGTTTTTAGTGGTTATTTATTCCTTATATTAGCTGATTTATTAAAGGAGCATCTAATATGCTGCTGTTTTATCACTAGACCTGTGTGGGTGTCAGTGTGTGTGTGTGTGTGTGGGATGTGAACACAGTTGTGTTGGTTCTATCGTGTATTTTCTTGGTTTGGTTTTATTGTTCAGTCTGTGGAATTTTAAGTAGTGCTCTCTGTAGACTCGCAATTCAGTCTGTAAACGTTCCAGACCGATGACAATCTTGCAGCTTTTCCCTTTAAAACTGGGTGGAAACAATTAGAGGTAAAAAAGAAAATACATTGGAGAAGTAATTCAAAGTCTTTAGGGACTCCCTTCATATATAAGGGCAGTAAAATGCTATTGTTCTGTGTTAAAGACTTTGAGCAATCATTTTTTCTAACAATCTATCCTGGTGTGCTGTCTGCTGATTCTCTTTGGTGCTCTACCAAAAGTACAAATTACAGTATTTCTGTAATTTCAGATGGAACAGAACCATGTTGTATGAATAACAGGTATGCTAAATGCATTGTGCTTATCTTTGACACTATGGTTAATCTATTTCTACCTCCAGCCTACTTTAGCATTGAGTACCAAGTAGTTGTAAACTCAAAGGCAGCTCATTATCATTCCAAGGACGTCATCTAGCACCGTTTTGTCATGCCTCGAAGCGTAGTTTTTCAATGTGCAGGGTGGACTTTTATCATCTCAAATAGACACAATGAGACTGATGACATCTGTATAAGCTGAGTAATGTTCTCCTATAGAAGTGATGAGTTGGGTGGTGTCATAACATAGATGTGCAAACTAAACTTAAATTTAAATATCAGGTACAGAGAAAACGTCTAATAATGGCAATGACGGGGTTACATTAGAGGTTAAAAGCCTAATGCATCTCATATATAAAACAGGGATATTTGACCATTTGAAAAGGAGAACATGTCCATTCTGGGCTACTGTAGAAACAAGGCAGGTAACCCGCTGCCTATGTAGATACGAATGGGTGAAACAAAGATAATACAACCACAACAATTCTTATTTTGATTAAATAATATATTATTAGATAGAGATCAACAAAAATATAGGTATATATTATATAGATGCTGCTAAACTCTGGTACGTCATGTACACTGGACCTTTAAGCTCTGATCAGTGCAGCTATTTTAAGACAGTATTTTATCATTCACTTGATATTCTCTGGCTTATTGAGCTATTTTCAATTGTGTTTTAATTTCAGCACAAGATCATATTAGCGTGAGGGGAGGGAGAGGATGTGATAAGAGCCTCGGCCACTTACACTATCCATTGAAGAAGGTTTCTGTGCCTTCATCAGTGCAAATACAGAAACATCCCCGCACTTCTGCTCTAACCCCGTGTTAGAGCAGCAGCGCTGTTTCTGTGGCGGCTCTCATTATGGCCTGAGGCAAATAAGACCTGAAAACAGGAGCACCTGATTAAAAAAGATCCCAGTGCTTGTTGAACTCATCATCTCATATAATTTTTTTAAAAGCTGCACTTGTCAATCTGAACATGATGCAACTCTTCTTGGAGGAAAGCATCTGGAATCAGGCAGCATGTGTGTTCAGACTACTCTTGACTAAAGTGGCAAAAGTGGGGCACAAACTCAAATCTGGATTTGTGGAGTGACAATAAGAGGCTTGTTACTCCAAGCTTGTGCACACCACATTAAACATATTATTACATCACTGTCAGGGGTAGCCAACTAAACTGAAGAATTCTATTTTACCTTGCAAGCACATGTCTAAACCTAAGGCTTACAGGTTTGTTAGATGCTTGAGAGTATTTTCGTACTCCTTCCATCTTTATGTTTGTGTTGTGGCATTTTCATGCTGCACCAGCTGATACAAAGTGCACACTGAGGGTTTTGAGGCTCAATTTAATTTAATTGAACTTGAATTTTCCATACACATCCCACCTAATTTGCACATTATCTCATAACATTGGTAAAGAATAAGTTACATCTATTTACACATTTACAAAGCAGCACATAAATATTGCTGAATGAGAGAACAGGCATATTCAGGATATCGTGAGAGGGATTTTAAAGCATGCGTTCTCCAGACTGTAATGAGCGTTTTATTTCTTCTTTATGTTCAGCAGATTGTATCTGATGTCAGAGATGCGTTTTCTTTATGGTTTAATGAGGCTGCTTTAGATGACTGTGAGGATAATTCACTTTAACACTTACTAGTATTGACTCTAATGGAGATGAATTATATTGTAGACTTGTTGCACTCTTTCTTTATCATGGATGTCAGCAGAGCAAAACGACTAAGCTGCACGTACACACAGAAACAGCAGTGTTTTCCTCCTGAATGCCACGACGACGCTGACTAAAATCATTCATGTCGTATCGACTCAGTCTGTCTATAAACAACATAATTATACCAATTATTGGAGAAAGTCACTTTGAATTGTAGTGTTCAAGGTAATTTAAGGCATTTTTGTGCTGTGCATGTAATGGCCCCAGTTGATTTTTTTAAAATCTAAGCACTATAACTTTTATTCAGATTATTATTAAAAATATTATTCATTTTAGACATATCAAATAGAGAATAACAGAAACATGTTGGTGAAATTCTCCTCTTAAAATGTCAGTTTGCAATCATTACATCAAATATGAAAAGATTTAGTTTAAAACAATATTGTTTTTTCTGTCAAATCACTTCAAATTTTTCTTCTATGTGTTATTATCCTGCAGGACAAAGTGACATAATTTCAGAGAACAAAATTACACACAGAGTCCATCAACAGCACTGCCTTGATGGTTTTTTTTCAGAAAGAGGTGAATTAAAGCACAGAAACACCTTTATCCACTCCACCTGACACTTTTTTTTCACAGCCTTTTTTTCACACTGCCAACACACTGCTCGATCTGCAAGCTGAAGAAAAAGTAAATCAGGCATACAGCAGACAGAAGATGTTCACCAGATTAGTGCTGTATGGCTTAGTCCCAACTGTGCAGTGGATTTAAGGAAAAAGTGAACAGCAAACAACATTAAAAAGACATTCATTCTTAATTGCCTTTTGAACTGTGACAACAGAAATGAAATAAAAAATTAAAAGTGATGTATTCCTGTTGTATTTATTGTAGTTGGTAAGATGATGTAGTTACATTGCTTTCATTAATTATAGATTATGTGAGTAATTTTACTAAGTTGAAACTCAGTTGACTGGAAATCTGAATATCCTCTTTAATAGATTAATTCATTTCCACCCCACTGTGCTCCATTGATGAAGCTTAGTTAGAAACTTAGAAACACCTGCTGCTTTCAAGAGATCTTTTGACATTTTTCCTAAATGTGATGACTGAGCGCATTTATTAGGATATTAACATTAGTTGGTTTATTTGTCTGTGTCCTGGTTGTTAAATATTGCTGCTTTATTTTCAATGATTTATATTTCTATCTTTTTTGTCATTGTCCTCTTCCTCCTCGATACTTTGAGTACTGAAAAAATAAAGGCAAGGCGTACATATATTTTACATTTTTCTTATATCTATTCTGTTTCTGTTGGTTCTGGTTTTGTTTTCATTGTTTTTCTTTCTGCATAGTGTGTTAATAAACTTTTGCACTTCAAATAAAACTTGATTTGAGGCAATTTCTTATTAACGAACAGATTTTCACAGATAAAAAAAAAATTCCAATATTCACCATATGTACTTATTAAAAAAAGTCTTTAACAGAGTAGTAGGTTATTTTCCTTCAGTGTGAAGGAATAAACAGATGTGAATCCATGGATGTGTAATACTGATTTATGAAATTTATCCATCAATAAATTAGGGCTCCAGTTTAATCTATAGTTTCATTTTATGTCATGGCACTTCTTAAAAACTGATTTGTCTTTTTAAATTGATCTTGATTTTAAAATCCCAGCATTGATCATTTAATACGTCATTTCCCATTAATGCATGAAGCTCCAGCCCCGGTCCTGCGTGACCAGCCTTTGGTAAGACCGACTCATTTATCTTTATGCAATGGTAATTTATGGATAAATAACTGTTAAATAAAGATGAATGAGTCAATGACGTGAATGATTGCGTTGCTGCTTCCTCGAGTGCCGGACTGTTTGTTCCGGCAGTTTGAGCTGTTGATAGACGCTGTGTCGACCACATCCCAACAAACCAAATTCAGGACAAAGAGTATGTTCATGTGGGACACGTGAACAATGCTCAGAGGCTGTCTGAAATTATAATGTCTCTATTTAACATAAAAAATAAATATGCAGTTCAGCCATGAACTGTATACATCCAGCGCTTTAAGATATAGGAGTTAAGAGTATTTCTGTTGGGAAACTGCTGAAATACAGTAGAAACAGCAGCAGAGTGGTACGGGTTTACCTCTTCCAGCTGGCTTGAAATAATGTGTGAAAGACCACCACACTGC
Organism: Eupleurogrammus muticus; assembly: GCA_036785175.1. NCBI lineage: Eukaryota > Metazoa > Chordata > Actinopteri > Scombriformes > Trichiuridae > Eupleurogrammus > Eupleurogrammus muticus. Next base: position 42,982,162 of record JAYKQN010000001.1, on the reverse strand, counting down.
AGACACACAGCAGCTGACAGAAAACGTGGGTCATATTATACAGAATAGAGCATTTGTCTGGGTGAGTGAATACTCTGAATGTGAAGATGACCCACAAAAAGGTGAATGATGGATCAAGGCTGACAGGGAAAGTAGTAAAAACATACACGTCAACGTTAGACAACCGTACATTAGCAGTTACTTCGAGTTTCTGGGTGACAAAACCTAAAAATGTACATATTTGTAGTTTTAAATAAATTGAGCCAAACTCAAGAAAAAAGAAATGTGACACCAACAACTCCTTATGTGCCCACAAAATCACTTAACTGTAAAATGTGAAAGAGAAGGAGTCTACTGTTGAATGTTTTCTGTCAATTCAGCATTAATGTAATTGATGGAGATAAACTGTTTTTTTTTAATTTGGTGTTTTTTCCAAACCTACAAAACATGCTTAATTCAAAAAATAAGTTTTAGAAAAAAACACCAAGGGAAAAGTTAACTTTATGGAAAAATTATACTTATGAATAGAAGAAAACAATGTTGACTGTCTTTTATAACCGCACATTACTGTACATGTGGTAGTCAGGAGTCATAATTCCTATGGCTGCAAGAAGGCTTGGTCTCTTCGAACACAAACATACAGTGTGTCATGTTTAGGGCTGGGGCGACACGGTGGTGCGGTGGGTAGCACTGTTGCCTCACAGCAAGAAGGTCGCAGGTTCAAGACCGCCTTGGGCCTGGGTCTGGGGCCTTTCTGTGTGGAGTTTGCATGTTCTCCCCGTGTCTGCGTGGGTTTTCACCGGGTACTCCGGTTTCCTCCCACAATACAAAAAAAAAACATGCTCAGGTTAATTGGTAAACTCTAAATTGCCCATAGGTGTGAGTGTGAGAGTGAATGGTGTGTGAATGGTGTGTGTGCCCCACGATTGGCTGGCGACCATCTGGGGTGTATCCCTGCCTCTCGCCTTAACGCGCTGGGATAGGCTCCAGCAGACCCCTGCGACCCCGAAAGGGAATAAGCGGGATAGACAATGGATGGATGGATGGATGGATGTTTAGGGCTTTGCTGAAATGATTAATGCTGTAATTGTTGCCCACTTTATGTTCATCATGTCACCATGTTCATCATTCTCCCTTCGCCGACCAAGGAGCCTAAACAGGTGCGGATACCCCTTCCTCTTTGACAGAGTAATAAATGACTTCTAATAAAATGGAAAGAAATTTATGATCCCGTTCGTGATAAAAAACACTGTCTAGTGCTCTCCATTGTAATTTTTGTCATAAGCGACTTGTACCCTATGACCTGGGTACAGACATCTGCTAAATAACACAGCGAGCCATCAACCAGCTGTATACATGTCAACTCAAAACTTCTTTAGCAAAAGCTGAAGAACTGAATTCCTTCTCACTGAAAAAATGTAGAAATTAGGATATAATGGTAAAAAGTACAGTGAATGTCTGTGATAAAGGAATATTTATTCTATTGTTATTGTTAGGCAAAGCTGACATATATAACATAGTTAGAGGTCATCTTGAAAAATAGAAAAGCAAAGCTGGATAGATAAAAACCAATCCATTCCTAATCTTTCTCATTCAGACTGATCTCACTATTACAATTTAAAAAGCGAGTTAATAATGCTGCCATCTGTGGGTCAGCAGAATATGGGATAAAGAGATGTCATGCAGCCAGTTAACCATCAAATGATAAGAATTAAACCCTCTCTCACTGAAATGGTATCTATTGAAGCGTACAGGACCTGCACAGAATCTTGACTTTATCTCCACTCCTCTGTATTCTAGTAATCATTAGAAGGATGGAGGCGCCAACCCTTCATTCTCCTTCAGAAAAATGAAGTAAATGTTAAACGTATACACAATTTTTCTCATAGACGCGTCATTGACCTTTAAAACAGATAAAAGGCTTTACAAGCTGTCCAATTTCACATTGGTGAAAAGTCCACATTGAAGAAAGGTCATTGGGCTATTTTACTTTAGGACGGGCCACTCCAAATATTAGAGATAAAAGACTTTTTTTTATTATCATTCAGTATGAATTCTTCAATTCAAAGTTATCAATTGTATTTCTTGATTACGGCTCCTTACTATCATGAAAAACACTATATTTGTTTACGGACACACAAGAATGTAATTTTAGCAGCAGAAAATTTCATTTGTGGCTATCATTTCCAAAACACAACAGGCCAGGAGGGAAACTGTGTTCATGCTACAGCGGCTCTCATGAAGCGACTGTAGATCTGTATGTCTGCTTGGCTACACACACATCTCCGTCGGAGAAAAACAGCTTTTACAACAGGAGACATTTGTCAGTCACCCTGGGTGCTGTGTGGCCCAAACTGAACCTCAGAGAAGTGGAATTTGAGAGATGATACAAGGATTTTGCTGCATGAATAACTCTCCTTAAATAATGGTAATTGTTTGGAAAACAGATCCTCTTCAAAATGAATTAAAACACATGAGTTACCTACCAAGTACATGCAAGGTAATGTGTCTTTACTGAACAATATATATATCCTAAATATAAAAAATAGCTAAAAGGGTTTCTTTTCACTTTATTAAAGACAGATGCAGTTAATGCATGAAGAAGGGGAGGTTTGAGAGGAGGTGAAAATCTCCCTGTAGAGAAATGTTTCACACAATAGGGGAGTCGCTGCAGCTCGGAGGTCATTCTATTACCAGTAAGTCAGAAGGAAGAAAAGTCTAGTGTGATCGTACAGTGGCTATAGTTCATTTGGCCCTTAGCAGGAGTTATGTAGCGACAGGACACGTGCTGGTCCGAGGCTAAAATTGGTCATACCGCTGCCCAGTAGGTTTTAGCAGCCTCGCCTGTCACCAGCAGAGCCTTGAAATGAACAGGAGCAGCTGCAGGGAACTTCAGGATAGTGACATGAGAGAACCTGTGGAGGGTATGGAGTCAAGCACTTTGAGGGATTAAATAAATGGTAAATGGTAAATGGACTGTGTTTTGTATAGCTTTCTAGTCTTCTGAGCACTCAAAGTGCTTTTCACTACAAGTGTCATTCCCACACTTCCATAGACTGATGGCGGCGGCTGCCGTTAAAGGTGCCAAGCACTCAGCGGGATGTCACCAATCATTCACACACTGATGACGCGGCCAACAAGACAAATTTGGGGTTAAGTGTCTTGACCGAGGAGAAATAGATATGTGGAATGGCGGAGCCAGGAAATGAACGCTGTTCCTCTGATTGCTGGACTACTGTTTAATAACGGAACGCTCGTAATTGCACTCTGGAGTGATCAGTGTTTTCAGTCTCTGTGGTGAGCTAAGATAAACACAAGCTCGACATTGTCCCTCTGCAAACATCATGTCTTTAAAACATCATTACACCATTTCCTTTTTCCCTCAGCACACAAAAGTAATAATTTCTACAGCTGCTAATTACTGATTATTGACTCTTAGATATTGTTCTAAACGTTACTGCTTAACAACAGCATACAGATACAGAGAAACTTAGGATTTCATGTCTTTATCAAAAAGGCTGTTAACTGCAAACTATTCCCACCATCTTGATACTGTTTGGATACACAAAGTACTGGCTCGCAAGAGCAGGACACGCTTCGTCTTTTAGGATCCCCTCCAGACACGTTTTAAGATGTATATACTGTAGGTGTGGAGGGGGACTTTAAACCTGGAATGAAAGCACTTGAGTCTGCATAAATAAATCCCGCCTGTCTGGCTGGCAGCTTGGTGCTCTACAAAAGCCAAGAGTGGCCATTTTCAGTAATGAACAAAGGTGCAGCTGAGGCGAGCTCCCTCCTCCCTGTGCCAAGATGTGTCGGCATATTTGTCACCGTTCTTATTCTTATCATGGCAGTACTTTAACTAAATGCAGAGTCATTTCAGACAATTGACTATAATAATAGCTCACAGTGACACCTGAAAGAAGAAAATGCTTAACTTTGCTGGTTTTGACAGCAAAGTAATAATTCTAAAGACCCGATAGGGAAAAAAAATTAGGAATCCTCTGGCCCCTTAATGGTCTGGATTCCATACAGGTAGTAATAAGATATGAAGTGCCAATATCATTAATTTGCTTTCCTATTACCTAAAGCCTATCAAGTCTACTGTGAAAGGCAAAAAGTAGCCCTTAAGAAAAAGCAAGAAAATTGGAAACTTAATGACTGAAAAAAATACTTTTTAAAAGGACCATGCATTTTTTAGGTCTATATTTATATTCTTTGGATTCACTTGAATATGTGATTTACTGAAACAGGCTTTTTTAGCTCCTGTCAACCTATGAGCCAACTATGCTCTGATTGGTCGGCTCCAGGAAACACTTCTTTTGCTCATTCTTTAATTGCAATAAAAAATTCTCCAAAACAATTGTACATGTAGAAGATAATCCAAGCCAAAATATATATTGACAATGTCAACAGCACATGCTTTTGACTTGCAGGAAAGTTTTTGAAATTGATCATGTCACCTTTTGGATGTTTGGTACATAATGTATGTATGTACTTTATATGGCTGCAGTTTGTTCCAACTAAGCAGCAACCCACCTGATTCTAATAATGAAGGTTCTAAGCAAGGGCTCTAGTGATTGATTAGTAGAATCAGGTGTGTTACTGCTTGGTTAGAACAAAAACCTGCAGCCACACAGCCCCCCCAGGACCAGCATTGCCCACCCCTGATCTAAGTTCTAACAATATAACATGCACTTTTCCCCAGAATACACAGTTTCCATTTTAAGTAATTTTTTATTACTAAAAATCAGAGCTGGTTTGTGAAAAACATGTACAGGAGATTCTTGACTCAAAAAATCACATTCGCTGATACAAGCCTGTCCCCTACAGAAGCACGATCATTATTCTGCAGGTGATATTTACTCAGAAATGCCATCAAATTATTGCACCAGGTCATAGTTAAACGAGATCTTTCTATAATGCGTGGGGGTCAGGCCTCATATTCTATAGCCAGACATGTTTAAATGGTCCCTTGTGAAATTTAAATGATGCTCTCATCTCATCTCATTCCCATTGCAGACAGATAAGTGCTTTGATTGCTTGGAATGTCTCTACATCAGAATCGCTGGAGACATAGTAGTTTAACTTTGAAAATTGAGCCAGATAATACAATGCAAATGATCTGGGCAATATACGAGCACCCAATGTTGCTGAACATGTTCTATAAAATTGAGTTTTATTGTTACAGAATGTGAGGAATAAGAATATCTTTTTTATTATTAAATTGTTCTCTGCTTAATTTTTAAAAGGTATGAAAAGGCTCTGCATTATCATCTCATCTCAATATTAAAGGTCCAATATCTCCAAATAATTTAGATTTTAATTGATTTTTGTTTCTAGGTGTTATATAAATAATGCTCAACCCACAGAGAAATGCAGGCTGCCTGTATGCCAGAAACTGTGCCTTTATAGGCCCATATCATTCCCCTTTTTCATTTAGTGTCCCTAACAAAATATATATGTAGTGTTACGAACCAAAAATATCATAATGCAGTTTTACATCTCCTCTCTCTACAAAGAACAGATAATTTTAGGCTTAGTCTACACAATCATAGGTATTTTTAAAATCAAAATTTTGTGGATCCCAGTTACAAAAAAGAGAGCCCACAACTGTGGTTATGTGTAGATGGAACTATACAGAGAAACTCATGATTTAAACAATACCTGTGTTCATGTGGAGGGCCCCTAATATCTGTCTATATGTCTCATTATAGAGCCTCATCTCTGATTGGCTGATCTGATTTGCTGTGAATGGGCTCGGCGGGGGGTGGGAGGTGAATAGATGTGATGTCAAATCGACGCCTAAGTCCTGGCGGACCTTTTTAAGGCATGGTTTCTGATTAGGGGCTGTGGATTGGGTTTTCCTCTGCCTCCTCCTCCACTAGCTGCAGCCATTCACTATTTCCCCCTCCCCCGTGTGTGTGGAGACAGGTGTGCAGGGGTCAGGCCACCAGCTGCCACCCATCATAATCAGCTCAAGATGAGCTGCCATAAAAGAACCACCTCAGACCTCATTAGGTCACAGACTCTGTAGTTGCAGTCCAGTCATGTTTCTAGCTTTTTTTTTGTTTTTTTGGCTATTTAGTACCCGCTTTTCCTAGGATATGAAGAATGCATGAGACTAAGATCTGCGTCCTCTTCCACATTGGCAGACAATGTTCATGTTGGCGCTGCTACACAGACGTCACTTAAAGATGCAGATGAAATTTTAGTATAGAATATTATTCTGGTCATTCTAAGCCAATTTTTAATGCAGCAGTTATTCACAAAATTATTAGAAAAGAGTTAACACCAAGTCATGTATACAAAAAAAAAAAGTCAAATACCATGATATGTTTTTTGAAAATACTGTTTTGTTTTGTTTTTTCAATTTTTGGTCATACTGCCTACCTCTAGCTGAAACCTGCTGTTAACTAACTCCTGTTTCTCTGTTCCTGCAGCAAACCACAGCCTATCTCTGCTACTGTCCTGCAGTTCTGTTTCTGTTCAGTCCTGCTCTTTGCTCTCTGGACCCCCTCTGGATTCCAGCCTGTCCTGAAAGGCCCACCGACACTTGCCCTGACCCACGACCTGGTTTTCTGCTGCCCACAATAAATTATTTTTTTTGCCCTCATCCTCTGCCTCTGCCTCTGCATTTGCGTGGGTTGAAAAACTTGCACATAACGCTGTACTAGACCAGGGGATCGAATTTGCAGCTACTCGTAGCCAGCTAGCTCTGAAGGAGAGGGCAGGGGAAGTGAGATGCTGCTGATTTCTGGAAGAATCAACACACAAGGCACCACCACACCAGTCACACCAGGTAATACAGAGCTGTTTACCAGCTGGAGTTTTGTTTTTTGTTTAATTTTAGGATTAAAATACAGATTTTTCTCTTCACTTTCGCTTCTCAACCAGCAGTCCAACAGATACTCTCACACACACCCCTCAGTTGCTGTCATCAGTAATAGACATCTTAAATGGCAGTGAGTTTGGATGTCAGCGAGGAGAATTGGCTGTCTCCTATGGTTATCCTGAGCTAGCATGCAAAAGTGACTTGTGAAAAGAAGGGCGATCACTTCAGATCAACCAATCTATTAGTGTGAATGTATCATTAAAGCTATCAGAACATGTTTGTACTAATTGTTTTAGAAAAAAAAAACTGGCTATTGACTGTTGTAATGTCACAATTATACAGTGACAGCTATTCAAATCGGTCAATTAGAAGAGAGGCTCATGAATTTGGATGAGACAGACACGAGTGCTCTAGAAAGAAGCTTGAGAGGAGATGTAAAACTATATTGAGATGTTTTTTATACTTTAAACTACAAATGTAGGTTGTTAGGGATATCACAACTGTCAATAAATCACAGTAAAAAGGCTACGATATGGGACCTTAAATCGAGGCTGCATGTGAATACCTGTAGGCGTGCTCAATAAATGCAAATAGCGGTGTGAAAGTGAGGGCCTAAAGATTGTTACTTCATTGGTTAACCAGCCCACAATTACAGGGCTCTATAAAACCAGGGTTCATCTACCTGTGGCACGAATGCTCTTATAAAGTTGCCATGTGATCGTGAAATACGACCAGTTTACGTGCAGACTGGGAAGAGCCATCATTCTGTGTGGTTCAATTAACCTACGCAAAGAGCAGAATGGACCAGGGGTGATGTGCAGAGGGCACAACGAGATGGCGTTTAATTATCAAACATGTCGGCTGTCGCCTTGGTATCCATATAATCTATTATATACGTCAACAAGAATCTATTTTTATCTTTGAATGGATAACCTGTTATTGTGCAAAATAGAAATGGTTCTGCTACCTGTGTTACAAATGTCATCTATTAGCTTAGTGTTTCAGATAGAATAGCAACATTTCTAACTTGGATGCATTAACCATGTTTCACACAAAACTTTTTATATAATGAATATAATGTAGTTCACCTATTGAACTGATCCGAAAGCAGAGTACAGTAACTAAGCAATGTGAGTGTTCTAATGTGTGATGGTTTGCAAAGAACAAAAGTAGTACCCTAAAACAAGTATTTTCAGATATCTTCTTGGTATGCCTTGCATCCATAAAAATGCACAACAATAGAACTAGATACAATAGAACAATACTAGAATAAATATTAAAAAGTCAGTTTAGAAAGTATTTTTAAGGCTGATTATTTCTTTAAGATTGTTTTTGTAGTTTTACAGAATATACAGTAAAATTACGGGGCTGCTTGTGAACAACTTCAGATCCAACAACTTGACAATTTTGTGTATTAATCCTATCTTGGATTAACATGTTTTTCTTCAAATTGAAATAAATCTGTAAATGAGAGTTTGTTGGCTAAATCATAAAATGAGAGTTTAAGCAAAAAATCAAATAATAATGTCTGACTATATTTATAACAGCAGTGTCGACCGTACCTGTGAGCATTCAAGTGTGATGCAATTAGAAATACAAATCAAGCTCAACATGTCCTGCCCAAAACGGAAATTACAGAGGGTCTGTGTATGGAGATCAGGGTCAGTCCTTTTTCATGATGATTCATAATAATACGTTTTTAGGTCAGCACCCGTGGGCAACCAAAATCAGAGGCTGTATTGCAACTATATGCAAGAGGTTTTCCAAATGACAGAATAGCAGTGTAAAAAGTGTTGATCTGTTGGGAATTTGAAGTTCACTCGAACTGCAGTAAGTCTCTATTCTGCCTTTACCATTCTTTCTTTAAAACATATTTAAAATTGCTCTGCAGGCAAAAAAGGCTCATAAAAAGCCTCCATATTTTTTGCAGTTTGCAGAGAGTCAACACTGTCACATTAAAAGCCTTTCCTGATGGAAAGCTTCAGCCATAAGTGTCAACACAGCAAGGTTGAAGTCACAGGCCTCAATATCAGGTCAACGTGTTTAACCCTGATAGTAAATGGAATTTCACCCCATCACAGCTACTGAAAGTGTGCCAGTGAAAGTTTGATAGGAACTAGTAGTAGCTTAAAATGATTTGTTTTTGAGCATTTGAGAGAATAAATCCACATTTTGTGAGCATCGTGAGCCTTGCAGCGTTAGTTTTTAACGATAAAACAAAGTAACACCTTCACCATGAGAAACAAAATTGAAAGTTGCAACCATTATTGGTGAATAATTCATAGCAATCATAGTGAATGATAATCAAAAGACTCTTTTAAAGCTCAATTATTCAAAGTGGGTCTCTCAACAGGAGCCTCGCACCTCAAATTGAGGTAGAGATAATTATGTGGAGACAAGACAACTCGTCACATTAATTCTGACATAAGATTTGAGCTGGAGCATTTAAAAAAATACAGAATAAAAACCTTATCTTTCCGATTCTGAAATTAAAGGGGGGTGGAGGTTAAGAACAGAGTCACAAAGGTACCTTACAGCTTTTTGTTAGGTCCAAAGGTTTTTGTTAGGTAAGGTTTGCATGGTCTGAATCTACCTTGCATGTAAGTGAAGGTATGCTTCACAATACAAGGTGTGTCCTTGTGAGGTCAAGGTCACAGAAAGTCTCCCCTATTGTCCTGCAATTGAGTCTTATCGTCTGTAGCCACAAATGTCCTGGGACAGCTTTAATCATGTGGACTGGCAGCTTCATGGTTTGGCCATTACACTTAGTGACATCAATCATGTCCATCATGGGTTTTGGTTCTTCACACTGTGTCAAACAGGGAGGGAGACATGCAGATTAGGGTGCCCCTGGACCAGGATTGCAAAACACTGCTATAGGGGCCTGACGCTTGTTGTGGACAAGACTCGCAAATCTAAATCTTGAAGATTCAATTCATTTAGAAGTAGTGCAAAAGGTTTGACCTGTCACACTTGTCATTGGCGATGTGTTTATGTCTAATAAAAAATAGACAGAAAACCGATGAATGTAAGTGAATGTGGATGCTTCAAGGGCAGCACTTCTAGCAAGAGTATGAATGAATAATTGCCTGAGTAGGGTAGGCACTATGGAGCATTTTCCACTTTTACTTGTCTACATTATTTCCAGTATTTCTATACTATACTATATTCCAATTGATTTATTTGATTCTATTATCAAACAGGAACAAATATATTTTATTTTTGTCTCCTGCTGTGATGTTTATGTCCCATCTTGTATGTTGTGTTTGTGTTTTTAGGCACTGCTGCAAATCAAATGTCCCCTTGAGGGACAGTAGGAGACAGAACTAAACAGTCAAATCTGCATATGTAATGTCATTTTATATATAATGTATTTTTGATGATTAAAAAAACAAATTTTAAGGGTTTTCTTATGGATGATTTTAGTTTGTCTAAAAGGACAAGGCCATACTACACAGTATAGAGGTTGGGAGTTTTTTATCTTCTTAAGCTTAGAAGAAATTTGAAGGAATGGATTAAACAGTGAGTTCCTCTGTTTTAATGTAACCTCCTACAGTTAGTGCATTATTTTATAGTTTTCTATCTAAAGCAGTAACATAACATTACTTCTCAAGCCAAGGATTATATGATTAAATAACTTCACTCTGTCCATGAGTTTAAAGGTTACATTAAAAAAAAGTATGTGCAGTATTTCTTCTACCGTGGAAGTAGAGTAGGTGTTATGAACTGTAAATGGAATGCAACAGTACAGTATAGAGACTCTGTAGTTTTCCAATCACTCAAAGTGCTTTACACTAGATGTCAAAACAATCATAAACACACTGATGGCTACAATGCAAGAAGCCAATCTAATAATTCACACACTGGGGTTCAGTACCTTGATCAAAACCACTTCGACTGGAGAAACAGCTCTTTTCGTTAGTGGACGCCCTTTTCCACCTCTTGAGCCAATACTTGTGATATTATTATGTTAAATTAAAAAAATATATTGCTTAGAGGCAATTTTAGAAAAGTAGAAAACTTGCTATTCCCTTACCTAAAAAAGTTATAATAAAAATATCAAAATAAAAAAAATGGCAGAATCAATAACAGCCAAATAATTCAGCAATTATGCTGATTTCTAAGTTAAGCTTTGGCAGGAGATACTGTTGATAGTATAATGTCTGTTATATATTGCATCCTTCCTCTGCAACATCAACAACAACATGTGTTATTGCAGCTTTATCACACCATAATCCCCACTGAGGAGAGGGGAACACCACACAATGCTGCTGCTGATTTTACTGTTTGCCCACAAAGCTTTAACTCTCAGAAACAGGCGGGTTTTAGTTCTGGGAAAAAGAATGACATCTAGCCTAATTCCCCTTGATTGCCCAGTAGGGACCTTCTAAAGCTGCTTTGAAAGGGCACCAATCTGCAGAGCCTCTCTGATAAACGTGCTTGGGCTTATTTTCCGGTGTTGATCTATCTATTGGCCACAGCGGGTCTCTATGAGAGGGTTTGTACATTGTTTGAGTTCACTGACCAAACGGCCTGCCCTCTGGATAATACTGTACAGCATGCTCTGCTGGATGGAAATGGAAAAGATTTTCTCCTTGACTTTTATTTAAAACTAGAAATTCACATATTTGTCCAATTATTTGTCTTCAGTAAAAAAAAAAAAAAAAAATTAAACTTTTATACCTGCGTGTCATCACGTTTGCAGTTCCTCTAGTGTTTAAATAGCAGCAGCGCAATTAACAACTGTTAATTGTCTTTATCAATAAAGACAAAAATAAGATCATCATTTATGAGTTCCGTAAACTGCAGTTACAGCAGCAAAGTGTAGAGCCAAAAAAGAGCATCAATAAAAAATATATATATATATATAAAGTAAAACAAGGCATATTAACATGATGAACATTTAAAAAAATATACAAAAATATATGTACCTAATAATATTGATATTTTAAATCTACGCAATTGCATACAAGACATTGATATTATTTGATATTGAATAAATTTGACATCCACATGCACACATGATACCAGATAAGATTTGCTATTTTCTTTCTTTTGAGGAACAATGAGCTGTTGCAGCAGCACAATATGATCAATGCCTATCAAAGACCAATTATGGTGTCCAAGTACAAACAAGGCGCAGAAATCAAACATAAAATGACAGCCACTGAGAGAGAAAGTATCTGGATCCCATTATTAGTGTGAGCGCACCCCTTAATGGGACTTTGAATAAAGCAATTCATGATCTTCACAACGATGGTGCTGTTGCCTGCTGAATCTCGCATTGGTGTAGCAGGTAGATTTATTTCGCCATTCCTTTATAACAAACCTATTTTTACTATTATTGGTAGACCTGAGCCTGGATATTATTATTGTCAGACCTGAATCAGACAAGGTGACGTTAAGATGCATCCTATATTGTGACTATGACCACTATACTACTAAAGTAACAGCAGAAAAGACCCTTCCCTATTGCAGTGACAACCCCTGTCTCGCTTAATCCACAGCCACATAATTTGATGGATGAAATAAATTCCATAAAAAGTCCACAACATTGCATGATGCAAGACCTCAACAGGCCAAAATAAAAGGAAAGTGGATTACAGGCTCTATTATGGCCTTGTTTCATTAGGAAATGTGATAAAAGAACAAAATGACATGACATTCAGTTTGAAGCCACATTATCTTTCTTGTTTCCGCAGAACTGGGTGTGCAGGTGAGATTTCAGCAAGGTCAAAACGAAAGCAAATTTAGTAAAAACAAGAAATTAGTATTCCAGTCTATTTATTTTGGTGCTTGGCTTGATGTTATTTTATGTTTTACATCAGACAGTAACTAATGTAATTATATTAAATTTGCAGAGAGTACAAGAACTCAATAGCTCAAAGTCACTTCTAATACAACAGCCATTTCCATTCTGTCCAGACGTATTTGGTCAAAAAGGATGTTAAGTCTATATTTTGACCAGTCTTTTTTGGTTTTGTGGTAATGCCATATGGATATTGCTAAAATTGTACATGTTGGTATGATCCTCAACAGATGGTAATTACAATATGGCTGCTGTCTCTGACACAACTCATTGGCTCTTCAAATTAACATCTGGTTCCGTCATTACGTCGAAAAATGTTGATGCCAAGTCATGTTCCTCTGCAAAGGTCTATGTTGGCCATGTCAAAGGCAACGCATCCTCCCAGGTAACCACTTTGCAAGAACAAGTGTGATATTGACTCACCTCTAAAAACCCGTCATCCATCATGTCTACCATGTCAGATGCTGTAGTCACTGCTGTAAAGACAAATGCAGGTCAGTTAATCAGGGCATAACACTTCACTTCTCTATGTCAGCCTAATTAAACTTAAAAGGACCCTGTAGAGGGTTCAGACTGGTCTGGTAACAGTATCCTGGTGCGGGTGCTGATACAACACCTGCACCAACCTTAAAAAAAAACAACGTTATAATAACCTGAGCTTTGATAGTTAACAGAGTACCTATTCAAAGTGTCATAGACCATGATTTATAGGTAATGCCTAATTTTACAGGCCAGCATCAAGGTAGTAAATGTTAGAATTTATATCACCACGAAATATGTCCGTATGAGGGAGAGTATAATTTCCCAGAGAATAATTATATCCTCTGTAGAAAAGAACATCCTCATTTGCTAAAGAGCCTGAGAGAGATGAAATCACTGCTAATTAATTGGATCTATAGGATCACAAATGCACTGACAGACTGCACACAAAATTGTACAAGCTAAGTACAATAAACTGTGTATGATTTTTCAACTCTCATATTGTGCTTCCACCTGTGAGTACTATAATCTCCACAGTCAAACATTATATTTTCACATAGATTTGTTTTTCTGAGCATCTGACGGTGCTCTGTGGCAGCAACACGAGCTAAACGCTTGTGGCTCAGAATGCTGTGTGTGCGAGTGCGAAATGTGAGAGCGGGACAGCTATGAATAACGGTTCTTCAGTGTGTCATCACAGGTTAGGAGCTCTGTCAGTACCTGTGACAAGTGCCTACTCCGAACGCATCAGCTGGCATGAAACACACACATACGCACACACACACACACACTGGCCTCGCTTAACACACTACAACACCCGCTGCCGGGAGGCCGCCAATCAGCCTAAGAGGTCATTGGAATCCATAAAATGTGAACACTTCCAAGTTTCCCAGACAGATAATTAATAATTAGATCCCTGAGGAAATGGGTCCTTCAATCAACCTCCCTTTTTCTGCAGGGTTTGTGAGGGTTCAGCCGTCAACGGACTGACAGAACTATAATTACCATCAAAGGAAAGCAACTGCTTGTTTTGTTTTCTCCTCCCAAATACTTAAGAGGGGAAGACACAGTTAAAAGTGTGAACTTAGTTCCAGTGACTCCGTTGTCATCTTATCATGGTAATGTACATCAGATATTGCAATAAAAAAGAGGTTCACTGCTGTAAAGTTCTTTTATAGGGATCGGTTATCATTATAAGGAGTATAAAACATACAAATTCATTATACATATCTAATTAGTATTTGAGTGTGAGTTTATTTTTCAACATTATAAAACAATATTAGAAACATTAATTTAACAGGCTTTAACAGGTTTGAACTTTGCATCAGTTTTCACATAAAATATTTTTGTGCAATCATCTAAGCTAAACCATTAAGAAAGCAAGTGCTGCTATCTCAGCACTGCACCTAATATTGCCATACAATATTAGGTGACTTTACATAGGCTATTACTGTATTCCAATTAAAACTACACGTTTATGACTTTTAAGAAGTTACATACAGCAGCAGTTCCCGTTTCCTTGAATGAGAAAGTCTGGTACTGTACATGTTCAGGTATCACCTGCTGTCTCAATGTAGTTCACAGTTTCTTTTAAACTATCCAGAAATAGCGTTGACACTGTACTAACAGCTCAGTGACTCTGTTTCCTAAAAATACTCTGCAAAGTGGAAGTAACAGTGAATTCCACCCGTAGCCAATCCTTTTGCCACAGTGTGATAACCATTGAGGACAAGTAGCTCAGCTGTGTCACTGAAAGTGCTGAATATAATTATTCTATAATAATTCTATTCCTTATGGTACTTGTACTAGGCAACACACTGGCTATAGAGTGGTGAAAGGGTATAAGTCATGTTTAACCATAGAAATTCTTTCCTGTCATCCGATTATGTTTGTAGTTAATACAAATGTTGTTTTGCCCTGAATTACATTTGAGTTCGAAAGGACAGTCTCATCGAAGGCACTGGG
The DNA here is from genome assembly GCA_036785175.1 of Eupleurogrammus muticus. Classification (NCBI taxonomy): domain Eukaryota; kingdom Metazoa; phylum Chordata; class Actinopteri; order Scombriformes; family Trichiuridae; genus Eupleurogrammus; species Eupleurogrammus muticus. The sequence continues at coordinate 42,967,094 of JAYKQN010000001.1, read as the reverse complement.
GATCAGGATGAATGTAACTCAATTGTTTATTAGCTCTGCAAGCCAGACGTGACAGGATTTAAACTGATTATAATCCCGTCATCAATAACATGACTCACCTTTTCAGCTTTCCAGTTTAAGTCCTCTGCCTGTTAAAAGGAAAACAAAAACACGGATACTGTGAGTAACACAAATTCAAAGTTATAATAATATCCTTGATATCTGATAACTTAAAATAATGTAATGATGTCAAGTAGAAAATGATTGGATTTGTTCTATTTAATAAGGCTGAAACCTCCCGAGTATCACTGAAATAGCAGAGAAATTTATGTCTACTCCTTGATTATTTGCAGCTCAGCAGGCTTTTCTTTCGCTTTGCGGAACAATTTTCATTCAAAGAAAGTGGAAGCTATCATCCTCGGGGTAGAAATTTCATTCAATTTAGGAAATTGAATTTAAATAGTGTTATTACAAAATTGTGAACGGTAACATTTTCTTCTGACTCTATCAACAAATAATAAAGACAAAACTGGAAGCAAACTCTAGAGCAAGCAATATCTTTGTCCCAGCAGCCTTTCAGGATTTTAATTTGCTTTTTACATTCAGGGAATGCGTCATTTTAGAAAATCGGTTATTCTGCATTGCTCATCTACTCCTCTATGCAGCGTTTCCTATGTCTAACACAAGTTTTAATAAATTGCATTTGTGAAAATTAGATCAAGGATAAAAATGATCATACAGCAGAGTTTCTTTTGCCAGGAGATCATCTAAGGTTTCTTTCTTTGCAAGTTATATTCTTGGTTGCAATAAGCTTCAGAATATACATCTAACATCTATACATCTATATCTTATCTTATATACAGAACGGCTGTGGTCAATCTTGCTCTGGTATTAACAGATGCTGCGACATTACAGGGTCATTCAGTCAATTGTCATTATTGACCTTTTTACACCCGTGTATAGGATTACAACATTCATCAAGTAGCACAGAGATCAATAGAATGATTACCTTCAGAAACACTAAACTGACTGACACATTCCAAGGTCACGCTATTTTTACATGTATGTTGTAGAGGGTACAGTATAAATCAAAATGGATTATAAGGAAATATTACATCATCTATTTGTGTATTTTAACAAAACACAAGCTCTTTTATTGATAGATACAATCACTGATGAGGACTCTATATGAAGATTTTAAAAGATCGATATGATTTTATTCAATCTGTACACTAACAGGAGAGGAGAGATGTTGTGAGGCTGTGTGGAATCAAGTTGGGATGTTAAGAAACGGCTTCCGAGCGAGAGAGAGCGAGCTTTAGCTCCATCTGTCATCCAATCAAGGGCCCTCTGCTACTCGAGCGCCAAGCTCATTTGCCAGTCCCCAGTTCAATCCAAGCATGGCCGCTGCATTCAGAGACAGGTAACCAAGTGTCACTGTGAATATGTTTATTTATTCTCATTTCAGGAGCTCTGCCGGAAAATGAAGCCAGCTGGCTCAAATTGATCCTCCCGCACAAATCAGTTGGGAAGCGGAACAGGAAGGAACCATTAATAACGCATGTTTTGGTTTCTGCCGCCCCTATAAAATATAAAGCTGAAAAATCTGATTACTTTTTTGAAGCAACACTATTAAAAATATGTTTTCTAAAAAATAAAACTAAATGTTATAGTTCTACTGAAAATCTGACTCATATTGCTATTTAAGATGTTTTTAACACAAACTCATAACATGAGGAAACATTTGATTAGAATTACTCAAACTTTGGTTTTAAATAAGTGTGACTGAGAAAAAATTGCTTCTGAGTGAACATGTTACATGGTTTTGAAAAACAAAATACTTATCGCAGAGTATTGGGAAGATGAGCTGCAGACTAGGCAAAATGTGGTAGTTTTTTGTTTTTGTACCCCATGATCTCTCTGAAGAAATTTTGCCATACATAAAAGCAACATCCTGATTCATTTAGAGCTACTATGGCCTACACTATAGGCTGTTTTGTGGATTTAGTTCGTGTAAAGAGGAATGATTTCTGGGAGGCTGAGGTTGTAACGCTAGAGACCCCTCTGAGGCCATTTCATTTGTGAAATAAACTTCTTCATTGGCAGACTGCTATAGGCTGGCACCTGAAATACAGGCCTTCCATTACTACAATCACATCAAAAATGTCCATTAATAACGTTCATGCTTTATCATCGAGTCATTTCTTTGGATGTTGGTATTGATCATCCGTCAGTGTGGACAACAGGGAAGTTGTTTTTCATTGATGTATACTACCATACCTGAATGAGAAACAACTTGCTGTCCAATGCTGCTGTCCAATTCTGTGCAAAATGCTAACACAAGTTGACCATGGCGGAGGATGTTAATGCACTTCAGTGATTATCTTAATTGTTTTTCTGTCCCACACTAAATTTAGCTTCTTACGTCTATATTTCACTGGCTCTGCTTGTGGCTTGTGTTCTTAAGAAAATGTATCATGATTCAATGAACTTTAATGAAAATGTCTGGTACAGGTTCCAGATCCTTTGCACCTCATTCAATATACAAAAAATGTTGTTATTAAAACAACACTTATCCCACAAAATAATCCTCCATTAATAATCATAAATATTCAACCACACATGCACACGTGCACACACGCATGCATAAAGTGCCACCGAATACAAATGATCAATGACAAAATTACAATTACACTTTAGTTGTAAAAAAGCTTTTTTGTTCACAATAATTTAACTAATCTATTTTTACTTAACTTAATTAAAGGAACCTGCAATTACTCATTGTAAATTACCTTAATCCCTCTCTCATATGATGTCTGATACCTGGAATTAGCTTAGTAGCTCTTCCCTTAACCACTCAGTTTCAAGCAAGTCTGATTGTTTCACCCAAAAGAAATGAATCATCACAACTCTACGTTCTCTATTAAAGTGAAATAAAAACAAATCTACTTCTCAGTGGGTAGATAAAACAGTGAAACAGTTCATAATTTTATTAAATGAGCGAAAAACTGAAGGGACTTCTTCTCCTATTTGACATTGTCGTCTTGGCAGTAGCTACTGATAGACTTCAGGAAAGCTTGCCATGTCAAGTGACTCAGCATGGTCCCTCCTAATTAAGTAAAGTGTGTGTGTATGTGTGTGCGTGTATGTGTGTATGTGTGTGTGTGTGTGTGTCTGTGTGTCTCTTATGAAAGTGGAAAGAATGTGAAGCTATAAAGAAATTGAGAAAACAATAAATCAATAGCGGCTATTGATGCTGAGCCTTGAGAAAGGCCTTCCATTTTTATTCAGGAACACTCAGTCTGTTAAAAAGCTACTGTCGCTTAAGAAAATCGTTGATCACACTCAATAATTGTGATTTAAAATGATGAATAAGCGCTTGATACAATGCAGCCAGACCTCAAATGTGCTGTTATAGCGAGGGAGGAAACAAAGTTACGGACTGTGATTAAGCTAAGTCCTGCAAACTATACAGATTTATCTTAGTTTCAGAAATTCCGTCTCATTAATGACACCTGCGACAGCTAAGTGAGCTGCAGTGAGCATCATGCTGCTTGTAATCTCTCAGTGTGAGCTAAATCCACAATATCACAATCTATCACAGATGCTTTGCAGTAATGATAGCTCACCCGTCCAAAAGAAATATAACAATCTCAGGTTTAATTTTGAGCCCTAAAACCATACTACGATCCCTCCATGAAGAATAAAATCTTCGCGATGGGACGAGAACCAACAACCAGTTTCCAGGTTAGTTATTCACAATGCAAATGCAGGTGGCACCAAATAAACCAAGGGACGTTTGTCCATGCCCACCTGTCCGTTTCAGGTGGCGGCGGCGGCTGATCACAGCGGGATCAGCTGTCAGTCCGCTGACTTTTGATGGAGTTTGTATCTGCAGACGTGTGCTCTGTGCTAACACTAATAACGGGGCACGGTTATCAATGCCAATGCAGCAGCTATTTTCCATTTGACAAACATCTGCACACCTGCCTTCTGTATCTATACTGTGTTGTTTGTCCTGCTTCAGAGGCACAGGAAACATTTTGCCTGGCAAAATGCATTATATTATATATATGTTATTTGTGTCTTTGTTTATTGAGATTATTATTGTGAATCAATTCTGTTAGTTTGATCTGGGTGTGAAAAATATGCAACTTATATGAAACCTACCGCTTAGGAATTTTCAGCTTCACATATGACTAAATTGGAAATAATAAATAAAATATTACCATTTAAATAAAATATAAATGTGTCTTAAATGGTTTTCTTGTGGACAGACAGGCTCCTGATTTCAATTCAATCCATAATGAAGGTTAACAGGGAAGTTGACTATGGTTCTTTCGGTACAATTAACAAAGATTGTTAACTAGATGGTGAATCAAAAAAACAAATCAAATACTGGAGGTGATACACTTGAGTTCAATCTGTAATCAGTGATGCTGTGATGTATCAGATCAGATCCATTGAGTGGGTAATAGACTGAAAGTGAAAGCTCTCTTGTATCCCTCGTTCTTTGCTCCTTAGAGATTCCTACTCACTCTTGGAGCAGAACTAAGACATTTGGACTGCCTGCAATATGGCAAACAGGAAAAAGAATTACAGTTCAAATGAGAAAGATCAAATAAGGAAATGAGGATATTGTCATGAGTGGGTCTAGAGTGGAGTTAGTTGAAAGCCAGGTGCATCCCACATAGATTCCAAAGGGCACCTTGTGTGTGACAAAGCCTCAACATTTAATGGCCCGGGATTGAGAGCAGGTTTTACTTTGCTCGGATGAAACCGATTGAATAGCTGGCTGATTCTCCGAGAAAGATTCTCAGCGGAATATTTCATGTGCTCCTCAGACATACAGAGAGGGGGGGCTCCACAGCGACAGATGATAACTGGCTGCTGTCAGCCTTACAAGGTTGTTAATTTATCTTCATAGACTTTCGCTGACATGTGGGTCAAAGGACCCGACCGCAGGCGTCGTGTTCTCTTTAAAAGCGTGGGTACCCATGCACACAAAGGAAAGGCACGCTTGTGCACATAAAGCCGTCTTCATTGTTATCTCAGAGCAGCTTTATCAAATGTATTAAATCCCATTAGTTCCATACACAAAACACATATTTTTCTTTATGAATTGAATCCATTGATGGTGAAGTTTTTTTTTTCCTTTTTGAGGCACCTAAAACTACAGATCAGTATCGACTGTGGTCACAATGATTCGTGTCAATTTTCTGAGTTGTGGGATTGGAGAAAAAAGAAATGTGGTGGCAGTTTGGCCATAAATCACAGCCCCAGGCAGAGGAATTACAAGTGGTACGTGGTGGGTCTGCAGAGGTGACTCAAGGTTGAGGCGTGACCTTGGGGCTAAGCAGCACTCTCCTGTACATGTGACTCTGGCATTACAGATGTGATGGGTTTTTTGTGTGTTGTGCGTGATGGGCTCGCCACAGGTTGTGACACCTGGTTTTCAACCTAAAATGCTTTGACCCGCTGTAACCATGCACCACCCTTACGAAAATTAACCATGGTTTTACCATGGGAAATACCGTGGTTTTACCATGGTTTTTTGGGTCATGGTTTACCATGGTTTTTTTGTGGTAACCATGGTTATACTATGGTTTTTATGTAGTAACCATGGTTCTACCATGGTTTTTGGAAGTACCATGAACCAACCATAGTAATACTATGGTATCCAAAAACCATGGTAGAACCATGGTTACTACATAAAAACCATAGTATAACCATGGTTACCACAAAAAAACCATGGTTAACCATGGTTACCCAAAAAACCATGGTAAAACCACGGTATTTCCCATGGTAAAGCCATGGTTAATTTTCGTAAGGGCACATCTAGCAAGAAGCTGCTTTCTGATTATAGATTTTTTGTCTTTTGGACTGCTTTCCACATATAAGATTAAGATGTGGTCCAAAAAAAAACCTTAAATACAACAGATCCCACAAAAAACATCTGTTGTGTTTGCCTTTTGTGAATACATGACATCAAAACAAGCTGAAAAAAATGAGTCTCTGTTCCCAGAGGTGTTCAAGGTAATAGGATTGTTTATCTGTTTATTCTCAGAATAGGAATTTTCTCATTTCCTGCTACCGCATCTGACAGACTTCAAGAAGCTTTAATGTTAAAGTTGATGACATATTTCGATCCCGTTGGCAAGGTTATAGGGGCTGTGTCGGTGTATTAAATTACATATGGGGTGATGCTCCTGAAAAGGTAGGAGGGAATACAGATGACTTCTTTTTCTGTCAGAGTGGCACTATGATTAATAGTGAAATGGCCCTGCCGGTGTAGTGAGTATAATGGTCTGTACATTGTTTCATCTGTTAAGTGAATGACAGATAAGGAGCTTTCGAGTGTTGGCTCTTCAATCACGGACCTTGAGAGTACATGAATGTTAGCAGTACATACAAAGCACTTGCTACTAAGGAAAGAGAAGGAAATTAAATCCTGTTACCAAAGTGGTAAAGAAAAACAATTGAAATCGTGTTTCACTGTAGTAAATGTCAAAGGGGTTGTCATGTTTCTGAATTCATCTATCTCGCTCTACAATATCTTTGATAGCACTGCTGAATCTGGGTCCATACCCATCGATCGTCCTCTAATAAACGACTCCTCTGGATAAGCCATTGATTACTATATCATGCAGAAGTACGGGTCTGGGGATAAAATATGTGATCATCAACGTATTAATTAAACGTTGTCCGAAAAGGCCCCCTCCTATTCAGGCCGTAAGTCATATCACAGCCACAGGGCTTCACACAATGTCACATTGGTGATCAATAACAGCAAACAGATGCTTCTGCTGTGATAAATATTAGGCACGATCAAGAATTTACCCTCTTTATAACTTATTTGCCGCCAACAACAACTCTTTATTTGAAGTGACACAGCACTGCTTTAATTTATTTTGTAATAAAATCACAGACGAATAAACGTCACAAGTTTTGTTTGGCAAGGTTGAGCGGTTAAAGTATTAATTCAGTGAATTTCCCCTCGGTGAATTTCATTCTCCTTGTCAGCATTACAAACAAAATGACAGCTAAGCGTCTCACATACCTACAGCGGTCTGCAAACAGCAGCACTTTTTGGACGCAGGCAGTTTTGATTCGGCGTGTTGCTATGACATCAGTCACCTCGCCGACTGACTCTGAAGTCGCCCTGATGAAACACCAGCTAATCAATAGCGTCAGCCTCCCACATCCATTTTGAAAAGATACAATTACCTATAATTTTAATCACAGCTGTCTGCATGTCAGAGGAAGGCAGAGGAAGGTACGGGGCGCTGGGCGACTCCGGCTTTTCCAATTTCCAGCAGCTTGAAGCTCAAAGTTAAAGTGATGAAGATTACAAACAGGTTGGATGAATTATTCAGATCAAGAGTAATCCCACCCCACGCCCCCAGATGTGTCACATAGCTGTTGGTGTTTATAGAAAGTAGCCACATATAACACTGGTGGAGGTGGGAGGGAAGAATAATTGACATGTCACTTGTGAGATAGTACCCCTTCCTCCTCTCCACTGAAGTTATGAGATTTATCATGCAATGATTTGCAGACATTTAGAGGTCTGCCATCATGCACTTTATGCATTTTTTTTACGATCTTTTTTTCTTATGCTTTGCAGTCCATGAGAACCCATATAATATTGCTCATTGCACAGAGAGGATGTGCTGCTAATTAGACAGACTTGAAGTTGATGGCAAACCGGGTTCCATTGCAATAATTGGTACCCAACGCTCCATCTGTCCTTCGACGCCTTGAACCCTCTGACACTAGAAATGCTAAAGCACGTGTCGTTACGCGAGCATAGAAAAGTACAGTGACTTTAATTCGACGAGTGTTTTTTGGCAAGTACACATCCACTGACATTCTATCCTTGTTTGAGATGCAATATAAACAGTTATTGATTAATGATGCAAGATGTATGTGGGCAGGCTAGCATTTTGTGCTCTGTTTAAAGTGAGAAATCAGTTTGATAAAAGCTATTATAACTTTCATGCCTGACAAATGCAGCATTCAGAATAATGGCTAAACTATTCTGTGTTGACTGGAGCCATTAAAATCTATTGGAAAATGTCATTTTGCCATATGACTGGAAAATATAGCCGATTTAATAGCTCTGCATATTACAAGGAAGAGAGAACTGACACCGCAATATTAAACTGTCTATTTCAGCCAAATGGCTCTGATAATTAATAGCAGATTTGCATGAAGACTTAATTCAGGATGCCGTTAAATAAGATATAAGACATTTGTACTTGTCAAAAAATGGTAGAAAATATATAATTTCTTGCTTTACGCCACAATTTTCATTCAGGCGGAACAGGATATAGGGGTAAATTTACCTTCATTAGGAGTTAAACTCTAAGAATGAACAATGGTGTCACACATTTTCTTTTATATAAAAATATGAACCTGTGGTTTTTAAAGTTTGCACTTTTGTACTTTATTCAAATAATTGCATTATTTTCCTTTCCTTGTAATTTGATCAAATTCCTGAACTTTTGCCCCAATAAGAGAACTCAGAATATTTTAATTATTGAGAGAAACTACTGCAAAATCAAGCATGTATTGCAAGTCATCACAAAATCATAGTAAAACATGCTGCTATGTAACTTTGCCAGTAATGGATGCTATAGCAACTGAATGTTCAATAGAATCTAATTGCAGGTAACGAAAAAGTTAGCTTGTACTTCGATCAGAAGAGTATTTTGGTTTAAGTCAGCGAGTTTTGGATAACAATTTTGTTGTACTGTATGCCAGATTTTATATTTTAATAAATATTTTCCATGTGAATTTTGACCTCACCATTATGTAGAATAAATACTTTATAGTGTGCAAATTAAAATCTTATCTGTAACTCAAGGAACCATAAAGGGGTTTAGTCTTTTAGAATTCACTACCTTAATAGACCTTAACAAATTACTCTAAAGTGAGCCGTAAAATGATATTTCGGACACGTAAATTCTCTTTTAAGGTGTCTGTGAAACAGAATAATAATGATAAAAAAAATCAGACACTCAAATAAAATGACGGGACAGTAACTGTGTTAAATAGTAAACAGGGAATGATTTAAGACACATCCATGTTTTCATTACTGCTGTAAAATCTCACTGAGCCCCAGCTGAGATCCATAGTTGTTCCATGTTTAATATGATTTAGACTAATGCATTAGTGATTCAATATCAGCTCTATTATTTACATAGTCACATCTCAACAGTATCATTACTGTCACTCCTGTAAAGCCTCCTGGCTTAATTCATCCTTTGTAGAACCTCTGCATCCAATTACTATAAATCGTATTCACTACATCATCACTTGTCTTATGGGGATAGTTACTGCTTTGATTCCCTTTCAGTGACTGCTCTCATTGATCAACTAAGAAACAATAAACATGTGATGAAAGAACATAAGCTGCATAAATGAGGTTCTCTAATCAGAGAAAAACTCAGGATTCGGATCTGAAAAAAAGCTACTCGCTACTTGACACAGTTGATGAGATCATGACCCTTACTCAGTCCCATACATATTTTAATTTAAGCTTCTGATTATTATCTTGTTTTTTAAATGTTTCATTCCATTTATGTTTATTTTTTCTGTTTTACATAGCCACTGACCATGGAAAAGACAACTAGCTAATGACAAATCCCACTCGCTTTTCTCCATCTCTGCTGCTTGAGGCCAAGTTTAGATTGGCTGAGTATTATTAAAACCGTATTGTGTAGGTCTCTTTCGATTCCAATTAATTTTTTTTACCACACAATTCCAACATTATCACTTGACTCGTGTGCCACAATCTATTCTGGGAAATATCATTCTTTTAAATGTTTAAATGTCACAAATGTCACACATTTACTGATATGAATTAACTTTCCACAATATTGGTCCGTTGGAGAGAAGGCGGCTGCCTCACACGTATCGGCGTGAGGCAGCGGGTCGATCATTTCAGTGTTTCACAAGCATTCATTTCATTGTACTTGTTCCTCTTCCACAGTAGCGAGTTCTACAAGATATGTCAGCAGCAAACAAATGAAAACACAGCCAACAGAGCATTTACATTTACTGCCCCATCAGTAATAAACCAGGCTAAAAACATAGCGGCAGCGCAACGCAATGACTGTGTATTGATGTTTGTGTAAAAGAGACAACATAAATAATGCATTTTACCTGAAATGAAATTGGTTTCCCGCTCTGTGTGAGCTTGTCCTTTAATATCGCGTTTGACTCGGCATTCAGAGCCTGTGCCCCACCTAATTAGTACAACATCGCTCCAGTATAAACAATGGAAAGGAACAACAAAGAGGGCTTTAATAGCACCAGCCCTGCATCAGCAGGAGAGAGGGCAGAGTCTGTGATTGTACAAAGTGTCTATGATTTTGTGAGGTGGCTCAGACGTTGGTGCAGAGTGGCGAACAAAGACAGCAACTACACCTGTGATGAACTGTTTATACATGTGCCTCTCATGCGCACCTGAGGTACACTGAAATGTGTTGACATGCTGTTCAGGAAACTGCTTTCAAGATAACTGTGAGAAGGTCTGTCAGGGCATCTGTGTTATGACATCCATTGTGCCGCCAAGCTAAATATAGACAATTCAAGATAGTACAAGCATATTTACAGGGGCTTTGGTGAGGGCGTCTCAAGTCTGAGCAGGGTTTCTTTTGTTCGAAATGTTCTGTAAGTCTTCAGAAAATACAGAAGAGATTTGTATCAAGTGAAACTACATCAAAGCACGTGCCGTGCTTCCATGCTGAGCACTAAACGTGCACGCAATGCAAACGAAAGAATTTTGAAAGATATCAGAAGGTGCTTGGGAGCTTTTAAGTGCAGATTGCCTCTTGTGATACAGCTCCAGATGATGACAGGCTGCCTAAAAAATGTAAATCTGGAGCACTGGCTCACTTGCTGTTTTTCAGTGACAATTCACTTCAAACAAGCAGTACAAAATTTTTTTTTTTATGTTAGCCACCCTTAGAAATACATGACCATAGCTGTGATACTATCAGTTAATTAGAAAATGAAAGTATTTCCTTGTACCAAGTTTTGGCCACTGCTATCGCCTCATTTCTGACTCTCTCACTACAGAGGAGCAATACAAAGTGGTTTCTTCACTCACAGGGCACAGGAGAAATACCGGTGGCACAGATAATTTCACGTAGGATACCACCTGTCCAGCCTTTGCCACGCTTTCTTTCAAGATAATGAATTCCTGCAGGCAGATTCAAAGGAGCGCCACTTTACCACAGTGCACAGCTGCAGCATTTCAGGAGTGGACATATTTCTAAATAGGCTCATTTGGCACAGGTACTGTAACAGGAAAGACCATTTCGTCACACTGCAAAAGGTGAGTCATCTTGTCTGAAGAGAACTTAGAACTTAAAAAGGTCAAACATGTTTCATGATGAAAGGCAAAATGATTTTCAAGAAAAGCATTCTCCGCACAGTATCACTTTGATTCATTTTCCTTTTTTAATACACATAACTTCCTTTTAGTAACAACTAGTTGTAGAAGTATATGTTTAGTGGTCGCATAACGTAGGGAGATTTTGATTGCTTTTTGATTATAAGGTGTAGGTGTTCCATGGTTTATTAGGTGTAGGTGTTTATGCTGCTGTAGAAAAGTGACCAAGAGTAAGATGTGCTGAGGTTACGCAGCGACTAACCTAAAATATATATATATATATATATATATATATACATCTACAATGTCACGGCCAGTGTTCTGAGAAGTTTGATACGCTGAGCCCACAGGAAACTGAAATGAAACGTGCACCAGGGCTTTGGTTTGTCACTCTGAGAGCTGCAGGCATTACAACACAGATAATTCTGAGGCTCCAAAAGTCTGCTTAGTTATTCAACTTATGAAACTTCAAACATTGTCATGGGGGCCGTTTGAGTTTCAATTCATTTCTCCATGTTAGGAGAAATTACCTCTCTTGGGGGGGCTAGGAAACATTTCTATTGATGATGAGCACTGGAGGCTATCAAAACTGTCAGTCAAGAGCGAGACTTTAGGACTAAAAACATTATTAGTCATGCCCCCCTGCCTCCTCAGATTGGAAGTACATCCTTCACCCTGTCACTGCTTTCCATCACCTTAATCTTGGCCTAATTAGCACGTAATAGGTCCATTTGTCACACCCACAGGAGCATGGAGAACTTTGGTAGACTGTGATTAATCTGTTTCAAAATAGCAGTTGCCGGTTGTTTGGGGTCTACATTTATTCTGATATTTGACAGAATGATCAATTATTTAATCACTAACTAGCAGAAGTATTTTGAAATAACATTATATTCAGCATGTGCCTTAGTTTCAACATCCGTGTGGTCATTCATTCATCACAGTTTAACACCTTGTACGTTGTGAATTATGGTACAGCAGAGTTAAAGTAACACAGACTCCTGCATGAGGGAAGAAATTTATGTGATCATACAGCAGGTCCAGCATACCATGCTGAACAAGCCTTGACCACATTCTGTGAGGTTCATTCACTTACTTAAGCATTCAGGATTTTCTAACTCAAGTTGTCAATGTCTGCATTAAATATTTATCTCCCAGAACGCTGCTACTGTACCCAAGTGCTGTAATACTTTGACTTAAATGGTTAAAATCACTAGTATGCAGACATCCTGACATTTTGATCATAGATTTACCTCTGTAAAACTATATAATCCAATATTTGTGTACAGTACAGATTAATGAATGTGCAAACATAAAATCAAATCAATAAAATTCAGTTTTGCTTGATTATTATATGCATACAAGAGGTAATACTGTTTAGTCTAAGATTTACAAATCTTTCCTTTGTTCACTAATAGCTTGGTCAAACTAATTCAGTCATAATTTGATACGATCAAGATGTTTTCATTCAAATACTGCAAAGGAATGACGAATCTGTGTTTTATGGTGTCATAAGCATTTTTCGTGAGGATGGTCACATTGAAAAATGCACTTATGATAACCTAATTAAAACAAGCTTTAAAGGTTGTGTCAAATGGGAAGTAGAAAATGTGTCTGTAGCAAACAATAAATCAGCCTGCATATTCACTCAATGACTTACCCTTTAAGGGGCTCAAATGTCCTCTCACTTTCACTTACTGTGATGACAACGAATTAGGGGATTGCCTCCATAAAGTGCGTGCCCAAGAAATACAAGAAGTACCAGATCTCCAATAAAGGCCAGTTGAATATACAAAGAAATGTAAGTTAATACTGCAGATTTAACATTTGAGCCCATTTCATTGGGGTGTGTACATGCCAAGCTGTGTTAGTTTGTCAGACAAAGGTCATTTGACCAAACACTAGCAGTTTACTAGATTTGCCATAATTTCTGCCAAAATGAATCTCATTGTTTATACAATAAGTAATAACCCATCTCTGATGCTCTGCACTTACTTGAATAGCAATTTGTGGCTGGCTAAAGATATGATAGAAGCATGGTAGAAGAAGATTAGTTGGTTAGTGGGTAACTACATCTTTTCTGTCCCAAATTTCGCTGATTTTTAACAACTAATGATGCATAACCCACAGGAGTCTATGTTAATTCATTAGTCTCCGATGCAATTTTCAGAATAAGCGTTTTTTAAATCAAAAGATGAGACTCAAAGTTATCCTCCTTCAGTGTGTGTGACGTATCTATAGAACATTTGACTCAAATGCAAAAAGCCACTAAAAGCAAGGATTCTAAAATAGTATCGAAAGGCACAAATGTAGTATGGTTAAGAGGTTAGTGATGATGAGTAAATTGCTCTTCACAAGGGTATGATTTTTTGGCAGGAGTTGTTCAAATTCACGGCTGATTAATGTTAAAACTGGCAAGGTTACCCTACTTTGTTCCAGTGTCATTTCTGTTTACAAATATGTTTAATTGCTTTGAGCCCTAAGATGGAGTCAGGGGAAACATCCCATTTATTTAAATAGGACAAAAGCTTATTAGTTTTGAAGGGTATGATTCGGGACTGTTCACAAAATGTCAAATACACAGAGTGAATGAATGCAGTGGTAAGAGGACTCTTGTTGGAAATCATTTTTAGGAACAAAAAAAAGATTAATCCTAATTAATTAATTTCGTTTTCTACTTTCAGCTATCTACAGAGAAATGCACAATGCGAATAATCAGAAACTATGCCTTTAAATAAGTCCTCAGGACGTTTGAAATTATGATGTCACATCAGATCACAATCCGCCCCCCAATTCACAGACATTCAAATCTCCAAAGACAAGCTTAAGAGATGAGATTTTATTTCATTCTAAATAAGATGATTTTTGGTAATTATGGATATTAAGATTCCTAATACAACTCATGAAAGCAGAGGCACAACTGAGGATGAGAAAAATGTTCTTAATTGGTCATAAATCAAAGTATTTCACAAATTCAACTTTTGATCTGATAGTGGCACTAGGTGAAAATTCAATTCAAGAAAATTCTGAAGGCATTTCAAAACATTGTGAAAGGAATATGAATGTTTGTACAAAATTTCTTACAGAATTTCACAATGATCATGATGATGAATAGTTGTTGGGACAATTCAGTCTAGACCCACTGACTGAGGGACTGAACGATGAACAAAGCCACAACACTGGCTAAAAACCAGAAGAGCAGACTACTTTCCTGATGGAAAATATTAGATCTAATGGCAACCCAAATATCTGTTGAAAGAATTACTTAAGGCCATGTTGTGGAGTTTGATTAAATACAAGTGAATTCTAAAGTGACCAAATGCAGTAAATTTAATCAGTTATGCGTTTTACCACACCAAGGCCTGCCAGTACCCCGTAGTCTTAATAATCGCTCTAATGGAGAAGTGCGTCCCAGGCACCAAATGCCATTAGTGGATATAATCTCTCAGTGGGGGGAATATAGACAAAAAGCCTGGAAGACCCACACAATAACACTTACCACACTGCATTTCTACATGAGATAAATACAGAGGCCTTATGTCAAGACAAATTTGACTGTTATTTTCTATTATCTGTAAATTGTGAGCTCAAATAATCTCAGCCACAGCCAAATTTCTGGTATGAAAAATCAGACAGAAGCAAGACAGAAACACTGAAATATTGTACAGTTCAAATCCAGAGCTTTCAAATGATGGTCACTGAATGTTTTGCTTTTGATCCCATGCCTTTTTGTTAATACATGCATTGTCCACTTGCACAAGCCATAAAGAGAAATTAATTATACTGCACTACTTTGTAGTGTAGCCAGCCAAATGTGTTATATTGTAGGAGGAAAAGAGTTAATGTGCTTATTAAATCATCAAAGGAATATTCATGGATAAAAATCATGATCAATTACCTGATCTATGAACCCTAAAACGTAAAAAATGCACTCTGCCTAATAGATCACAGTAACAACAATCTTAGTGTCTTCTTCCTGAGGAAATGTAAGTCCCATTTGATTTCTCATTACATTATATCTGTAGTCATTTGTTTTGTTTGAAGAGAAGAACAATTCAAGCAATTAAGAAGTTGAACCTATTAAAATTGACTTGAACAGCCATTAGACTTTCTGGAATGCAGCAATGCTCCCAAACAAACATACATGGACAGCAGCGGACACGTGGTAATTCTGTTTAGAGTATTTTGTAGTAGATTGGGGTCTATGGTTGCATACAGGTTGTGAATAAAGGACCAGTCCAGTCCAGAAATGTAAAAATGATCAATTTCCATCATAACCCGATTTTGACCATAATCGTCGTGGCATGGTTTGGCTTTGTAGGGCAGTATAGTTCTTTGCAGTCAACATGGAATTTGATACATAGAGATGGACGACAGTGTTTGACCCTGACTAAAGCCATGCCATCAGCTTGTTCTGTAAAGGCAAGCACAGTAATGTGAGAGGAACAAGACAGCATTGTTCCGAACCGAGCCCTTGACCAAGAGCAGTATACCGTACACAAAGAGATGGGCTGTTGACCTACTGTTTATGAAATGTGTTGAACAGCTGCCATCAATAGACAAGGGTATGAAGGAGAAACCTAGTTCATAAGAGCAGCACCTAATGCTAAAGGGGAAACAGAAACCTTGTTTTAACACATTTCTTTCTGCAGAATGACAGCTATGAGGAAAAAACGCTAAAGCAGAGAAATCTGTCGGGGGTCAAGGCAGCACCTGTCATCCTATTGGTCAATGTCAAGAACACATTGTAGAAGATGTCAAGCTGCTCAGAAAAATCTAAAAAAAAAAAAATTCTGACACGCTAGGCTTTTTATTTTGAGGCGTTTATGTCACCTCACTGATCTTTGATTATGTCTCACTACAAAAAGCAAAAAAGTCCATTCGTCATTCCAGATGTTCATAATCGGGCCCGACTGGACATTTGTCTGCAATGTGTCTATTGGGTCAAAATTGGACTGAAATTGTGTAGTATGATCCCAGGATCACAGACTTTACCAGTAAATAAATTGAGTACAGCAAAGCCAACCTGTAAAGTTTCTGCCATTTTGATGTCTTCTCACAGCACACCACGTGGCTTTACACATATACAGTATATCATGTGTTCAATTAAGCGTAAGGCTGTGGAGCTTCAACTTAGTAATAAAATGTACCATAAAATGTGTCCAATCATTGAAGATGCTTTTATAGCAGGCCAAAAGGAGGCTGTTAACCTTGGGTAGAAGTGATAGTGACACAACAAACATTGTGCCTGTGTGGTGTTAAGCTGCTCACACATGAATAAGGGAATATAATTTAAAAAATGCCTTTGTTCAAGAGTTATCGCCTTCACTTCTTGACATTTTACATGCAATAAGAGTGAATGTTGCATGATTGTTTTCAATATTGACCCTGATAGTTGCAGCTTCCACTGCAAACTGAATGCTTCACTGCAGAATTGATGAATAAATGTATGGTTTATGCTTCTGACAACTATACAAGCTACACTTACCAAAACAAGACCAAGGTCGCATCTCTAAAGATGGTTAGCAGTATATAGAGTCTTCAGGTCCTATAATAAACACAATGGATGGAACAAACTACACATTCATGTTGATGTTCACCTTGGAAATACTCCGTTCTTAATCAACTTGACCAATTTTGTATTAAGAAAATAAATTTTCCCATAATGTGTTCTCATTAAAAAAGATACAAAATGTTCACATTATAATGAGAGCATTCTGAAAAGTTCTTTTCTCTGTCATAATCTCTGAGTCTCAACAGCCCTGGGGCCTTTCACTTTAAAGATTAGGCCGTAAGGTCAATAATATTATTGCTATTAGTGTGATTGTGCCCAGCAACAATTTTTTTTGCAGTTAAATTTTTTATATTACGACAGCATATGTACACATAGAAATTTTGACTTGAGAGCAGTACTAAAGGAAAGACCAGTCAGTAGTCCACCAAAATTAGTGGTTTCATCTTTGAGACTAAAATACGCCAGTGATATTTCATTGGTTTACATTTATAGTTTTAATGGAAAACAACAACGGACAGGTGCATATGTATTTAAAGGCCTTTTCTTGCTATTCAATTCAATTTTTTACATTCAGGCTAATGGAATAGAACTAACGGTACATCTGATCATCATATCTGAGTTTCCCTGTTTGCCAGTAAATACTTAATAAAACATGTTTTTGTAACTATAAATTAATTGAACAAATAAATCTTTGTGCATTTTAGTGCAGGCACACCAGAGATAAACACATTCATTTTCCTGTCCGCTTTCAAGCGTTAATTCACAAAATGAATAAATAAAAAATACTGATGCAGAAAAGCGTGTGGAGTTCAGCGACATCAAAATTATTACTGGCAATGACGGTCCTAATAGTCTACAGAGAGATTACTCAGCAGTTCAAGAGAGACACACACATACACACATACACACACATTCACTCATAAAAAAAAAATACTATACTGTACAAGGAAATGTATTTCTTCATAAATATAAAAGTCTCTCTCCTGCTTGCAGTTTGACTCATGTTTCCTATAAGGAGTATTTCAGCTGACTTCAGTTCTTGTTTCATCTCGCTGCCTCCTTTGCCTTTTCAGTTTTGATTCCAAGCAACAAATAAACAATTAAATTACCTCAGCGGGGTTTTCTCCACAAACAAAGGCACAGAACAGGTGGGACGTCTGGACACAGCACAGCCGGCCCATCTGCTCAGGTATACAGCAACAGTTCATACTCCAGCAGGTAAGCTACTTATGAATCCACAAGTAAGACATGAAAGATGCATGAGCAACAATATCCAGAACCATCAAACAATAAAACAACAATAATAGGCTGCATCAGGAAATTGCTCGCAGATATTCATTCAGTCAGATAAAAGGGGAAATGCTTTATCAGCATTTCCAATGAAGCAATATCTATGCTGATTTATTTCACGTCCAACTGTCTTCTAAAAAGTTTTCCCCCCGACCTTGAGAGATCAAGGATGTCATTAAAATGCAACAAATGCGTTGTATGGAATTAGTATTTTTGTGATGATTCAAACATAGGTTTTTAAAATCTATGTGTTAATGTGTTAACCGAGAAAGTTCAGCCATTGTTAAGCCTCTCAAAACATATTTGTACACACTATGGAAATTTTTCGTGCTTTAATTTGCTTTTTCATTTATTGTGTGTGTGTTACTGAAATGCGTACAACATAAATTTTGCATGTGGATTTCTGGGGGCAATTTTGGAACCTAAATCTCAGCTCCCGTTTATTAATTCTATAATAAATGTTCGAGCCAAGGTATAGACTCATACAGACCATTATGGAGAAAATGTTCCTATTTAAACCCATTTAAACCCATTAAAACAATCATGTTGATTATTTTCCACCAGCCCTTTTTATCTTCCTGGCTGGCAATTGGGGCATAGTTGCTGTTTTATGGAGCAATGCAGGCCGATGTAGCAAATGTATGCACGGTGCGTGTTTGTTAATATGGATGATGTTGGAGTGTGTGTGTGTGTGTGTGTGTGTGTGGGGAGGGGTGTTTTGCAGCTTAAGGTCACAATATTCCTTCTACATGTCTCTAAAACTGAAAAATTTAAAATATTTTTGTCCTCTAATTAGATTTTGCTAAATATAATAAGGCATCTAACACAATGTTGTTGCTAATCATTTACATAAATATAATTATACTGTATATATTTTTATTTAAAATATTATAGCCTCATGTAACAATTTAATTTAAAGGATTCAATTTAAAAAAAATTATATAAATTTTATAGTGACAATCACGCCTGAAGGTAGTTAAATGATTTAAATGGAAAATTATACTAATATATGACATTTTGGTTTTCTGCAACCTTCAGTGCAATCTTTTTAAAGTGAGGCTGAGGGTTAATGGAGTGTTGCTGTTTGAACAGCACTAAGACAAACAGACTAAGAGAGCAGCTCCATGATGCTCCTCTGCCGGGTGCTTGGCTGCTCAGTGGGCATGACACCTGCCACAGACCCTTTTTCAAAGTCAATGCAACAGTCTGAATTCAATTTTGGACTCAAGGGCAACTTTTCCTGTAAATATTATTCTCCCACATTAGAGCCCATGTGAGTTTGTCTGTAATATGTGGAAATCCCATTATTAAGGCAGACCACAGCCTGAAGGACGGTCCGATTTCCTTGGAGTTATCCTAAGAGTATTTGGAACCAGTGTGCTCTGAATGGCAATGAAAGGCAGCAAAGAAGTGTGCCTTGAAAACCAAGATCAAAACAAGAATGAAGAATTGATTATACTTTATGTCTGCTTGTTCAAATCAAGCTGAACTTTAAAGCTAGACCTTGTTGAGCTTTTGGAAAAGCAATACAATATTTTAGTTTTTTTCATTATTTATCTAAAACTCATTCACATGGGTCAGCACCTAGGAGACCCTCTGCACCTCTGGATTCCCAGTGTTCCATTTGACACATAAGACTGGTTTTATATTTGTGACCCTAACCAATCACTATTCTTGACATGCATCTTTTGGCTGTCTGATATCCTGCTTGAAGGTGGACGCAGGTGGTATCTTCATTTTCACTTTCCTTCGGCTGACCTCCCTTTTTACCCAACAGAGAGAAACGGAGGGACAGAGGACGCACTCCAGCTGACCTGCTGACTCTCCTGTTATCTTTTATTTTGGGGGTCTTAAAAGTCATAATGCAGTTCCATCTCACTTTTAAACAACTGATGACATATATCTTATAGCATGAACTGCTTACAAGTACAATTACAGAACGTTGTTTTCTTTTGAGTTAATTCTTTTCACATCTACACCACACTATTCTCTGGTGTATTATTGTTCTTCACATTCAATACATGTACAACAGTTATATGGAAAAGATCAAATGTATCATAACCATAAAAAAATCAACCTTGAACAAATAATCTCAGCAAGTGAATCTCCAACTGTGACTTACATAATATACTTGGTCCGTTACTTTCTATATTCAGCAAATTGTTGCCTTAAGGCCCCTTATCACATTTCTAACAATGTTCTTAACTTCATGGAAATTTGTGAGGAAAGGGGAAACCAGGAGAAAAAAAAGGATGATAAAAAAAAATGGACAAAAAGAAGGATTAGCTTGTAGAGGTCTACAGGAAATTTAAAGAAGCAAGAAATTGAGTGGAGAGAAAAAAAAAAGAAAAACTTGAGAAGTCAAAAAAAAGGAAAGGTGTTCTTCCCTCTAAAGAGTTTCACATTGCTGTTTGAGTTTAGTGGGCTCGACAACAAATGGTTCTCAAACGGTGTTTTCTTTAGAGACATTACCTACCCTTCTTTGAGTTTCTCTATTTACTTCAGGGACTGCAGCAGGTGGGC
This sequence comes from Eupleurogrammus muticus, assembly GCA_036785175.1. Lineage (NCBI taxonomy): Eukaryota > Metazoa > Chordata > Actinopteri > Scombriformes > Trichiuridae > Eupleurogrammus > Eupleurogrammus muticus. The sequence continues at coordinate 42,946,383 of JAYKQN010000001.1, read as the reverse complement.
AAATGGCCTGGAGCCTGTATTACTGATGCTATATCAGCCAAATAAATCCCCCCTAGGAGGTTGGACAATAGAACCTACACTGAACCTCTGCTAGTGGGATGAAAAAGCACAATGAAAGCAAAACGCTATTGAAACCATGTCAAAATTAGAAATAGTGGAAAAGCACAACATATATTTGTTCAGCTACAGCAACATACTTTATAACAAAAACATTGATATGGATGAAAACCAAAAGCATCATGTTCCACCTTTCAATATCTTTTTCCAAGAAACAAATGTTCTATAATATGAATGTTCCTCTAATCAGTGCTGCTTCATGCTGCTACTATAATATAATTACTATAAGTGTACTAAAATGTCCTGACTTGTTCCAAATTACAAAGGATGAGTCAAATGAAAACCACCAGAAATGGGCATCAAATACTGTGTAATGAAGCAAATTTATGTGCAGAATGTGCTTAATACAACTATCCTGTCATTTTCTAAAGCCATACTTTATGGTTTTGTATTGGCCTGCATTATATTGTGTCCACTCCCTGTGCACATAGTGTGATAACATTTTCCTTAGTTGATACATTTCGCTTCAGGCAACAGCAGTGGTATTGGTGTTATTAACCATCAAGACATTAATATTACCTAAGCAGAACCCTCTACAGTATGCTAGTGGACATAATCAAAATTCAAGCTAAAAGAAACCTTCACTTTCTTTCACGTGATAATTTTTTTAATGTCAATGGATCCATGAAAGGGTAACTTGGTCTGCATATTCTTTCAAATGTATGACAAAAATACCACTGATATGTGTTTCACAACAAACAGTTGTATGTAAATGCAATGTAAATACAATATTTCTTATGTAACAATTATTATTTGGAGCAAAATCCTTTACTGTGGCCATTTTTACATAGCCCAAATAATTCTAAGTTCTAGGCCATGTCTAAAAACAAGGTCAAAGCTTCTATAAACATGACAAATCCCATACATCTATCCTGCTCCTCTGAGAATAAGTCACTTTAAGACAGAAGGAAATTGCAGTCTGAGACAAGAAAAATGTGGACTTTGACACTAAACTACACCATATGCCCATGTCATACACCAACTAAATGGATCCACTTAGTATTCACTGACATAAAAAACAAGTTCTGTTGAAATTTGTAATCTGTAACATGTGACACCCCATTTACTTTATACCTCTCCGTCTTGTGGAGGTGATCAAAGCACCTTCTGGTTTCTCTCCAGCAGTGTATTCCCCCTTCAGCCGGAATAACACATCTCTCTTTAACCACATAAATCAATAAAAGAACCACAAGAAAATTGTGAGCAAGGAAGCAACAGTGCGTTATCTCCCTTGAACTTAATGATTGGTGAGCAACACTGTGGAAGACATCCAAGCTATTAAAGTTATTGGAGTTAAATAGTCAACTGCACTTTAAACAAGTGCAAAACTGTCTTGATAAGAATCACTTTTCTATTTTTATTTTATTCAAACATTTCATTAGTCACAGATAAGATATAGATAATAGTATATGGAACAAAACATTGCTGGGTGTAAACGGATAAGGTAATAATAGAAATTCCTTGAATATGGAGATCCTACAAGCTTAATATCTTTCAGTGACACTGTGGTACTGTATGTTACTTCATAACAATATTTGTAACTATCATTTCATTTACCCTTTCTGGTAACATAAGCGCCGACATTGCTGTAAGAGGATGAGTCAAACAATGACTTGCACTATGTGGTCATCTATTCTGTCCTCATGGACTCCAGGAAGCATACAAACCGGCTAATTATGTTTGCCTAATTAAATTTTGCCCATTTAACCATTTATCTTATATTTGTCCAGGGGTATTCAATTAAATTAAACATAAGCTAAGAGAACTGGGATGTTAAAGCACACTGCCTTTGATATGTGCATTTATGGGCACAATTGCATTTCCATTGGTTCAAATCAGTGTCAGTCTGATTGATCAGTGCCCCTCGGCTGTCTCACATCCGGCTGGTTGACTTATATAATGAGGTCTGGATGGGGTCTGTGTTTTCCTTTCCAGGGTGGCATCTGTTGTGAAACACATAACGCAGCCAAGACAGCTTGTGCCGAGCCAAATGCCCCTTCACTGCACAGGAGATGCAACTTATAGCCTTTCAGTTTCCAATTAAATGCCAGTGAGGGTTTTGGGTCCATACAATATGGTCAACTGTGAAGTGTGCAGAAGGCATGATGGCCCTTTTGGTATCTTTGCAACTGGTGGAAATAGGATGGAATGAGGAGGAACATCCAGGAACAGTCAATAATCTCAGGGCTGTCAGTAAGTGTACTGTATGAAATAAGATTTGAAGTCATATCCAACTAGTTTGTTGCATCAACAACATCCTGGTGTTGTCTGCACATGATTTAATTATAGAAAAAGCAATGGAACTGGCAATATATAGAAAACAATCTATAGTGTAGGCTGACTTACTGTCAGACTGTAATGAACATGCATGCTGCCTTACTGCTGTTTTTGTGGTGTGTTCAAGTGCAACAGAAAACATGTTGCAACGGTGCAGTGCTTGGAAAGTGAACCGTCATTGGTGATATTTATTTGAGGTCATTCTACTGTGTCAAAGCCCTAAGAAAAAAAAATGGTCCCTGTTACAGAATATTTTATTGGCAACAGCTTTAGATTTCACAGAACATTTCCAGTAACAAATTGATTAATTGTTTCATGGCATGTTTTAGATTTAACAAATGAACATTATCAAAAAATCCCAGCCTGTAACTCTCAAGGACCCAAAATTGCACTGTAAAAGGAAACGTGAATACAAGTGGCAGTGCAAAACTGGTTGTGAGCACAAAGAGAGCCTGTACTCTCCTGGGATCCCAAAGTGGATTAGCAGAGTTTATCAGCACCAGCACACTGTGGCACTCATTGGATGTGCATGGATGTGGATAAGTGACTGGAGAGAGCACGAGTCCTTGGCCTTGGTCAATAACAGCCTTTAGGGGTAAAAAAAAAGGTGCTGGTCAACTAGACAATGCTGTTTCTGGCTCATTTTATTCACAATTTCATATTAATCTACAACATACTTTGTAAACACTCTAATATATTGCTATGTGAATTCATATTTTAGTTTTCATTTGCAATGAAGCAACTCCTACAGAAAGCATTAAAATATGAATTTGTTATATTGGTATTTGTTGATCAAGAACTAAATCATAAGTTTATTGCATTATTATACATTTTTTGAAAATGTATCAACAGATATGCTGTCTCAGTTTCAAACTCATGTGTCTTTTTTTAAAGGTTAAATAATAGAGCTTGTTTTAATTCACAGCCTGTCACAACAATCTCTATACAGCACCTGCCTAATAGCAAATCACTGTGAGGTTTTAGACGACATTTGGTTCAAAATTCCACTTTCTCCCTCCACCGCGTTTACTCAGTTACAGATGACAGGATTTGCTACCTGCTGTGCAATTCAAACAGTTTCCTACTCATGCAATGGAATTTTTCATCGTCCACATCATGTAATATTCATTGCGGATGCAGAGGATTTTGTGGTCAGTTATGTGCCATGGTTTACACTGAGGATGAAAAACAGCTTCCATATGGTGCCTTTCTGTTCTTTGGGGCTAAACTGAGCATCTTGGACATGCATGTAACATGACTTAAGGCTTTTACCACTGCGATGTTTGACAAAGAACATCTGGCCCTCTGTAATAGGAGAATATGAGGAAAACGCACATGCCTCAAAGGTGTAGTTGTCAAGTCTTTAAGACAGGCCACAATAACACAATAAATACAGGGCATTAGGAATAGATTCCTTTTGGTAAACTACCATAATTTTGAAGAGTTAAAATTCTTTATGCACCTAAAAGTTTAGTTTTATATATTTATTATATATATACACATATATATGATCATATAATTGTTCACTATTTTCACAAACCTTGTGATGCATTGCTGTCAACACCCCAACACACAACAGACAACAGCTATGACATTACTGTTTGGGCTGTGTCCAGCAGTTCAATACACTTATGAATTTTAATCTGTATGCAGGAGGGAGCAGGTTTCTGTCCTGTGTGTTTACACTGTGGATTACATTTTTTTTAAATTGTGAATTAGATTAATTAACACCAAAATCCTTGAAAAAAAAGTCCTCTTCCTTCTCTTTAAGGTACGTGACAAGGCAGGGCTGGTTACATCTCTGCACACTTCAAATGGGTTGTGCTATTTAAGAAAAGGGGGAAATATCAAGGGAAAGTTCCTGAATGAATAAAATCTGAATTGCTAATAACTTTAATCACTAAAGATGAATCTAAATAATTATTATACCTTCAGAAGTACGACCTTAATCTGCCTGAATCTTACTCCACTAGCTCCAGGCGTCACAAAAATTTACTCTAAAGGAACTTTTTTTAAGCGAGATATCAGTTTGATTTAGTTAAAATTTTAGTTTAAGTATAACTCGTGTAGTCCATACCTCCCAGGACAGTAATAGTTTCAGTTTACTGTAAACTTAAAGAAACTAAACCATTGCCTAGACCTTATCGAGAGGGAATAAGGGGACGGAGGGAAACGAGGTCTTTCAGAGTGAGAGAAGTGTGTGCGAGAAGGCGACTGTTCTTTTGTGCTTTTGTTTCATCAGTTGACACAGCAATAAAATGTGGGTTTGGACCTGGTTCCAAGAGAACACTGGTGCTGTTTGTTTAAAGGAAATGATCCATAACATGTGGTAACACATGTGCATGATCGCATGGCCTTTGTCCAATAAATACAAATGTGAAAAGGTGTTGAAATAGAGATGGTGTTGTCTATGTTTGTAACTCCTGATTAAAAAGTACATTAAATGCAGAACCTATACCATACTATTAAGGTAGCTGTCTCTCTGGGAGACCATGAAATATAAATCTATATCTATAATATAAACAAGAATCAATGTAAACATGCCTTGCTGTCACTAGATTTAGATTTGTAAAATGTCAGTGTGAATATTAATCATACATGAGCAGAAGCCTATCTTTCGGTTCAAAGACCAAATGATCCAAACTGCAGATAACAAAGTAACCCAAATGCAAGTTGAAGTAAAGGTAAAATGCATAAAATTATGTTTGACATTATCACCTCATGTAAAGCTGCATTAAAGTGGGATTTATGTTACTAATATCCTAAAAGTTCAGTATTCAAGTATTTAACAGCACTGACACCGCGATGGCACTTTCCTACATCAGATATCAAATTATCCATGACCCAAAATGGGAATAATCCACTTTTAAAATAAACTGCCAGAAACCTGTCGATGGTGTTATCTCTGGGTTGCTGATTAGATGTCGATAAAAATCATAGATCACTTCCAATCCCTTTCAAAATTCTGCCTCCAGTGAAACATTGTTCTGCGGCAGCTATCATTAATCATTCAAAGCACAGGCGATCTGGATTACTGGATGCCTTCAGGACCTGTCATGGCTTAAGTGCTGAATTTCTTTTTTTTTTTGTCTGGAGAAACTGTGCCACACCGCTTATTTTATGTTCAGCCAAACCAACTATTCTTTACAGGGCAAACTCTGATTCAGTGCTATTACAGTAAGCTAAAAGGGAATGCTATAGAAACTCCTCAGGCAATTGGCATTTGAAACTGCACCCTCTCCGTGAGGATTTGCTCGGTACTTTCTCTGCTTTTTCCCAAAGTTTATTTTCTGTCCTGGTGACATTAGGACATACAGTAGGATGGGTTCACCTATGGGTGAAGGCCTCTACCTTATTAAGATAGGCTTTCTCATTGTTGTCCTCTCACTGAAAAGCAAACTACAGCCTGGGTCTATGTTGGGCTTTTTAATCTTGCCCACCAAATTTGTCTAAATAACATTATCATTAAACCTCATTAAATTGACAATTATATGTTATGGGTAATCTAAACAGGTGTTCTCGTATTTTAATTCCTCTATTCCTCCTTAAAAAGTGCTACGATAGGTGATACATAAATCAGACCATAGTGTGCTTGAAAACTCATCAAGTAGCAGCAGGGACGAATAGCAGAGTCAATAAGACAACTGAAATGATGATAATGAATTTCCAGTCATGGATGATGGGCTGTGACAAATAGTGGTGAGAGCAGGTTGTCAACTCAACATCAGAAACTGTATCATCAGACAAGAACATGACTATTATGCAACTTCTTATGTTGTTTTCATGTTTCATTATATTTTTATATTTAGTTGTTTTTTTCCAATCAATCTCATTTAGTTTGAGATTAATAAAATTGATTAAAATATCACAAAGTACAGTATCGGACTGTAGAGTTGTATGCACCAGAACATTCTGAGAGAAACAGAACCAATCCCATGTGCATCAGAACTATTTATTTTTCTAACAAAAAACACTCAACTTTCTGCACTAAATTTTCTAATCATCCACAGTTTAAAGCTTTAGTGCACTACTGAAATAATTATTCCAAAAAGTTAAGTAGATTCCAGGTAGACAAATACTGTTACTGTTACTATTTCCACTCAAAATGACTGTATTATATGAGATGTAAATATGATAAATGGTCTTTGATCTACATTCCACTGTGTGAGACATTGATTGTGTAACGCCAAATAAGCCACTAGGGTACACATGTGGCCATTAATAATAGAGAATTGTTTTCAGTGAGAAATTCTTCACAGAATTACAGTCTTTACAGAATCGGTTTTTAGTATCCCTAAAAATTGACTGCATTTTCATTTTGCTAACCAGTAGCACAAAATAAAAATACAATTTCTAAATTTAGTTTAGTTTAGACCCCAATACTCTAAAGTAATGAGTAAGGTAAAAGTGTGATGTTATTTTTGCTTATTTTAAATTACCTAAATGGCGACCTACATATTTGAATCAGGGCCTTTCCAGAAGTAAAAGGAAATGTATATCCAGCATGATCATATAAAAACATTTCCCCTGTTGTTTCCCCCACCAGAGCCCACAGATGTGAAGTAGATTACGCCCCCTCTTCACCCCTCCTTTTTGCCAGCCCCTCTTTCCACTGCAAAGAAAGGCATCATTCAGTTTCAGCCTTTTCTACAAACTACCCCCTCCTCCCCTACTTCCCCTTCCAACAGCAGACAGGGGCACACAGACAGCCACACTCTCCAGCCAAACCCTAATTGTGTGTGCGTGTGTCTGCATTTTTTACCCTGACATGAAGAAGAAAACGGAGTGAGTATTTGTTCTCTGTGCTTGTGAATGATAGCCCTCAACCATTTGAATCATTTTGCGTGACTGAAAAAGAGGAAGTGGCAGAATTTAGCTGTGAAAAATTACTGGAGTTCGGTAAGTTGTTTTTTTTTTATGAATATTATAGCTTAACTTTTTCACGTTGCACTCCATTCTCAAAAGTAGAGAACTGCAAATTACAACAGCCCACTAAAATTATATGATCTTTCTAGAGTCATACAGTTGACTCACTATCTATAAAACTTGCTTTAAACTTTGAAAGGTTTAAGAACAAGAAACAGCAAGGTGACCTTTCTATGTCAGATTTTTATGTATAGAATATGTGTATTAAAACAGTATATATAGTATATACATGCGTGTTCAAACATGTCTTTACTACCTTACATTGTTCCCTAAAATATAACTGTATATCAACACTGAACCCTCGAGGCCTCTCTGAGCTACAATAGATCACTGTCTGCCAAAAGACCTCGTTGTCATAGCGACATCAAATTGGTTGAGTCTTGTGACACCTGTGAAAAACACCTGTTAAGACGGTGACAAGAGGGGCCACAGCACTGAGCCACAGCCCACTGCTAACACCCAGATTAGCTCTGACCTGAACTAGGAGGCTAATTCTTTTTTACAACTGAGAGGCTGCAATCCAGAGATTTGATTGGCAAATTTTTCAAAAGACATACACTAAATTGTTTTTATTACTTTATTCAAATTGGGAAAGGTACTTGTGATTTATTCAACTAATCATGTGACTTTGAAGACTGTCCTAATGTAAATTAATCTTTAAAGCAGGGGTAGGGAACCCTGGTCGTACAAAGGCCACAGTGGGTGCAGGACTTTTGTTTCAACCATGCGTTCTCACACCTGATTCTACTAATCAACGATTAGAGCTCTTGCTGAGGACATTCATTATTAGAATCAGGTGTGTGACTGCTTGGGTGGAACAAAAAGCTGCACCCACTGTGGCTCTCTAGAACCAGGGTTCTCTACCCCTGCTTTAACACATACAGAAAGGAAATGTGGGGAGAGAAATGTATGGCATGCAGCAAATAACCGCGGCCGGGTCTTCAACCCTGAATGACACACTGCAGTTTTATGGGATGTGTCTTAACCATGAGGCCATGGAATGCCTCCAAGCATATTTTATATTAAATAATTGTGCAATCTATAGCATGCACACTGGCCATGGTATCAGATGATAAATCTTCTAAAGTGTTATTACAAGAGGAATTCATTTTCAGGTATATGTGAGTATGTGTGCGTGTGTGTGTTTGTTCGGCACAACTAGAAATCAAGAGTTCAGACTGTACTTTTCAGGGCTACAACTCGTGACTATTTTCATCAGCAATCTAGCTTGTTTTCTCAATTAACAAATTAAGGCTTGTCAAAAAACAGTGAAGGATTTCCACAACAATTTGCCAGGCATCAAGTCGGCATATTTCATTGGCTTGTTTTGTCCACAACCGTCCAAAACCTTACTTAAAAGATTAATCTCTTATAAAAATTGTTGCAAAGAAGAAATTTTTCCTCTATTTTTTTAATCATTATAAACATGAATAAACCTAAAATCTCCTACTGGAGTTGAAATTGTATGGCAGCGATCCGCTTTCTATCTGCAGACAAGATTCTGTTATTTTAAGCCAAAAGAGAAGCCACCTCATAAAAGCTCTTCACACTGACATAACCTTCACTGTGAAGCCCACAAAGGTCACTACAGACCACAGAGTCTAACAAACACTCAACACAACCCAACCATAAGACGTGGAAGTTATGTAGACATTTTTCAAAGACAAAGGCATGTGTCCGTTAACTTGCGCCTTTTACTGCTGCGATGGTAATTGAACACAGAAACAATAAAGTTATATTTACATCTAGTTGTATTCTGTCATTAGGCTGGAAATGTTGTCACAATGCCATACGGTTTTCATTCGTCACCGTCCAAATGACTGCAGTAAAAGTTCACGGCAGTAAAATGATTCAGACATGCTATAAATGTGCATGGTTTAAACTGGACAAATAATCATCCCCCATACATACAGTATGAGATGTTTACTGATGCATACTCTCATCGTGGCATGCGCTACCTCTGGAAAAACTCATTAAATCGTTTTTTCCACACCAAACATGTACAAATCAAAGCAATGCGCCAACTTATTACCCTAATATCATGATGCAAGGCTCCTGGATTGTGCCTCGACTTGCAGTCTGGAAGGTTTCTGTAAATACTGTTCAGAAACAGAGGGGGAAGGGAATAGGGAAGAAAGAGAGCAACCAACAGTTGGTTGTTTTATGGGTTTGGGCTACACCACAACTCATCTTGAAATAAAAAGACAATTTGACAGTGTCTGTTCTAGCTGCATAGCATGACTGTATAGTCATAACTGACAGTATATCTGCAAGTCAACCATCTCAAATTTCCACTTTGGCTATGAAAGCTTTAAGAGATTCAAGGCTGCTGTAAAAGTCAACTGCACCTAAAACCAAATATGCTGACAGCAGAAGGAGCTCCTCCATTCCTCTCACTTCTCAGACCTGTTTTTTTTGTTTTCGAATATATTTCCAGACGCAAAGGGTGAGAGGACAGCCACGGCAGTCTGCAGAATGACAAAACGACACCGTTGATGTTTGACTGAACATGCAGAGGTGCAGACACAAATAGAGATTTAGCAAAAGCAGCTCATTCACTCTTTGTGTTCTCATGTGTTTTATGAGCTGACTAGATATTTTGAAATATCCCCAGACAGCATGCTAGTTACCAAATGCAACATAAAAACTTCTACAAGGGGCTGTGTCAGCTTTTAGAGGTCCAATGGGACACAACTCATGCATCTGCTTACACCAAGACACAACCACAAGGAGCACACAACTTGCCAAATATTAAAAAAAAACTTACATCAAAGGTGCATCGAAAGTCAAACTTTCCGGGAAACGCACAAAGATGCTGACGTGGATTACCTTTAAACAGAATGTTAACCTATACATTATTTCTTTTTGACATTTAAATGTGGTCCAGCACTACGCATAATCCATCTCTGGTTCTGATAGCTGATAAACCATACATTGGTATGAATAACAGTTGATAAAATATGCAGTGTGTGACATTTATTGTGTGCCCCATTTGTGTGGACTGGGGGACTACAATAAATATCTTTCTCTTTCCATTTAGCCTTTGAAACCACCAGAGCACCTTTCTTTTGGCATAATAACTATCAGCAATGTTTGTGTGATTTAAATGAAGCCGTTAACATGGAGCCAGAGAAAATATCATGGGAACAATGGTTTGTGGTTCTGTGAATTCACAGCTGAGTCGAGTAAAGACTGAAGTGTTTTCCTCGATAACTCAAGGAGCACAGTAAAGCTTTGATTTAAAGAGAGAAGAGACGAAAAAGGGCCTGTACTGAATATCTCCTCGTTGCTTGAATGTTCCACAGAAATATACACACTTACACAGATTTACATTTCTTTTATCTCAGTAATTTGAAATAGTTGATGATTTCCAGCAGATACATTGAATGATGTGATAAAAACTCTTAAGTCCATGGCTGTCTCAAAATGATTACCAGCACCTTTAAGATCCTCCGTCTTTTTCTCATCTAATGCTGGGCAGGAATGTGAAGAAATGCATTTCGCGAAATATCTGGTTAAAGGTTATACACAGCCACTAACCTCCATCTCTTTCCAGGTTACCATGTGGCGCTGCTGGGTGCCCTTCATCTTGGCTTGGGTATCCATGGCAACCCCAACACTCTGCCAAAGCGGGGATGGCTATTGGGGTTCGGGCTTTTACTCTGCGATAATGGCCAACGACACATCCCAAGAAGTTGGTGACGAGCCTGTGAGGATGAGAGACAGCCATGACTGGATAGCAGCAGCGTTCTCGCCCTCGCCTTCACCATCGCCCTCGCCTATGCTGCACTACGACGCCCAACCAGATAAGTGCTCTGTGCACTTCAGCACAAGTGCGGCTGCAGCTCGGAGGCTTAAGGCTCAGAAAGAGGAGATTGCCTATCTGCAGGCCATCCAGCACGGAAACCAGGCGGTGATGGAGAACTTGATGCAGTACGTGGGGGCAGAGCTGGGGGATCAGAGCTATGAAGACGTGATCAAGGACAATATCATTGGCATTCAAGAGGAAAACAAGAGCTGCCACAAGGTGGTCGAGGAAGCTGAAGAAGATCTAGAAAAGCAGCTGGAGGGGGATGGATTGGATTCCCTAGCTGGGTTGCAGAAGTGAGTGTAGCAAATAATTCTTTCCAGCTAATAAGTCTGTGCTGAGCTTCATAAACTTTAAGGTAGAAATGTACAGTGATCAGCAAAAAAAAAGATTAGAACAGAACACACATCTGTGATAAAACTATGACGAAGAGAGGGAATCATTTGCCATTCATCAGGTACTTGACACATCGATTTTTCAAGTTAATAGGTCTGTGCTGAGCTTCATAAAGCTTAAGGTTGAAATGTACAGAGAGCAGCTAAAAAAAATCAGAACAGAATGCAGGTCTATGATCAAAACATGGCAAAGAGTTATTTCTTCCAACTAACTCATGTGAAAAGAGTTGAACATGTGAACACAGGATTGTGATATGTATCATTCAGGCTTTGACTTCATCAGTACCTACAGGACTACACCACCAGGAACCACAGACCAAGGAAAAGGATAAACTATCTACTAGCATGGCAATTTAAAACCTCAGTTATTTTCTAAATTTGCTGATTACTGTTTTGGTCTATAACATGCCAGGAAAAAAAAAACATAATTATGACACGATGTATTAAAAATGGTTGCTTTATCCAATCAACAGTCACAAACACAACAATATTAAGTTAATTATTAATGTGCTTCAAAATACCCTCTTGATGCTCCTGTCAGGCTTTCACTATTGTCTTCCACTTTACAGCCTTTCCTATTATGCAACATCTTTTATCAGGAACCATATATATTAGCCCTTTACAATGTACAGCATAATGTTCTCAACTTCTCCTTCACTTACTCTTCCTCTCTTCACATCTGCCCCTGTTTCCTTCTCCCTTTGTGTGCCGTTTTCTTCCTCTCATCGCTCCACCTGGACTGTTTGTCTTCTGGAGCAGAATCAGAGAGGAGTCATTGGCGTTTGAAGACATGCTCCGTGCTGCCGCAGACATCGCCAGCCGGCTGGAGAGCTCGTCGCAGGCCCTGCACGCCTCGTTCGCCAAGCAGCTGAAAGACATTGTCAAGATCCATCGCTAAAGAAGTGCTGAACAGTGTTTGCACAGCTGCTCACGTGTCAACCTCTAACATGTGAATGATGCTTTGTATATGTTGTGAAATCCAAAGTAATCAGTCATTTAAAGGGAATAAGACCTACAGCAATCATTTTACCTGTTAAGAAGCACAATTCAAGAGGCAAGCTTGACTATTTTATCCAAACCGTGTGGGTCAACAACATATTAAAAAAAAAAGCTTTGAGGGAACACAGAAAACATTAAAAATGTGGGATTAAGACTGATGTTGTAACCATGTAACACATAAAATAATATTTTCCATCCGGGCATTATTCCGGGAAGTTGTTGAGGTCAAACATGGCAACAGTATGCAGTGCATGTTTGAGCCAAGATGAGTGTTTATGGACACACTACACACACTATCTCACTAGATAGGCCAAAAGAGACCAAACATAATGACTCTGTTAGTCTTCTCCAGAGGAAGCTTTGGATCTGCCATCTGGTTCCAGGGTGATGATGGAGGCTAGGATACGGTTCAGATGACGAGTGTGTGTCATTGGAGATTTCATATTTGCTGCAAAAAAAAGGGAGAGGACGGATACCAGTCCAGACGCTGGTCTGAGCTGTCGAGGGATATTTGTTATTTTTTCAGTGGGCGGGAGATATGCAGTAATTAGCTGATTGGCAAAATATTTGAAAAACAATAAAATGATTTCTCTCAATGCAAAAAAATTATAAGAAGGTACATACACCTATGGAAACCTGATGAAGTTTTATATCCTGTAGTAAGGAATAATATATGTGCTTACTGTGGTTTGGGTGATTATAAACACATATAAAGCTTTAATAAAAAGTGTCACTTGGATGTAACCATTCAAACAATATAAAATGTGTATTATAAGTACTGTGTGATGCATTGTATGTTTCATTTATTAAACAGCATTAAGTAATAAAGCATCACCAATGTTGCCTCGCTTCCACACTTGTGCTCAAGTCAATACAGACTTCACACAGCATTTCCAGTCAACTACTCTGCCCTCTAGCTGTTTCACACAGACATATTCTAATGGGTGTTTGTTGAGCTGCATGTGTCACTCATCACCCACCTTTCAGTGTTGTACAGTAAAATATTGTAAATGGAAAGTCTTCTTACACTTTTGGAGCAAACTGGACCTGTTTAAATTAATTGGCAGAACTTTTCTGATAAATGCTAGGAATCCAGTGTGTGTGTGTGTGTGTGTGTGTAAGAGAGAAAGAGAGAGAAGGGGTGAGGGACAGGGAGAAGGAGAGAGAGATAGAGAGAGACAGAAGGAGGAGGAGGGACTGTTACAGTATGTACCAGAGGAAAGAATCGAACTGCTCAGATGTGTCCTGTCCTCTGAAGGTGGATGCTATTTTGTGAACCTGACAGAGCAGACAGCCCAGTTAAAATGGCTCCTAATCACGGAAATAACTCGTTTGGAATTTTAAACTTTTCATCCAGGAGCCTAAATTCTTGGCACTGTGCGTAAAAAGGCGCAAGCGTGGTGGATACTATTACGCAGAAACGAACGGGGAGCTACTGTGTTTTCCCCTTGTCCTGTTTTCTAAAGAATCGCAACTTACTGCTTGTGGTGTGAACTGGGTCTAACATTACAGATAGTCCCGGTGCCACAGTGCGACTGCTGGATTCAGCACCGGGTGATGGAGAGCTCTCAGACGGGCTCCGAAAGAGAAGGTGCACGGTCCGCTCCCATCCGGTGCTGACAGGGGGAGGCGAAGAAGCTTCGAGGGGGGGGATAAAGACAGTAAAGTTGTCGTCACACTCAACACCTACTCGTGTATATATATAAAAAAAACAGCTATAGTGAGCGTCGAGGTGAACTTTTCCTGATATGCCTCCCAGCCGCGAAGATGACTCATTTTGCTCCTCACACATCACGGTTTCGAGATAACGCTTTGACGGGAGAAGTTGGACTCTTTACATGCAGAAAATGGGATTCACCGGCAGCCACCTGTTCCCTGTTCCGAGGACGACCGTTTTCTGGACGCTAACCGTACTCTTATGTAAGTCAGGTAAGTAGTTTTTTTTCCCTTCTTTTTTTGTGTATTTGCGAAAAAGAAATATTAGAGCAAAACCCCATTTAAATATATATTTTCGCAAAGTTTTTTTTCGGGTTACCAAATTATAAACTTATATATTAAAAAGAGCAAATGACGCATTAACAAAAAAAAAAAATCAAAAAAACACGCTAAAACTCCTCACCTGCCCACAACTCCCACAATGCATTTCTCCAGACAAAGGCTCTCCCGCCAAATGTGGCGGAAAGCTGTGTGTTTTTTTCACAAAGTGACCCCACAAATATTAACTTCCCCTTAAAGCAGAACCTTAACAAGCTGAAAATCTATTTTTTCTATTATCACTTGCATGTTAATGTATGGGAAAAAAACTTTCTGTCAACAGCATTCAGTTGTCACATATTCAATTTAAGCTAATGTACTGATGCTAGCTAGCATATTACAGAAGTGAAGTATCTGTAGTTTTAGTGTCCAAGGCATTGCCAGTTCAGAAACATAGAATATATATAAGAAAATTGACCAGGAGAAGTTGTTTTATATAAATGGTTCTCAAAATGAGGTCTAGGGCCGCACAGAAATAAGAATTCATAAGAAACATTTGTAAGAAACACAATGACAATGCATGACTTTTTGTTGTTGTGGGTTTCATACACTTCCTGTAATTAAGCATTTAAAAGCAAAACTCATATCAGATGACATGAAACTGAATGTCTGTGGTCTAATTTGCTCCCAAAAAATGCCAAAATATACCAGGTAAAATAACTGTAATGAATCTTAATGGTCACAAAAAAGAGCAAAACAAAGATACTTGTTAATTAAGAATATGTAGTAGACACCAGAAGAAAAACTCCAGCAAAAAGGTGTGAGAGGCAGAGCTACAACAATATATCAGTTAATGTATACTAAGAAAAGAATCACCAGTTGTTTGGATGATTCGTGTGTTTGTTTCCAATGGACAAGGAATTGTCTTTGTAATTCATTATAGTAAATTGTAGACATATTATTTTTGGAATGTCAGAGAAAATCTTATTTCCTGATATGTCATAGACAAAATAATGAATCGTTAAATTTATCATCAGATTAATTGATTCTGAAAATAATCATTAGTTGCAGCCCTTGAGAGTTAGATTCACCAGCTTTTACATGGACATGTTTTTATTTTTACTTAACCACAAGCAATGATTTTGATCATAAACCAGTGCCTGTATTTTTATGTAATCTGCGAGGGAAACACAGCATAGAAAATTGCTGTGAGCTGTTCATGAGCAAACCTTTCATTGTAAGTATCTGACAGCCTGAAAGCACCGTGAGCTCCTCTGGCCTGAGGAGCGAAGTCAGTGCCTCGCAGCTGCTGCCACCATCATCCAAACTGGTCAGTTTCTTGAACACGCAGCCAATGGGGTTTGGCCACAGCCCAACATCCAGAGCCCAGTATATGCACCACCACGTTGGAGGTGTCATCTCATTTCCAGTCTACACTGACAGGCGGCTTTGATCTATGGCACCCAAGGGCCCCTTTTCGAGCCCCACATCTGGTCCTTTACCAGATGCATGGACAGATACATACACGCCGCCCTGGTTGTCAAGAGAGCAGATAAGACGGCTCTGGTGCATGCTTGTTTGCCAGAATGAATTAGCTCATGATGGCTGCAGATGAGCATTTACTTTGAGCAGAGAGATGTACTTCAGGCAGATTAACTGTGTATTGACATACTTAACCATGTCCAGTTCTTCTTTTCTACCACTAATAAAGCATTTTGTCTCACTTAAATAGTCCACAGATCTGAGACAAACATTTGTTTGGATTCTTTTGAAAGGCATCTGCATACAGGTGCAGAATTTTCCCTGTTAAAGCCCTTCAAGAAAAGCAATTAACATGGCCAATAAATTACCTTGACATACATTTGTATGTGTGCCTCAGGTTAGCTCTGTGCATCATTTAGACCCTCATCTCGTTACCCTCCATTGGAGTGTCCTACAGTTATGGGCTATAAACACTTGTCAATGCGGTCTTCAGGACTACATTTCACTCTTTGACATGTAACGATGTGGCCTTGGCTAAGCAATGATAAGTGCTGCCAGATGCAGTGTCTTTAGGTTTTAAGAACCTTGATGAAAGTACACTTCATTGGGCTGTGTTATATACCCTTATGCTGCCAAACAGAGCTACACATTATATTGATTTTGAGGTCTGGCTTTGATGTGATGCTTTCAAATGTACTAAAATAAATCTAGAAGAGGAAGAAGACAAATAGTAATCACACATTTTTTTATCCAACTATAACAAATGTGATTACTTAAAATAATATAAATAAATTCCTAATCTTTTCCAACTCATGGCCTACTTAAAACCCCACAAACAATACAGAGGTCAAATAGTACAGCTTGAAAGTCAATTTCATGTCGTCAGGATTTATATTTTTCAACTTAAAATATATATTCAGCATCTAATATAATTGGAGGGAAAAATGCATGATTTATATTTTTCAACAAACATTTGATGGTCCATTAACATTACCTTTGCGACTCACGGCCCCCAGGTTGGGAACCACTGGTATAGCCCAAACAATAAATAACATAAAATCTGTTGATATTAGCTCACTGCTGTTATTGGCAGTATCAGCATATAGTATATTTGAGCCAGTGGGTAAGAAAAAATTGCTTTACTATGAAGGCAAAGATACTGTATGTGTCAGGTATGATGATGCAGTTACGTATTTTGAGTATTTTATAGCTGTAAAATCTTCCACTCCGTTCATAGAATATTGTTAATGGATTTTTTTTTTTTAATTTCAGATACAACTACTGGTACCTCCAATTAATGATAATTTGAATTATCGATTAATCTGGTGATTGGTTTTTCTAATCATTTAGTGTGTGAAAAATAGGTTAAAAAAATACATTTTATACAATATTTTTCAGGCAAGTATTGCTTAAAACAAAAAATGTAGCAACTCCACATGTATAAACTTTGAAACAAGTCAATTAATGAACTTTTTATTCTAATCCAATATAAAAATCCAGCATTGGTTAGGCTATGCTCCACACCCGTAAGCACATGATAATGTGTGACTCCACTTCAAGTAAAACCTGTCAATTAATTGATTTATGCCTCAGTGACACCGAGTGACAGACAGCTCAATAATAAACGCCTGTCACAACTGAGGAATTAGCTCACCTCCTTAACGAGCAGGTAATGATGTGTATAATTGACTTTGACTACAACGATCCCTTGTGGATTCGTAATCCCTTGTGGATTTGTAATCCTCAAGGGACCGGATTTCAGTCTATTTCCATACTTCTCATTCAGAAAAAAAATCTGTGACTTAGCCTTATGCTGTACACAAATCTGTCTCGACTGCATGTTCAAAATCAATTAGATTAAACCACCCTCCCACAGCGAGGCCACCTACACAATAACACACACATAAATAGTTGTTGCTGCCAAGGGCAAAGAAAGATGATTCCCCAGTCTCCACCTGTTCACCTTGAGAGATTTTAGCAGGAAAACCCCACATGGGGAGCTCAGATCAAGAGATCAAAAGATTTACGCAGAAGTAGAGAAAGTCAAATAGGACTTTACCAAAAAAAGTCTCGGATGTGCGGAGTGCGGCTTCTGTTGTGTTACATGATACATTCACAGTACCCAACGCCACAATATCACAGTTGATTTACTACTGTTTGATATGTGGGGATTAAGGGAGACATGGATGAAAGAACATGGATCCAGCAACTTCAGCAACCTCTTTCCTCTCCTCTCATATCACTGACTCTCCATTTAATCATCACATTCTCTATATTACAAATTACTATGGAATGGCAACAAAATCATTCGCTGTAGACATTTGTTCTTATATCATTTTAGTTTTGACAAATTAAATGTTGAAAAATAAAATCATAGTGATTGAAGAGAGATATCTCCTATATAACTTATAACGCTGGAGAAAAGGATCTTGTTACATTAAGGGAATGATAATGTATCCACAGTTTTCTGTCATGAAAAGACCCACTCGCATGCTGAGGACGAGCTTTTCAAGACGCTGTTTGCCGGTTACAACAAGTGGTCGAGGCCTGTGCCAAACATCTCTGATGTGGTCATTGTCAAGTTTGGACTCTCCATAGCACAGCTCATCGACGTGGTGAGTGTTTACAGATTACCTTTTAACGTTCTAGGTTTTACACTATAGGAGTTTTTTTTCTTTCTTTAACAGTATGGTATGGCATCTTTATGCAAAAAACACTTAAAAGGGCTTTTAAGGAGAACTCACTCATGTAACTTCCGCCCTGGCAAAGCAGAAAAAAAGACTGTTAGAGAGCACTTCGCATCCATCAAGTTATTGAAGTAAAGATGCTGCCAGCTGTATTTGGCGCTGCTATGACAGACCTCCGACAACCTCTCACATACTCTATATTCTTTTGGCCTGAACCCTGTGATGGCAGTTCTGACTTGTCTCCCACTCTCTTTGTGTCCGTTAGGATGAGAAGAACCAAATGATGACAACCAACGTGTGGCTAAAACAGGTCAGAAGAAATAAAAGGATGTTTCCGTTATGATTTGCTGTGTAATACTGCATGTAAAAATATATGAAAAGCTGCTATTGGATTTTGTTTGACATCATTGAAAAAGTATAACAACACATCTACTGTCTATTGATTCTATCTTCCAGGAGTGGAACGACTACAAGCTAAGCTGGAGGCCGTCTGACTATGACAATGTCACGTCCATAAGAGTGCCATCAGAGCTCATATGGGTCCCAGATATTGTCCTCTATAATAAGTGAGTGAACATAAGTAAACACTAACACAAGCATGTTAAAGATAAAAATGTTATGTCCTGCACAACCAAAAAATGCTTCTGTTAATTGTAGTCTAAAGTTGGGGTATTCTCACTTATCAATTTTATTTGGTTATTACTATATCATTCTACAGTCATGTAACACTTGTTGGTTTACATATAACTTGTGAACTGGATGATAGCTAGTTTGAGGATGGCGCCATCTAGTGGATTTTTTTTAATATTCCTGCTAAGATTTCCATAATTTTGCATTTTATAGTTCAGACTATGTTAAACATTTCTATTAACTTAATTTGTGGTGTGCATCAATTATTCAACAATTTATCTGAGAGAAGAGACTTTCTACATGTGCACTGATTTGGTATAAAATGTACTGCGAAATCCTTTTGACAAATCTCTGCTTTCTCCTAAATCCTCCTCATGGAGATTAAACCAAGACGGTTATTAATGGGGTTCTGCTCCATCGAGCCTGTTTAATTAAAATCTGTAGGTGGAATTAAAAAGCGGTGAGACAGATTAAATGATAAGGACTCGTCGTTACGGCTTCAGCAGAAGCTGTTATCATCATTAAAGCGATGAATGGAGGAAGCATAACCATTTCACTGCATGGTTTCTAAATCTAAAAGGTCACATATTTTACATTTACACTGGGTTTTATTTGAAGTTTTGATATAACTAACAAGATATATTTGGGTGATAATTACCAAAAATCATCTCAATATGGTTATAGCTTCTCTCTGGAGCTCTTGAAATAAGAGTTAGTTTTTATATAACAACAAACAACACTTATATGGGACCTTTAAAGAAGATAAACCATGTCATATTGCAGCATATGATTGCCTATCGTTTTACTGTTTCAGCCATTTTGTTTTGCATTTCCTTTAAACTAGGCCTTTAATTGACACCATTGCTATTGTTGATATTTTCTACTCTTTTCAGTGCTGATGGTGAGTTTGCAGTGACTCATATGACCAAAGCTCATCTATTCCACACGGGCAAAATTCGCTGGGTCCCCCCTGCCATTTACAAGAGCTCCTGTAGCATCGACGTCACCTTCTTCCCCTTCGATCAGCAGAACTGCAAAATGAAGTTCGGCTCCTGGACCTATGACAAGGCCAAGATAGACCTGGAGCGGATTGAAAAGACTGTGGACCTGAACAACTACTGGGAGAGCGGCGAGTGGGCCATCATCAACGCTGTGGGCACGTACAACACAAAGAAGTACGACTGCTGCCACGAGATCTACCCGGACATCACCTACTTCTTCATCATCCGGAGGCTCCCTTTGTTTTACACCATTAACCTGATCATCCCCTGTTTGCTGATCTCCTGCCTCACCGTTTTGGTGTTTTATCTGCCCTCAGACTGTGGTGAGAAGATCACTCTGTGCATCTCTGTGCTGCTGTCTCTCACCGTCTTCCTCCTCCTCATCACTGAGATCATTCCGTCCACGTCCCTCGTCATCCCGCTCATCGGTGAGTACCTCCTCTTCACCATGATTTTCGTCACCCTGTCCATCGTGATCACCGTCTTCGTGCTCAACGTGCACCACCGCTCCCCCAGCACCCACAAGATGCCCCGCTGGGTCCACTCCGTGTTCCTGGACCTGATCCCGCGGTGGCTGTTCATGCGCCGGCCCATGCCAGATGGCCGCCACCGCAGGCTGCTGCTGCTCCAACAGGAAGCGGCGGCGGAGCGGCGACAGGGCCGGATAGCCGGCTACAAGTCCGGGAACTGCCTCAGCACCTCCGCCAACTGGCTACGGGACGGGAATACGCCAGGGGACCCCGAGAGAAGCTGCTACGAGGACTTGGAGCTGGGAACACTGACGTCGTATTTCTCCTTCCGCCCTCCTTCGCCCAGACCTCCGGGTTCAACGCCGCCGCTGCAGCAGAAAAACCAGCAGAACAGCCAGTTCCGTCAGGAGGGGGCGAGAGTCAACCCCACACAGCGACCGGCTAAAGTTGATAATACAGTGTCAGACTCAGCATTCCTGCTTTCTCCAAGTGTTATCCGCGCTCTGGAGGGAGTTCACTACATTGCAGACCACCTGAGGGCTGAGGATGCGGACTTCAGTGTGAGTATCCATTTTAAAAAAGAGCATGCCAACTGTTGTGAGAGGGCCACTTGAAACACAAGATGTTAATTCGCATCACTGCGGGCCTGCAAATGTTCATGATTTATTTCAATCTCCCCGACTACATTAACTTCAGAATAGACACTACCGTTCAAAAGTTTGGGGATCTTTTCCATGAAAAGTAACACTTTTATTTATCAAATAGGTTGCAAAATGAATAAAAAATATAGTCGAGACACTTACAAGGTTAAAAATAATGATTTTTATTTGAAATTATAAATCTCTCCTTCAAACTTTGCTTTCATCAAAGAATGCTCCATCTTACCAGCTAAACTGTTTTCAGCCGTGCAAATGTATTTGCACAAGAGTACATTAAAAACAGACTTTTCCAGGTAGAAGAGTTGTACAGACTTCGTTATACAGTTTGTTCCATAATTTCTGTCCTTTGTTTTCTGTTGTGCTTTGTTCCTCACAGGTGAAAGAGGACTGGAAGTATGTCGCCATGGTGATTGACCGCATCTTCCTGTGGATGTTCATTATTGTGTGCCTGCTCGGCACCATCGGCCTCTTCCTGCCTCCTTGGCTAGCTGGCATGATCTAGAAGGAAATCCATGATCATCATCACTGGGTGATGTTTGACATTTAAAAATGTAGCTGAACTCTTAACAGACAGGGAATGTTAATGACCTCCACACACCACCAAACCAAAATTATGAATAGAATACTTTTTGCTATTTTTAGATTCTTCTATGACTCTTAGCATGTCAGGAACAGATAACCAACTTTCATCTTTCTGTTTGTGCCCTTGTGTCTTAGCAAACCTTTGGGTCACATTCACAACATGAATTTCTTTAGGGGGGAATTAATCCTTGTTGTTTGAACAACACAGAAGGTTGATTAAAAACACTTACTGTTGTTCTGAAGTTGTATCCAGAGTCCCCAAAGACTTATAACCATCTGGATTAAAATGTATTGCCTGCATAATCATGACAGACAAAAGAAAAGGAAAACGAAAAGAAAGGAAACAGTAAGAATCTCTTTTATTTGTGCAGCAGACTGGTAATTTTTTTAACTGGATGGATATTAGAATTTTAGGAGAATACTGTTAGAGCAATAACACATTTTATATAATTATTGGGTTGCATTTAATGCCTTTATTTAATAATGAATTGAAACTATACAGGGCGACACGGTGGAGCAGTGGGTAGCACTGTTGCCTCACAGCAAGAAGGTCGCAGGTTCAAGACCGCCTTGGGGCCTGGGTCTGGGACCTTTCTGTGTGGAGTTTGCATGTTCTCCCCGTGTCTGCGTGGGTTTTCACCGGGTACTCCGGTTTCCTCCCACAATACAAAACATGCTCAGGTTAATTGGCAAATCTAAATTGCCCATAGGTGTGAGTGTGTGTGTGAATGGTGTGTGAATGGTGTGTGTGCCCCACGATTGGCTGGCGACCATCTGGGGTGTATCCCCCTGCCTCTCGCCATAAATGCGCTGGGATAGGCTCCAGCAGACCCCTGCGACCCCGAAAGGGAATAAGCGGGATAGAAAATGAATGGATGGATGAAACTATACAGGCAATGCGGGAAAGGAAAGTAAGGGTATAACATGCATAAGCAGGGACTCGTGTGCTATGTATGCACCCTAGCCACTCAGGAAAGTGTTTTTAAATGACCCTCTTTGCTTTTCAAACAGCTGGTTGATTATCGTTTAGTGAAACAGATGTTTCCTTTCTGTGACCTGAATGTATGCATGAGGGGCACAAACTGGGCCTAACATTAGCATGCTAACATACCTGGTGTTAGCACAACATAACTACACCAATAATGACAAACTACTGAATGTTAATGCAAATGTTTAATCTACCTTAATTACCTCTTTAGCATGTTAGTTACTTTAACATGCCACAGTGTTACAGTAATGTGAAGTTATTTTCTGTAACTTAACATGAGATAAACAAATTAAATAATGATGTTACAGTGTTAATTTGCTGTTATGCGCTGACTTGGTGGTGTTTTAATGAAAGTTAGAGGGTGAAAGGATTCAATTTTAAATTTGTCTCTCTAGCTGGAGATTAGAGGGAGGTTTTATATATATATATATATATATATATATATATATATATATATATATATATATATATATATATATATATATATATATATATATATATTTGAAGTGATGCTAAGTTACCGTTAAATAAATTAAAAAATATATAAAATAAATTTTTCAATAGCCAATAAAAGTCAGTAATTGACTACAATTACAATCTCGCCCACCATGGGTCAGCAGCACTAAACTAAAAGTACAGCTGTCAAGAATTCATTCATCAAGTTCTTGATGTATCGGATCATGAAGAGTAAAGTGTGGGTGGTGGTATATTAGTCAGGTGATCACTAATTGAATTCCATGACTGTGAATATAAAAATCATGATAGTCCATCCATGTTGTCAGTGTCACTCAGATGCTAATTCATACCCAACCACACTTCTCCAGCTCTTTCTGTGGATAGAAAATAAGTACTGGGTTTGGGTCAGATTGAAAAACTACATATTTAATCCTGATTACCTTAAGGTTCAATATTGAAGAATAGACACAGTATTTGGAGTCATTTGTGGAATTTGTTTTGCAAGTTAACATTTGATTTTTTTTTCTTCCTGGCAATGATGCCATGAGTCACCTTATTTTTTGAATGACCATACGATGTAATAAATACCATGGTGAAAACTCCTGAAAGTGCTGTCTGTGTGTCATTTATTGAGTGGTTTGGGAATCATTTTATTGTAGTATTTCTGTTGTAATCTTAAATTATGCTCAATTATTTCTCAATCACTATATCTCCAAAATGCCATAAGTCTCAGATTCAGTCAAATGTTGAAAGTTGTGTGTTTATTTCAGTTTATAAAAAAAAATTCACATTGAGTTAAGGAATCAGAAAACATCTACAATTTACTCCACAAGAGAGGGATTAAAGTACAGTAGCGTTCATCATGAATTTTATTTTTATCACTAAAAATTGCATGAGAATGTCATATGTTATGATAATAAAAAACACAACAGTTTATAAAACTATAGAACAGAGTATCTGAAACGTTGACTGATGATTTATAATCTATTCCATTGTCTTCATCTCCCATCTTAACATAATGCGTCATAGTCAAATATGATATAGATATAAAAAACATGAACAGCAGAAAAACATTTAGGCTCTGTTGTCTTTACATTTCACTGGCGATTATAAGAGTAAAAGATTTGCTTTCTATAACTTTTCCTTTTTTTCTAATATAGTTTGTCAGGAGACATTTTGTACAAATGTCATTTTTCAGCAGATGGTCTAATAATTAATCAAAAGGGAAAGAGTTTAAACTAAATTAAATCCGACAGACCATCCGATAAACACTGCCTCAGAATCAGACGTTCTGACCTACACTGATTCCTAAACAAAACCATCCATAGATCACAATAAGATTTAAAATCCTCCTTTTGGTTTATAAGAATTCGCTGTTTTGGCTCCACAGTCCAACCACAGACCTGCCCCAGTTCACAATCACAGCAGATCATTCTGGAGAATTTTCGAAGTCGCCTGAGCTGGATTTTAGAAATTTATTCACCTAAAAGAACGGAGCAGTTCGCGTGCTCCAATGCTGTATGCTTTAAAACCAAACTAAAGACCTTCTTTTTCAGTTTAACATTCTTTTAAATGAACTCAGCGTGTGAGTACACTATATATATACATATATATATATATATATATATATATATATATATATATATATATATGTGTGTGTGTAAAAGCACACTTCTGCTGTTTTATTTCATTATTATGTGAAGTGCTTTGAAGTGCTTTTGTATGCAACCATGCTATGCAAAATATCTGAACTGAGCCGGACCGAAGTGAAATCACTGGCTTTCATTGAATATCATATCATTGAATCATTGACTATAAATCATTGATTTCTGTATTAAGTGATGATATGCATCAATATTGCAAGTTGGGCTTGTCCACCAGGTTGCAGCATCATATTTATACTCAACAACACACATTTACAGGTACATTTACAATAACTTGTTGCTGCCCCCAGGTTCATTTAAGCAGTTTGATCACAACAAAGACGTTCGACCATTGTGTGCAAATGCGTTTTCTGACTGGCAAGCTGGTTTGAATCTCCACATGTAAACTTGAACAGTGGCTTTAAAGTCCATTAAGGGGCCACCGGCTTGGCTAAGTTGGCCCTGACCCTCGCCTGATCCACCGCGTCCAACATGTTCTTGCTGTCCATGGCCAGATTGTGAGCAGCCGCCAGCATCTGTTTCTTACACTCCTCCTTCAGAGACGTGATGGCGTTCTGCTGGGCCAGACGCATTTTGCTGATCAGCTCCGCCATGTCGTTGTTCAGCAGCTTCTGGGTGCCCTCGATCTAAAGTGGAACAGAGAATGAATCATATTTAAAGGTGCAGTGCAACAACACCGTGCAATATAGTGCAAGTGAAATACATAAACATACAGTAGGTACGAGTCTTTATGAGGCTTGTAGTGGTGATTCCACTGTGGATTATAAATGTTTGAGTGATTTTGTCCATATGTACATTTCATTTTTCCCCTGTTTGTGTATCAACAGCTGGTGATTACACGCTGCAAGACAAAATACATTTCTAATGACTTTGTAGCCCACAGTGATGAAATTATTGTTATTTCTCTGGAGGAGCAGCTTTTATCTATGAATGTGTCCTCAGCCAGAAAAGAAAACGTAAAATGAGTGAATCTTTCTTTCTCTTATAGTTTTTATTTTTATGCTTTATTCTTCTTATTATATCATTGGCGACTTCTTCTCTGAAGGTTTATCTTATTGCAATTTCTTAACTTTGTACCTGTAACTTTTTGTTTCTGTGACAAACAATGGGACCAGCATCTAGGGGGCAACATCAATACAGAAAAGAGACAAGGAGGTGAGAAAACAGAGCAAATAAGCTGCAGACGATATACTGTACCTCAGTCCTGACAGACTCGTGTAGGGTGGGCAGTATGTCATCCACGCTGTGAATCAGGTCTCTGAGAGCCATCCCCACAGACTGGGAGCAAAAATCAATGCAGAGAATTCATCAGTTTTATAACTCTGGGGGTTTGTCTTCGAATACAATTCACAGACCCTGAATTCACAGCGTTGTTAAAAAAAAAAAAAAACGTGAGATTTATGTGAAAAACAGAATATTTATCTCTCTGTGTACCTTGACGATGGTGATATAGTGTTCTGGCTGCATGTCGGGAATGTCGTTCTTCAGCTGGACAACAACTTTCACCAGGTCCATGACGTACTGATAGACTTTGTCATCAGATCTGTCCAACTCAGCCGTGGGCGCAGGCTTTGAAAGAGAGAATAATGTGTTAAAACACTCACTCTGCTCAATATTTCTGTACTCAAAGGCTTGTTAGACAGGATTTTGAATTAACGGTGGCAGCAGTTCCCTTCTGGTTAGGAGGACACGTTTTCAGGCGATTTGAGTCATTTTTTAATGTAAAACTCAAATCTGATCAAATTAAACAGGATTTTTTAATCAATATAATTACCTGTGCTGTGAGCCGCGGGGGCTTCTCTGGCGGCGCTGCAGGGCAGAGAGAATAAAAATAATCAGAGACGCGAAGGAGGAAAGAAGGGAGAGAGAGAGAGACGGGATGGCTGCGAGAGAGAGATAATGATATTCTGCATCACTCAGAATAAATACTCACCAGCACCAGCATCAGGAGACTAAAAAAAGAAATGATAAAAAAAAAACACATAAGGGCCAGAAAATAAATCACTGCTAACTTGACTGTTATTCAATAGCTCACATGTTTGTAAATTTGCAAAATTTGCTTGATTCATTGTGATGTAATGTTATTATCTTTTTAAGCATCAATCATGTAAAATATGTATTTCCCCCTCAGGAGAAAGAAAGTATATATATATATATATATATATATATATATTGCCAAACCAACTGGGTTAAAAAAAAGTGTGAGATACTTTTCCCCAAACTATTTGGCAACAGTGCTGAGTGTTCATAGTCCATTCTTCCATTAATCTGACCCTGAAATCACAGTGTGTGTAAGCCACGTACCACGGGTTCTGCAGGGTCCTCTGGTCCCATGGGGTCCTGTAAAAGAACGGGCACGTTCATTTTATAGAACATGGACATGGGTCCCCTCTTTGGAACTGTTATCGCGGGGACATTCACATTTAGATAAGCTGGGAGGGCTGCCAGCGCTGCCTTCAATTGAGAAGCAGGGAGACACAAAGAGAGCTGCTTGACAAACGTTAATGATGTTCTGTTTCCCACCAGGAGTTTCTCCTCCTTCTGCAGCCACTTTTTATCCTCCATCATCTGCTCCTTCTGCTGGCGGAGGGTGTCCTGCATGTTCTGCCGTTCCCTCTGCCACAGCCGCTGGGCGTCCTCCTTGCTGTTTGCCTCCACGCGAAAGATTTCGTTCTCCTGGAGAAGTATCAAGAAACATACCCCGATCTCTTACTGCATTAAAACAAAACTTTCTTTACAAATTCCCATAAAGTTACTTCTAGGTTTCTCACCCCCATGCTGCGGCGTCGAGGCGACCTGACCGGCAACGCCAGGGTGCTCATGGAGTCAACAGGAGACTGATATTCACAGGGACTGGCCAGGTCAGGTGAGCTGGCACACAGAGCCTCGTTCAGCTGCATGCACACACACACACACACACACACAGATACAAATGAGCAGCATTTTTATTCGATATTTTTTAAAAACAGGAACCTGTTAACCAGCATCTTTTTCAGGTATGTAAATTTACATGTACATACCTGAATGTGTAGACCAATACTGAGCGTGTTCCCAAACCGGCCTGGTTTCATTCTTGAAGGCTACAGTGAAAAAATATGTACTTATTAATATATAAAACATTTTGCTAGTGTGCTTTTTTTTACATGTGATAGTTGAATTGACACTCATACCTTGGGAGGAGGCTCATTTAGGTTAAACTTGGGGTCAAAGACTTTTGTGGCGCGTGCTCGGTCCCTCTCTCGCTCTATTTCCTGCTCCCTCTCCATCTTGTGGACATCACTGACAGATTGCAGAGAAAATTATGTTTCAAGTCATGTATCAAAATATTTCTAAAATTTGTAGTTTATTGCCACTTCTCTGAAAGAGAACCAACAGTCTAAATGTCGAACTATTCCTTTAAGAATTTCATTAAGGCAGTTTTTTTTGCCTCTCTTCAGAGGTTTCTAGGTAATAACTAACGGAAGCATTAAATCTTATGTATGAGTCAATGGAAATTGGCAATTCAGGTTTGAAAATATAATTTACTTACAGTAGGTGAAAAACAGCCAACAATTATTGATGGGAATAATACATACTCGGAGGAGAAAATCAATAAAGATCACGAGATCCAACTTGTAAATTTGCTCTGATTTCATCATCCTAATGGGCTCTCCACAATATTAAAAAGGGCCTCGGTTCATTTTTATTCTGCACAATCAGTAATTTTTTCAAAAGACTTTGAAACGGGTCTTTTTTTTATGTGTAGGACATTAAGAAAAAAGCTACCTGATCTTGACGACCAGCTCGGTGAAGGTGGGTCTCTCTCTGGGGTCGTAGGACCAGCAGCGGGTCATCAGTGAGTACAGGGCGGGGGGGCAGTAGTCCGGCTTGGGCAGCCTGATGCCCTGCTCCAGCTGGTTGATCACATCTCTGTTCTCCAGCCAGAAGAACGGCTGCTGTCCATGGCTCATTATCTCCCACACACACACGGCTGCGGTGAGGAGAGAATGACGCCACAGACACTTAACTTCTAAATAAGATGGACTTCAGCCTACATTTATGGGGGACTTTCTATCTTATGGTTCTCTTAATCATCTCTTTGTTACAAAATTAGCTTTCTAAATAAAAATTAAGGAAATTGACATAATGAGATGTGTACATTTCCAACACCTTGTGTTATAGTTATTTAAATTGATGTGCTAATATTTGATAGATTTATATGAAATGCTTCACCATTCCCAAAGCAATATAAACCCAGATTGTCTCTTCCAGTCAATTAAATTTACCAATTTGAGATGGAGACGTTCCAGAAAAGTGAAATCTGGAGCTTTTTTTAACAGCACTTTTGTGTTCTGAAACCCTATATGGAGTAATTTGTCTTTCTTCGTAACTGAGCGAAGGTTTTTGCCTCTCTTGTATGCACACAAAGGATTACATCCACTGTCAGAATAAATCACCCACTCCTCAATCAAAGGTCAAAAGATCAGACAAAGCGTTGAAAATACCTTGCGATTGAAATGTGCTATATTATTAAAGATGCCTGTGGTGATGTGAACCACAAGGAACCTGAAAGGAAAGACGAGTAGGGATACAGGCTGACTAGTGATTGATGTGCTCATCCCATTAAGTGGTTTCAAACCCATTACCTCTATTTGCCTCAATAGATTTGGATAACCAGGACCTCAGTGTTTATCCTGATGCCATAAAAGCCTGTATTGGAGAACCTGTGCCTGTTAATGAATAACTACTCAGCTGCCTGTTGCTAACTGTAAGTAACTGAGCTTCCTCCTGTTCTTGTGTCTCAAAGCACTGATAACGTTTCTCACCAAACATCCAGACATCACTTGCTGAGGTGAAGCGTCTGAAGTTGATGGATTCTGGGGCCATCCACTTGATTGGCAATCGGGTAACAGACGCTGCAAAAAAACAGCAACGTGAAGAGTCTTTATTTACATTATCAAATAAAATGTGTTTTTCTACAATCTAGGCAATGGCTAAAAAATGTGTACGAGTCAAACTTTTTTTTAGTTACCTTTGTAGTATTCTTCATCCTCTATGTATCTAGACAGTCCAAAGTCTCCAAGCTTCACACAGTCTGGACTGGCGACTAACACATTACGTACCGCAATGTCTCTGTGACATTAACAGACAGAGCGAACATGTTTAAGTAGGTGAAGATATAGCTAAGAAAGGATAATTAATGATAATCCAATCTGATAGTGTAGAGAAACCTTCCCTGCCTGAAACCTGTTGATAACATTGCAAAGGCGACTGAGTGGAAGATGCCACGTTATCTCATACCAGCTTTTTTTTAATACCGTGTGTTCTATGCTAATGTAATGTTTTAAAAAAGGATTTTCTATGCTGCCTCTTATGGAATCAGCTTCATGTCAGATTTAAATGTTTTTCACTGGTTCATCTATTAAATTAAGAAATCAAATTCTGAGTTCTACTGATATTGACAGAACTATTAACCTATTGCGTGTTGCTTTGTTATTTAAAGAGCATAGTGTAACTTATATTCCCGAAACATCATAATTTAGCATGTTAACCTTCTTATTGTTAAACTCAATATAAGGTATTGTTTCTTCACATAACAGGAAACTTCATTGACATGTACACTACAGTTCTGACTAATTTCCTAATTTTCAAATGGTTTGTCACCTATTTATAAACTGGAATACCCACATTATTTTGTGGTCATTGATAAACACTTCTGTGTTACATCACATGTATTTCTGTTCAAAAATGATATTTCCACTTTACATAAACTGTTTTCTGCTTTAGCAGTTTTGACTTTAATAGCAACAGTAAAACATCAAGCGCCTGAATAAAAAGCACAAGGCAGAAGGAGATGTTCACCTGTGCACCATGTTGACCCCTACGAGATAGACGAGGGCTTTGCAGATCTGCAGGCTGAACAGCACCAGAGTCATATTTGTCAACGTGTTCTGGTTCTGAACTAGGTAGTTCCCGAGCTGCAAAAATGTCAAAACATCAGTGAGACTGGATTTTTTTTTTTTTTTACACCTGACTCACATTTTGTCTTTCTCCTTGCTGAGATGCAACGAAATCACATTTTATTTACCTTTTGCAGTTGCAAGAATTGTGCAAAGGGATGTTTTTTTCTTTTTTTGTGTCATTAAAGAATCATTTCCACTTAAATTAGATTTCAAATGTATTAAAAAAAACATATTTGTTACTAACCTCCCCATGCTCATAAAGCTCCATGACGATCCACACAGGATCCTCCTCTATGATCCCAATTAGTTTAACGATATGTGGGTGGTCCAGGTTCTTCATAATTACTGGAAGAAGTTCACAGATGATCGATACGGTATAACTTCTGTCACTTAATGATTTTCTGCACATGTACTCTTTTCCCATATATTACCTGCTTCACTCATGAACTTCTCCATCACATCAGGTGAACAGTCTTTGCACGTCTTCACAGCCACGTTAACTCTGCCTCCATTCTGTCAAATCAACAAACAAAGATAATCTGTGATGCTAATGGGGAACCTGAGAGAACATCTATTCAAACACTGCACAATGGAGCTGTTTGACATGCTTACAGCCTTTTTGTAAACTCCGTCGTAGACCTCCCCGAAAAACCCCTCGCCGAGGATTCGCCCGAGAACAATGTCGTTTCGGTCGATCCCGTACTTCACAACTGCAGAACAAGATGTGGTGAAATGAGCCCAAAACTTAAACATTTCCGCTGTTTATAGTCTGCAAAAAACGTGAACACAAACTTCCAACACACCTGATTTGGGCCTTTCGTCAAGAATCTCACAATAGATATCCGACCCTAAAGAAAATTATATATATACACATATAGATTTTTTTTCTTGGTCTGATTTCTCAGATGAAATTAGAAGTGTAGTGTACAATATAAAAAAACTGTCACTCACCCATACTGTTCCTGATGGAGCTGGTGTCTCTGCTGCTCCGGAGAAGAGGCAGAATGGGAGAAAAGCCTCGGTCATAAATTATCAAGCTATAGCCCCTCAGAGCTTCGACGGAAATGATTCATTCTAACAGGCTCTCTCATAAATAACTCCAACTTTTCATTTTATATTACAACCAGAGGGCACGAGCACAGCTTGGGATTCCACGAAAGAGTCAAAATCCACTCACCCTGTGGGAATCTCGGGGAGGGAATTCCGTACATTGGCATCTAGGAGATATTGGTATCAGAATTACAAATCATTTTCTTTGAATAATACATTTTAGAGATATCCGTCACTACTTAATCTTTAAACTCTTAAGGAACAGTATTTTTGAGAAAGCAACACGGGTGGCTTGACCCAACCCGGTCTCACGGCTTTACGTGTTAAGGTCACGAAAATTAATCTATTATTTCGTGGTCGGGTTACGAGTTGGGCTCTATTTTCGTGACTGGACAACGGTTCCTTACCCCATGCGTTTTAATAGGCAGTCGATTGACGCTCTTTTTCGTGAGAGGACAACGATTCCTCACCCTGTGTATTTTAATGGGCAGTGCGTACACCACCGCAATGGTAATTTGTGCGCGCGGCGACGGCTACGCCCCCCAAGATCCACAGCGCTATTTTTCGTGACTGGTCAACGCTATCCATGGCACGCGGCGTTCGCCGTACTCTGCCTCTGATTGGTTGAGCTTCAAACGTCATTTATTTTCTCAAGGGGAGTAGCACGCTAGGGATATCCCCCTTTATGCAGACAGTCCAGAGTCCAACCAAAGATTTTAGAGAAGCCATTGAAATCGATCGGACACATGGGATTTAACCAATAAACCACCCATTACATTTTCACTCACACAACCAAGAATCAACCCATTACTCCTCCAGCAGCAAATGTGTAGTTTTATATCGGTTATATTTTTGTATCCGAAAGCGCCCATTCACTAGAAGGCTAATTAAAATGCCCGCGATCTGGACTGGTCTTTTCTTTGACCACGTATGACAACGCTACAACCACCGCGTCGACAAATTAGAACAGTGCTAGATTTTATAGGCCTAACTCAATTTGAAATGAAATGGGTCAAACACGGCGAAAGCTCTTTGGAGCTGACGCGCACAAATTACCATTGCGGTGGTGTACGCACTGCCCATTAAAATACACAGGGTGAGGAATCGTTGTCCTCTCACGAAAAAGAGCGTCAATCGACTGCCTATTAAAACGCATGGGGTAAGGAACCGTTGTCCAGTCACGAAAATAGAGCCCAACTCGTAACCCGACCACGAAATAATAGATTAATTTTCGTGACCTTAACACGTAAAGCCGTGAGACCGGGTTGCTTGACCACTGTGACTCGTACCGTTTTTTTCTCGGCAGATGACGGAATCGTCGGTGTCATTTTCCAAGCGGCAGTACCCGTCGATAAGGTCCATCATGTTCTCCGCCAGAGGGACCGAGGCCACGTTGACCGACAGACGCTATCAGAAAGAGGACACAAAGGTATGATGTCCTGTGCATATGTCCTCTATAGTAGATTTATTTACTTATTTATGTGATTCTTAGCAGTGCAATAGATCCGGTGGTGATGATACTCACTTGTCTGACGCCTTCGATCTCGAGGTTTATGAGAGCTTTGCCGTTGCCCTGAGATAAGCATTGTATTTTCTTGATCTGCTTGAAGTCAGCTAGAAACACAGACTGGTGACAAAAAAATGAGGACATAACTGAAGTCATGACGCACTAATTACAGCCTGGCAATATTGTGTTAGGCACGTAATGACATAGAGTTAACTAAAAGATGCTAACAAGGTCAAGTAATGTGATAAAGTTCTTACCCAGCCTCAATTTTAAGACAGAGCTAACAGCATTATGAATTTTAGGAAAAGTTTAAAGGTCAGCATTTTAGAAAGTTTACTGAATCCCTTGTCGGTGTAGGTGGGTAAATCTGAAGCTACAGCTAGCAGCCGCTTAGCTTAGTTTAGCTTAGCATAAAGACTGGACATGGTGAAAGAGCTAGCAACCTCAGCACCTCTAAAACTCACTTAAAATAATCAAATAAGTAAATTTAAAAAAGTACATTTTTACAAAACATGTAACTGTTAGAATATTAATTTGTGGTTTTGTGGACGGCTATGTGTAGTGCTATTTATTGACTGGGAGCAGCTGCAGGGAAACAATTAGCCTCCTTTATGTCAGCGATGCTGCCTGAACTATGCTTACAGGCAACATTTCTTCGAATGAATGAATGAATGAAGTACCAAATTGATTGCTCATATGGGCTTGTATTTCCTGTTTTGCCCCCCTCTTGTGGTATTTAAGGCGGAAGTGGAAATATTCGATGTACACAACTTTCTACCACAAGCTCACGAGTTCCATTTGCAAGTAGCATGCTACCGCTGAAGGGAAGTGGGCAGGAAGCCGCTGCTGAATATCGAGCTTTGACTCGACGTGCTGGTAAGTGGATTTCATTACCTTTGAACGCCGCTAGGCAAGCTGTTGTCCCTGTTTTCATTTTCAAATGCTAAGACAATGGGCTGCTGGCCTCATGTTTAAAGAGCAGAGGTACTAACTGTCTATATAGAGCGCATTCCACTCCTATAAAAAAAAAGCCCTCTCAGGAAATCTCCATCATGCTTACCGCTGAATCCTTCTGTGTGCGTTGACGAATGCCTCTCCCACCAATGACCAGCTCCACCGACAGACTCCAACCTTGCTGTTCGTACATAAAAAGAGGTTTTAAGCACACGTCCCAACCAAAATCACCAACAATCCAACACCTGACCTGACCTCGGATCACCCTCTCAACCTGCAAATTTACAAACCACATCCTGCTACTCACCACCAGTTCACATGGAAAGACCTCTTCATCGTAAGTGTTAAAGTCCTTGAGGGTCTCAAAGAACTTCACCATACAGTCGTCTTCCTTGAGCGTCGCGTACTGCTGGAATGTTTGCTGGATCATCTTCCGGAGCTGCCTGGACTGGAATGCAACAGGGATATTTAGAATTCTTTTTAAGAATCTTTATATGTACACACGTTTTGTAGATGCACACATATAAAACCACTGGTGGTTTCAAAAGGTTTACCTTCATGCTGTTAATCAGCTGCTGAGGAAAGAAAAGGTCCAGGCCCACCTCTTTTCTTTATTTGTACGCAAAATACAGGAAGAAAATGAGAACAAAGATGTGACTCATAACTTTAAAGTAACTAAGAAAAATTATATTAGGTGCCATTCTCTGAATTATCTAATAAATTAGTTAGATCAGCTTTAAATAACTGGAACGCATATGAGGTAATAAATGCTATCCCGCAAGTAAAGTTTAATCGTCAAACATTAGCATTTTGGTTTCAAGGTTAAGAAGATAAAAACTTACTCTAGTAGCTCAAAGTTAGACTTCTTCTCTAGACCCTTTGCATTCATGTCTTTATAGAATCTCCTGTAAAATGTAAAAAGATAACAGGTGAGCATATAATCTTCTATAGACCCAAATACTAAAGAACATTTATGACAACTACTACATTCTGATTATCTGGATCTTCTAAACTCACAGCACTACAGCACAAAGATTATTGGAGGACATATAGTGAAATACTTTGAGAAAATACACTCAAAAAAAATTAACAGTTTAACCAGTGAGGGAGAAAGAATGTAAAATGAATGCTGAGACCTGATCTCCAGACAACCGAGCTGCAGGGCCATCCCATCACTGACCTTACTGGCATGATATTGCATGTAATCACTACGCACCTGTCATGAAACGCAGCAAAGAAACCAGGTATTTTAATGTCTCAGTACGCATTTCTGAGGGGCTCCTATGCTCAGGGATAAAACTGCTGCTGATTAATCAAAAATACACTACGGCATGTTACCTGTTGGTAAAAATAGACCAACGTTGATCTGTCATCTTTGAATTTCTCCAGAAAGTTGACAGGAATGTATCTGATACGAAGGTCATACCTGTATTAAAAAAAAGGAAAAAGGTAAAACATTGACTAAAATCAATATTGCAGCTTTAAAAAACTAAAAAAGTAATTAGCACCAGTGACACATGTCCTGATAATCCATTTGCACCTCCACTCAGCCTCCACATGATGGCTCTCGTAGCGTTGCTCGACCTCTCCCACCGTCAGGTCTGGATGGAGCCAGTGAAGCTCTTCTGACTTCAGGTGTTTCAGCAGGAGGCCGTAACATCCTGTGTGTTTAATATTGGGCCCCAGTCGACCACTGATCAGAATTGAACGAATGATTGCCTAAAAGAAATAAAAGTCTTAGTCATCCTTGCCATATTTTACTTTGTTATTTTCTTCTTGTGAGGGCTAACTACAAAAACAGCGTTTTTCCCCTTATTTTCTGCACCAATTCATAATTTATTAACTTGTTTGTGTCTTAGGAAACTCCAAAAGAAAACAGCTTTTTTGGCTCTGGTACAAAAGAAACAAAAGAAGAAATCAAATGTCTCAACCTTGACAGATTTGTAATCTACACCTCCTGAGATAAAGAAAGTTCTGATATCTCAACTCCCTTCCCCATACTTTTTAGATTACTCTCACCCTAATCTGCCAGGAGCTGTCACATTTGACCAGTTTGAAGTTCTTGCCCAGGTTGTTGTTGGTGGAGAAGCACACTTTGAGGATCTTGACGGCGCCCCCAGTGAAAAGTGACTCAGGGCCGGATTCAGTACCACTGTTCCTTGGACTGGGCACCTTCCAGGACAGGGTCTCGCCGGACATCACCTCGTACATTGTCACAGTTGGGTGGGCACCATCATATCCACATCATCCTTCCCAGGGAGAAGAAGAACATGTTTAGAGTTATGACATAAAAAAGAAGTGTGGGATCTATGTCTAGGTCTATAAGTGATTGAAATCTTTGACCCTGAAGTAGACAAAGCCATTTTAGCAACCATTAGGCACTGGTGAAGGTTAAGGTTGATGTGTCTTTATCAGACGAGTACAAAATGTTCTTTGCCTTATTTCATCAGAGTAGTAAAGGGACCTACACTACGCTTCACAATCAGGCTTTGAATTTATGCCATGTGATGACTATGACTCGTATCACTTCATTCTGACATCCGCTGATTACATTCCTTTCTGACCATGAATTCAAGTGAGGACCTGTGTGATTCACGAAGCAAAAATAGTGACATTGTAAAGACTTGCATAAGCTAAAAACAAGTAAAATACTTTATTTGAAGATTTGTGATTTCAAAACTACAACTGGATCAAAAGTAAACTAAATGCAACTACTTCCGGAGAATGATAAGGACAACAACATGTGAAACTACTGATACTTAATTTCACCCAAAACCACTGATGACTCATCTGCCATGGAGTAGCTATTCAGCTCTGGGCTGTTATGCAACCTGTGTTGATTTGTTCTACATGCAAGAATGAGGTGGAAAAACATAGCAACGAAACTGCTCTTCTGTCTTTCTTAAAAAGTGCGCAAGTGTATAAGATTGAGCAGCATGTGGCAGAACAGACTTGGAAGTAATGGAATATAATATTCATGTTTTAATTAGTGTTATCATAAAAATAATGTTCTTATTATCTAAGATTGAGCTGTTTTTATCTACATAGAAAGCAGGACAAACTACACACTGGTTCTGGACATAGGTTCTCTGACTCATTTGTGGTCATACATTTGTTGGAATCTGCAACCTCCCCACCAGAAGCTACACTCTGTGCCTTTAAAGGAATGAGAGTTAAGGAAATACTAATACTATGATTTGCTAATATTTGCCTAATTGCAGAGATAAGAAGACCAATAAGGCTCATGACTTTTATTCAGTAAAGTAACAGCCAGCAGCTTGTTGGCTTAGCGTAAAGATCAGAAACTGTTGTGGATGTATTCATACTCAAAAAGTAAGTCTAATGCCAAAATGTCAATGTTGAGATGTCACGAAGAGTCACCGTCCAACAATGGTGTATCACAGAGTTAAAATAAGACCATACATTAAAAGTAGCCTGGGCTACATCTAAGAACTGACTGAAAAATGCCCAGCTTTAATATAGTTTTTGGGCCTGGGGTTCCTCCCTGAGCCCCTTCTGCTTTTGTGTCATGTTTTCCACAGTTTTCCACAGGTAT
The DNA here is from genome assembly GCA_036785175.1 of Eupleurogrammus muticus. NCBI lineage: Eukaryota > Metazoa > Chordata > Actinopteri > Scombriformes > Trichiuridae > Eupleurogrammus > Eupleurogrammus muticus. The sequence goes on along the minus strand of JAYKQN010000001.1, from coordinate 42,908,259 downwards.
ACATTACTTATTATTTCTACCTTAAGATGTGCATGTCATTACACAGTTTTTAAACTGGTTGATCTGCCAAGTCCAGCAAAGCCCCCTCCCCTATGCAGACATACAGCCCGTACCAAGGCACATGATGCCACTAGTTTGACACACACACAGCATCATGAGATTGCACAGATACAGTGGTGGATTTACAGAAACTCAGTGGTTGTACTAAGTGTATAAATTCAGTGATTAATAGCTTAACTCTAATAGCTTACCTACCAAGAGATCCAGTGATTAATAGCTCACACCTACCCCTACAAAACAAGGGGTGAAATTAGTGTCTTTTTGTTTTACAATTATGTATTAAGGTATTTAATTGAATGTTGCTAACACAAGGCTTAAGTGATGTTTAGTCATGGCTATTGTTTGATTTTGATTGACTAAATGTCCTCAAATCTTCATTTTAATTTTAAATATTATAGCTGAACTGTTTAATCTGTAGGTATAAAAATGAGAATTTGTGGTTTTACAGGAATTTATGTGCTTCGTTGTGGTTTTGCTGAATTTGTGGAGTCTTCTGACAGGTTATACACTTGAGTTTTTCTAAACGAAACAATTTTAATTAGTTGGGTTTAAAACCTGGTCCACAGCCAGGCCATGGGTTCCCTCTGTTTTCTGTCTTTGTGTTCAATTAAGCTCAGTTCGCATCTAAATTCCTACAAGAAAGTGAATAAACATATTTCCAAAAATGTCAGGATATTCCCATAAAACTTCTGCAGAAACTATAGTTTCTGCTACAACAATGTAGTATCAATCAGGTTACTGCAGATTAAAAAAATAGAATAGATAATTCAAGCTAGAAGGAAAAAAAAATAATAATGATAACATAAAATGAATAATATTATTTTTCCACTGATCTTTATGTAAGACTAATTTTGAACAATTTTATAGTCAAAATTGCTTAAATTGCATATTTCTTGTTTAAATACCGGGGTGAAACGCGAATGCACAATTCATCACAAGATGGATTAACACCTGCAATTGGCCCGTGCCTGTTTCCGTATTGCTGCAAGTCGCCAATAAAATGTTTGCATATACGTTTATATACCCTGATTTTCCACAGTCTAGCTAATGTCTTTAACCTTTGTCGTTTAATGTGTATTAATGAAAAGGCACAGGGTGAGGCAGTACTCTGCCGCACCGAAAGGGGGCGTCCGTGAGCCAGCGTCTTGTTGCTGCTCCTTATACGAAGAAGCGCCAAGTGAGAGTCAAGTGCGCTGTCGCAAGCAGTTTATTTTTGTGTGTTTGCTCCGTCGGAAGAGGATTCTATAATATGGAAGAGGATTCTATATTTAAGCGTAAAATTTCACTAAACTGGACTTTCAGTCAAAACGGGAAATGATTAACAACGGAAGACCAACGCCGAAAGACGAGCTAAAAGGCTAGCTTCAAACTACGGGACGGAGTTTGAAGCTAGCGGATGCTTCACCAGCCAGATTGCTTAAAGACTTTTGGAGGCTCAAGGATTCGGCTTCGAACGAACAGCAGAGAACCAATATTAGAATCCACAACACTAAGGTAAAGGAAAACCGAGAGATCCTAAAAGACCTCATTAATGCAACCTGCTTCCTAGCTAAACAGGAGTTGGCATAGCGTGGTAATGATGAGAGGGCAAACTCCTCTAATCGTAGGAACCATGTAGAACTATTACATGCTTTTGCTGAGAAAGATGAAAGGTTAGCTAGACACTTGGAGACATCCACTCTGTTTCCTAGCTTGTCAAATAGAGTGATAAAATGATATTAAAAGGGAGATTAATGTCGCCATTTGTTGCTGTAGAGGTAGACGAGACAACGGATGTCACAAACAAAGCATAAGATCTCTCTCCTTGAGCTAGGTAGCTAAAAGTTAAGTGAAGGAGGCGTTTCGTGATTGGTGATAGACAGCCCCTGCTGTAGCTACATATGTCTTGGGAGAGAGAGAGGAATTCTCGCAATTCATGAACCTCACCGCACATCACTGACTGGAGCGATATGTTTAGTACAACCACTGAACATCAGCGAGTCGTACACTGTAAGTGTATACCCTCGTGTTAAACAAACGGAGCCATATATCTGCAGGCCCCACCTGCGTAGGGGAGGAGGCTTTGCTGGACTCAGAAGTTCAACCATTTTAAAAGAATGTGATACGATTCACACATCTTCGGGTAGAAATCCTAAGTGATGTATAACTGTGGAAAACTGTGGAAAACATACCAAGTAGCAAAAGAGGCCCAGGGAGGAGCCTCAGGCCCCAAAACTGTATAAAAGCTGGGCAATTTTTAGTCAGTTTTCAGATGTAGCCCGGGCTACTTCTCACATATGGTCTTGTATTGTAACTCTGCAATACACCATCGTTGGACCGTGAACCAGCTGATCCTGTCTCATCTTAGCTTCGTCATGACTTCTCAACATCGACACATTGGTTATTGTTGGTAACATTGGTATGTTTTAGACTTATTTCTGAGCATAGTTCGTAGTTTTCCGGGCCTCAAATACAAGTCACAATGCTACACACTTGGAAACATTTGCATCCGCCTGCTGAAATCCTGCAAGAACCGAACCAGATTTCAGTCAAAATCTCTCCGCCACATATTTATTTACTGCCATGTCAATACGGTCAAAAAAAACAAAACACTGTAGGCATGTTGACTCAGCGGACAGAGCACAAAAGCGCTTAGCACATTAACTAAAAATTGAGCTACCTCGATACCACACATTGCTGAGAGCCAGAGATTCCTGCCCGTCACCCACCTCACAAATGGAACTCCGTGCTTTTATCCCGGCAGTGAGGGAGCTCCGCTGAGCTGTGCTGGTTTTTTCTCAGGGCTTTCCGCCGCTGTGGGACAGGGTTATGTTTTGTTAGCCTGAGGCCATAAATTCCCCAGCAGGGCCGTGTGGGTGTGTTCGTGTGTAAGCGTGTGTGTGTGTGTGAGGGGAGAAAAGAGGCGAATGTAAGAGAAGAGTTGTGTGTGCCATGGGCGACATGTCGCACCTTCACCTGGGTGTAGGAGGCCTGACGGAGGGGTTTAAAAGTTTAAGATGACATCTATAGAAACATGCACGGATTACACACGCCACACGGAGCTTTGGATACACAAATACATTCCTTGGCTCATCTGGACAAAACCACATGCCATATACAGTATAAATTATAGACCACTTCAAGTGATTAAAAGCCCCTGTGCCAAAAAAACAGAAACCAGGAATGACAGAGAAATAGTAACGTGAATGGCCTCCGTCACAGTAGATATTTGTGGGGTTATTTAGCTCCAATATCAATCATATTCAATACAGCAATAAAAGAAATAAAACCACCTAGTCTGAAGGACAGGATAGTGATGGCTGTGGTGAAGCTTTGAACATGTTTGCCTCACTGGTGAACCTCTAACCTTTTTTGTCCCGTTAGCTGGATATCACACATGAATACTTTCTAAATATGTCTGTGCCATATAGCTTTAAATAACAGCTGAAACATGGATCAATTAACTGAAGAATGACTGAACATTCTAGAGTTGTTTTCAAAGCAAATATGCCCAACATGTTTTCATCCCATCTCCTGCCGTGATCAACCAGTTAAACAAGAAAACAAATGATGGATAAATCGATTCACCGAAAATGATTGTTAGTTGCAACCCTACATTGCATGTCTGGTCCAATTCGCTGTCTTTACTTAATTCTTTCATCAGATATAAACTGAGCTGAAACAATATTTAAAGTTTTAAAACCATACCCAGCCCAGCACCCTTTTGTTGTTTTGTTTGTTTCATGTCATCTTGTGAGAATCCGCTGCATCGAACTCATTAATATATGTTAAACGCTTTTAATTTTGTTAGACAATAGACCAATTACTTTATTATGAGCATTGGCCTCCAGTCTTGTCAAGCAGGGCTCTCATTAAAAGCAAACAGATATAATCTCTAACAAAATAAAAAACAAAGCCTCCAATTAAAATCACAGACAGCCATGAATCCTTTTCTTCTGCTTGTTTGTGACAGAACTATTTCTGTTTTTTTTGTTTTTTTCTAAGTGAACAAAAGCAACACTTTCCAGATAATGCTCTCGCCTCTCTTAACACACTGTCATGCTGGCACTTGAGTTGTTATGGAAACAGCTGCTCCCCCTGGGAGATGTTCATCACAATCTGAGCCCACGGTAGAGCGAGTTAACTCCTCAAACACAGAGTAACCAGCGCAGCGGGACACCAAATGTGAATATTCAGCACCCAGACATTTACCTAGATTAGGAGCTTGTTGTGCAGATTACTGCTGCCACACCTCTGAACTGTTGGGTCTTGTTGAGGACTCACAGTATCTTCTTCTATCTGGTTAGAGGTCGGGGGCGGCGGCGAAAAACCTTGAAAGACAGGAACTGATTCATGGGCGACAGGTTGCGAAAGTGAAAACGGGATTCCACAGCAGCAAACTTCAACTTCAGGAGGAAGATTAGGATTAAGATTAGAGAATCTGATTTTTGCACACGAATAATAAGGCGTTTTTCTTTCTTTTTTTTGTGCTGAATACAATTTTTTGCATTAGTTGGCTTTGTTATATTTTGTAATGCACCTTACATACTCATGTTTTCTATGAGAGGTCAAACTTTTATTCATCAAATGAGAACAAGACATTGACAAGGTTAGAAATGATTTTTATTTGAAGTAATAAGTTTCTCCTCCACACTTTGCTCGATCTAAGCAGCACATTTATTTACAGTATTCAAATTCAAATTATGTTCCATCCATTGACAAAGTTGCTCAACCGGTTCAACTTTGGTCTCTTGTAGCGAGCTCTTTGTTGTTTTAGTAAATTGCACTGTGTTGCAATGCGTGTAGAAACCAGAATCTGTTATGACAGGAAGCCATTATCGATTCCATGTAGCGGTGGCATGAGAGTTTTTTTTTCTAGGAAACTGTATTATAGAAATAACATTGTGAGTTTGTCAGCGCAACAGACTTTGAGAAATGCTACTTGCCGAAAGAAAATCTATTTTCACACTATCTATATAATCTATTTTTTCTTTTCTTTTCTTAAGGCAACATGAGAGAAGTCAGTGTTTCTGAAGATGTCAGTTTGATATTTTAGCAACTGCTGTATCAGCTGAAAATCTTGGACATCGTCGACGCATGACCCGTCCGGCTCCTTTTATTTTAAGGTGAAGAAACATTAACTAGTTTGGTTTTTAAGTGTCCCTCTCTGTGCAGTGCTTGTCAACACAGGCAGGCAGGCATTCAGACAGGCCTGCGCTCTTCTGCTGAGCGTCTGCATAGCATTTTGCTGAGGGTCTGCATATTGCAGCAATGACCCCGGGCTCTGGAATGTGGCTGGCTGCCACTCCACCTGCACAGACTTGCTTTGATAATGAAGAAGCGTTTCTCTCCTAGAGGAAAGCAGCAAGTCACTTTTCAATCAACTCATTATATTAGAAAATACAGTTTCGAAACTAAATATTTACAGTGTCCTGGGGGATGTTTAAAACAGTTAAACCAAAAAGACCCTTTCAGAATCGTTTGAGCTCAGGCGATCAGTGAAATCCAGGCCTGTGTCTTTATCTTAACCCTCATAAATACGGGGCCTGCTGCAGCATTACATGTAATAACTCATTTGACTCACCTAGGCAGAAGTTAGAGATTCACACACAAGAGAAGTCTTACCAGATTCTGAGTGAATTCCTCAAAGAAGAATGTGAGCTGGCCAGAAAGTGTTATTCCCCCCGCGAGACTCCGGACCTGACAGCTCGCGTCTTCTCGCTCTTGCAGTCGAGCAGAAAGCTGCAGGTGGCCACTCCCTCACCTCTGCAGCCCCGCTGCTGGAAGGTGGCTCCACTTCCTTATCCATGACATGTACAAACCAGGCGGCTTCCCCTCCTTTTTTCTTCAATATAATGTTTGTCTTTCGTCCTCCTCAGTTGTGTCTTGCAAAAGTTTGTACTTGTAAATTATGAAATGTTATGGTCAGTTTCAAAACATGACAAAGTTCTTGCAAAATGAGAGAAAAAGAAGCATTTGGGCCTAGTTCACTTCAAAAATTACTTTTAATACACAATACACATTTATTACACATTTTCTTTTTCCAAATGAAGGAATTTAGTGTAAAGCATAGTGAATTGCAGATTTCAATGAGGTGATCTGTCATTTATTCTTCAGATAATAATTTGAACCGTCTATACTGTAAAACGTTGAGTAACAATAATGTAATGACAGAGTCTGAACAGCAGATGGCACCGCAAGATTATAAAAATCCACTTTTTGTTTTCAGAAGAGGCCTCAACTTCATTTCATTACATTGACATTCATATATGATTGAACAGAATGAAATATAACCATATGTGTTTATAATGCATCACACATTCATTGATGAATTAATAAATGTTTTTTCACAGAACAGAATTCAAGAATAATCACAAACTGTTAATTTCTAGAGCACACTTCATATACAGGGGAACTCTTAGTGCTTTACATAAATAAAAATGATATAAGAAAAATAAAAAAAACAAGGCTATCAGTGTCAAGCAACAAATAAAATCAGAACTGCATTTTTTTTTTACACTTACCCAATAATGAAATAACCAGCCGATAACGTAATAAGTTATTCTGGCCAAAGTTATTACGTCATTGTTTCAGCACTTTTATTACTGTATTGGACAGCTTTTACTTTATTGTCCTATTACATTTTGAAGAGGGCAGATTTATTAGTTTATCTGCTACAAGGTCATATACAGATACATTTTAAATTAGATTTAAAGGTGATCAGCAATGTTCTAATCCGGGATCTTCAAATTGTTTGTTCCAGATGTGAGCAGCATAGAGACAAGATGTCATTCTTCAACACAGTGGTGATCTGATTCGTTGTTAACTATAATGTAGTTAATGTACTTTTTTGTGCCTTTTTGGACAGGGGCATTCTGGATTAACTCATCACTGATGTAAATAAACCTGATGCAGCATCAGAATAGAATAATTTAATCCCAATCACATCATGTGATATAATATACTCTTATTACCAACAGTTACTTTTTTTTTTTAAGTAAATGCACTTATGTTGTCAGCAGTATGTAGGATAATGGACAATATACATTTGAATGAATGCACATAGAGAAAATAGGTTGTTTTCCATTCCTCTCACAGGCATCTTTATATCCCCCTCATCCTCCCTTTTCCTCGTCGTAGCAACCAACGCTCTCTGTGCCAGAGGGCTTGGCATAGCTGTGTGGAACAGTGACAGCTGTGAGCGGGTTCAAGTCTGGGGCAGAACGAGACCAGGCCACACCCACCGCCCAGCGGACAGAGAGCAGTGTCAAGGGCAAGAATCCACAACAGGTGCCCGTCAAGCTCGGATTTGTATGCGCTCAGACGGTAGCAGGCGCACTAAGCCCCGGACCAGTTACAATGGTTTCACTGTTCCAGCCGGGCTCAATGCGCTCATTAACGCAGACTTTTTGGGACGCTGTGAAAACGCTCCGAATCATCGTGGTCGTGGCCTCCCCCTTCCTCAACCGTTTTGTGTGCTCGTGGCATTGGTGCTGCCGCCCTGTATGGGGCTGTGCTGGTATTTAGAAACATAAACTGGAGTGGGGGGGTGGGTACACAGGTGGCCCTCCAGCATGCCTGTGCAGAGCATCTCTCCAGGGAGTCTGGGCTGTTGAATGAAAAGTATCAGATATGTTATGGCAGTGTGCAGCAGGAGAGGCGACAATATGACTCTGTTCACCCTGGTCATTCAGTCCTTTCACAAGTAAATAACATGATGATACAATGAAAAACATTCAATTACACGCTGTCTGGGCTTTATATGGTTAAAGGCTTAACAATTTGTCAATATTTCTCAGATGAAGTGATGGAATGAGACCTGAAGATTTTAATTGTGTTAGATCGCAATGTTAGAGAAATGCACACTGACCGTATTCAGAAAATGTTAAAGCTTAAAACCAGCTTTCAGAAGTTATGTTAAGTTGTGATGTCACAACTACACAGTCACTGCCCACTCCCATATTCTCAGCCATTCAAATAAGCCAACCAAAGGAGAGGCTCATTATATATAAGGAGATAGACACAAAAATATCTGTTCTTACTAGAGGGCCAGAAGGGAGATGTAAAACTACATTGAGATGTATTTTTGGTTCTTAAAACCATAAAACACAGGAAGTACAAGTAAGATCAATAAGGGTACTATATACTATATAGAAGTAAAAGCAATACTCAATATAGGAGCAATCCTTTACAACTTAAAGTTGTGCAGTGATAATTAAACTTCAAGCAAATTAGAAGTTCGATCTGAGCGATATATTGTATTATTAATTTTAATGAGCCATTAACGTTTAAGCAGTATTTTCTCAGTTAATGCTAACTTTAATTGAAAACAGGTTAATTTGTTCCGAGAGTTTATTTTATAAAGTTGTATGGTTATGTGTCTCAATCACACACAGATAAAATGTCATTGTTCAAAGTAACTCTGAAAACACAAGCCTCAGATAAATGTAGCATAGTAAAGGATTCCATGTCACAGAGTGCAACAAGTGACTTTTTTATTCGTTGTTTTTTTGTGTGGAGCTGTACGGCAACAGGCCTTCTCTTCATTCCGAAATGTGTTAGTAGCATCAGTTTTTTGTTGGTTTCTGTTCGGGTGATTTGTTGAGAGTAGAAAAAATCTTGAATATTACCAGACTTGGTTTACTACTGATTCATTCATGTTTCCCATTGCAGTAGTGAGAAAAAATGTGAAGTAAAAGGAGTAAATGCTCAAGTATGATATTTGTGTGTGTGTGTGTGTGTGTGTGTTTATCTTTTCTCTTTTTTTTTGTTGATATTCTTTTATAGCAGTTCTGCCTCTGTCCACTAGAGGATTCATAACACAAATAATATGCATCCAATGCGGTCTGTTGTTTTCAAAAGCCCTAATGAAGTTTTGTTACACCGGTGTGACACTTTTGCCCAGAACATCTGATGGTGTTCATGACCCAAAGAGTAAATATTGTGGTTTGGATATAACACATCTTGACCCTATTTTAAGAGTTTGCTCTTTTAGAGGAATGAAGTGTTATAAACGCTGTGATGTCCGAGCATCCCACCCACTAATGGCCACTGTCCCCACCCTGAAGCTTTCTGTGCAAATGGTCAGCATGGAATGCTTTGATCTGGTAGGTCTCTTCCCTCTTTCCAACTAGAATATCTCCTCCTGTCTCTTTAATAATGTCGAGAATATTTATCTTTCCCTCGATGGTCATTAAATCCACATTCCTCCACCCGTGACCTCTGAAGTCCAAATGTTGCTGACATCACTTCTCTGAGTAATGGTTAGCTATGACTAGTTCATGTCTCTCTATTTGTTCACCTTGCTGGACACCTGCAAGACAAAGAAACTAAAGAGCAGAGTGCCAGAGGGGAAAAGGGGGGAACTATTTGGTTTGTGTAGCAGGTGTGTAGGATCTTTAGTGTGTGTGTGTGTGTGTGTGTGTGTGTGTGTGTAAAGGGGGGGCCGCAGATTCCCTTCCAAACTCAGCGGGAGTCCACAGTGTTCACCGAGGTGTGAAGTGGCCCAGGCCAGGAGTGGATTATAAACCTGGGCTGCATTACAATGGAGGTGAGAAGCAGCGGGGGGCCCCACATTACACTTCAGCAAACAAGACAAAATGCACCAGAATACCCCCATGCGTATCCTTAAAGAGACATTTGAATAGAGGCCCATTGTTTGAAATGATATACAATTGAGCCTCCTATAGGAAAGAGCAAAGGTCACGGTGGTGGTTAAATGGCTCCCATCGTAAAATCATCACACAACTGCCTGGTCATTAAAGACAGGTTAGACTAGTAAACAACACAGGTTAGATAAGGCTGCCAGCATTACAAAAAAGCTGCTTGAGATTTCACACTGAGCCTTGAATGTTGTGGAAATTGACCCATCAATAAAGGGGAGGTTTAACTTTACTATGCTATGCTTTACTTTGCTTTATCTGTTGTTGAATAGTTTAATGTAATGTGTTTCTGTTGTTGTTGCACAGAAATACACAGAAACAGAGTAGTGATAATAATTGACACTAAAAAAGCATTACCACTGTGATTTAGGTGACAGAGATAAGGTACAGGCAATTTTATTAATCCCAGTTTGGAGAAATTTAAGTAAATGGTTAAAATAGATTCTTAGAATACTCAAGTAAAACACTAGACTAGTCTATACATCATGAGTGCAAACAAAAATGAACAATGAAAGCAATAAAGTACTAAATAATGTAAACACCAGCAAAACCAGCAACTCTAAAGTGTAGTTAAACCAAAGTCACAAATGACGGTAGGAAAGCACCTGAGAAAAAACAAAAACGGAGGGGAACTTTATGAGTGGAAATGTTGACAATAGAGGAACAAATCGTGGCATTAACTGTGTCTTCCAGGAGTCAGGGTTTCACCATACATGATTTGACACTTTTCCTTGGTTTTAATAAAATTTGTGAGTTTCTAAGTATCAAAAATTGTCTTAATGTAGGTTTTTAACCACCCCAAATTGTTTCAATGCTGTGATTTAATGGTTTTGTCACGACCTGATCCATCATTGCATGAATGTGTGTGAATAGGTTAATAGGTGTTGTAAACCTGAGTGGTCATTAATATTAATGATATGTCCTCTGACTTCCTGATTCTCTGTGGACTAAGAGTTTTTTTTTTTTTAACATGGGACAGTATTTATAGAAAACCCACAACCACAATGGGTACGTACATAAACCCAGTATCAAAAAAATATGTACAACATGTGAGATGACTACAGAAGAATCAAAATGAATGTATGTTTCTGTTACAGAGGAAATCTAGTTAGTATGTTGTAAAAATGCTTTATTTAAAGCCTAAAACAAGACCAAACTGGACCAAATTGGCAAAAACTATAATAAATACGTTTTTAACTTGTAAGTTAAATTATCCACAATGCAAAGTTCATTGATTAATAAAATATGAGTTAAAAGATCAGCGAAGATTTTGTCTCTGAAATCATAGAAAGGATCATTACAGAACATGAAGAATATTTCGGGAAGATTTCTAAAAAGGAGATTATAAAGGACCCAATTAAATAATTGCATAAACAGCTCAAATCTAAATTAAATTTAAAATAGTAGTTAGTTGCAGTCCTACTACTGATATTATATTAAATTTTTCTCGTATTATATTGGTGATGTGGATATTGACGATATATATTGATACTGTAACAGTGACATTGTGTTAATACAGATAAAATGTTTTTTCTCATGTAGTATATGGATAAAACTATGTGCTGCCACCATATGAGGTTTTTTTTTTCAATTTTAACAGAATAATATAAACATTCTAATCAGAGCAGCTTTAAGCCACATTATTTGTACTAACCACTGAATGTGTGCTTTCATTATTATTTATAATATGGTCACAGTGAATGAGGTGTTAATTTAGCTGCCCCATAACTTCTTTTGTGGGATGACTCTCACTCGTATGAGGTTTGAATTCCAGGTCATACACCTGTTATTCTGAAAATACACGAATATAGTTATTTTTGGCATGGTAACTTAAAACGCTCTGGTTACATAAAGTCACCGCCCTGTTTAGAGCTTTATTTTACTTTCCAGTGACACCGCAAGGTCAGCGCGGTTTCTCTCCCAGCTTTGTAGTGGAGATTTATTTTGAATTTTTCATGAGATGACTCTTTTACCTGTCACTGTACTGTCCCCCCGCCGGGACAGCCTGAGCGAAACCCTCACGGGACGCCGTCCGGCGCGAGCGCATTCAAGGAGGGTTGGGACACGTACACGGGGAAGTGATGGCATGGCCGGCATGCTCTGCTGGATTTTATGAGCGTCAGCTGCCGTCTGCATCAGATGGTGTAATAGCATGACAGAGGTCAGGCCTCGCCGGTGATGGGATCAGGGGCAGCAGCTTAAGGGGTGGGGGGAGGTAGTATGTGTATGATTATTAGAAGGTACAAGTTCTACTTCAGGGGCCCATTCTGAGGTTTACTTTTCCAACTATTCATGACACAGTATACAGCTTTTTTACAAACAAGCAAGAAACTCAGTTTGTATGTGTTTTAATAATAATACATTTTATTTTAAAGTGGCTTTCAGAACACCCAAGTTCACAGTACAGGAAGCATAAAAGAAGATGAGAAGAGAGTCTGAACTGAGGAGTTTTAAGTTTTGATTTAAGATGGTTAGGGGCGGGTGGCGGAGATTTCCAGAGGCACGGGGTTAAGAGAGGTGGAGGGAGGAGGAAGATCCGAGGGAATGGGATGGAGTGACAATATGTCGAAGGTCGGAGAGGTATGAAGGGGTTAGCTTATGGTTCATGTAGAGGAGGAATTTATAGGAGATTCTCTCATTAGACCGGGAGCCAGTGGAGTTGCTGAGGGATGAAGGTGATGTGGTGGGATGAGGTGACGATCCAGGCAGCAGAGTTCTGAACCAGCTGGAGTTAATGAAGAGAATTTGGAGGAAGGAGAGTCGCTGGTATGGGGGATGAGGGAGGGGTGAGGGAGGGGCGGATACGACCGATGGAGCAGATGGAAATAAGCAGACCAGATGATGTTATTGACATGAGACTGAAAAAATAACAAAGCTGTGATGATGGAAAAAATGTCAAATTCATATAGGGTGGATTTGGTGTCAATTGCTAAGAATTCAGTTTTATTGCTGTTAAGTTTTAGAAAGTTATAGTTCAATCATGTTATAGTTCACTCACGTTTTTATTTCAGGAAGACAGGAGGTGAGGGAGGGGAGGTGGGAGTGTAGAGTTAGGTTTGCAGGAAAGGGAGAGCTGGGTGTCATCTGCATCTGAAGCAGTGGAAATTAATGTTAATTTTATTGAAAATATGGTCGAGAGAGAATAGGTAGGTTAGGAAGAGAAAGGGCCCCAGGACAGACCCATGGAGGACACCTGACCCATGTTTAAACATTCATATAGTTCACTTATTTAACGTATTAATAGATTTTAACCACATTTCCAAAAAAATGGGACCTAAGCAATTTCAACCAAAGCATCATTAAGTCCACCTGCCAATCGAGGCGTATGGTCCTCCATTATAGGATGTAAATTATTAAGCTTGTAGCTGGGTGGACTATCCATTCTTTTTATGCACGTGTCCATTTTTCTCCATTTTGTCCTGCTTATGCTATTCGTACTAGTAAGGTATGCACAATATGCTGTTTCAGGTGGAATTTATGATAAAATGGGCAGATTACATGGACAAAGACTTTAGCAGAAAACGTGAAAAAAAATCTAATTAAAAACTCACAAATAAAAAAGCAAAAAATGCAGTAATATGTTTTTAATGCTTTCAGCACCACATTCACTGGGAAAAAGCAAAAAGCAGAAAAGCTAGACACATAAAAGTAAAACGGTCTCTATGGGAGAAAACATGTTTTGGTCTTTAACGCCATCACACCTTCACAGTTTACATGGCTCGTGCAGCGGATTCTGAACGGAATGTCCCTTGAAACAGAGCCGAGCACAACAAAACACACTGTAGTTGTGTCCCTATTAAACGAGGATAATGCCATTAAAGTAACTATTGGAGCACTTTCCGTCAATATGAAGGCATGAAAGGAGCGCAGATAAACATCCACTCATGCTTCTCTTGAAAAAAGGCTCTGTGCATGCTCACTCACGCCTGCGTGCACACGCACACAAACAAAACACGCTTCCCTCCCCTCGCCAAACGCCGCCTCGGAGAGAGGACTGGGGGGAGGGGGGAGGGGCAGCGGGAGGATGATGTCACCCCTGTGGACGGCTTAGCCGGGGCTTGAGATAATGGTGACATTTCAGGGTAGGTGATGTCATTCTTCCACTGCTACCTCCTCCTCCTTTTCTTCCCTCTCCTGTCTTCCCTTCCCCCCTCCCTCCCTATCGTCATCACCAGTGCAGGTGGCTGGCCAGGCTCTTTGAATCCCAGCGCAGGAGAATTAGCTTTTCAATAGGCTCAGAGCACACAGGCAATGCGAACCCCCCCCCGTGCTGTGCTCATAGCTGTGATGTGTGAGACTCTTAATGTGAGTGGGTGTTTCAACGTGGGTGTTATGTTTTTCAGTCTCTCTGTGTGTGTTCATCTCTTTTTTGCTGTTTAACCAGCATTTTTTTAATGTTTTGAAGATGTCAGCTTGAAGATGACTTCGTATGTTATCCTTACATGTCTGTAGACCACCTTTAATGTGTGTGCCAGTATATGTACTGTAGCGTGCATGTGTATGTAGATGGGATCGTAGTTGCCCGCTGAGACCAATCAAGCAGTGAGCTGCCAAGCTGCAGGGCCGGTTGGCACCGAGTCCCTCGCTGAGCTCCTCACCCTCAGGATCTGCCCGTTTAAGGTTTCCCTGACTTCACACATCCCCCATTTCTTCTTCAGAAATGTATCATATTATTTATGACAGTAAGTGCGATTAGGGCTTAAATGTTTCTATCCGCTCCAAAACGCATTGTGCTGGCTTTAAAAGTAAAAAAAAAGCATGCATGCAGTGCAGTGGGGAAGTTGTATTCAAAGAGGATTCAAAAACAGGACACGTGTGCATTTCTGCAAAAAAAGCAGAAACATACAGTGCAGCGATATACAACAATAACACAGGTCTCCACTCAGTGATATAAGGAGGCAGCTATACTTTCCAGAAAGTTTAATCCAAAGGTTTAGTGGGCATTTGCATATTATGTAGATTGGGTTTAACCTACTTCAGCGCACTGGGCTGATTGCCACAGATAGCGATGCTTCAAAGCCCAAAGGCTGTTGTACCTCTAGTCTCACCACCGCTGAGCCGGAGGCTGTTCACCGGCTGTATTTTTATCCCTGAAAACTCACTCCTCTAGTGCACTGCACTTTCACTCTGCCAAGTTCTGGTGCGCTGTCTTTCTTCCCTTGTCGAGAGGACTCAAAGCAGCGTGTGTGAGCTGTAAACAAGTTCCCACCCCCCACCCACACCACACACACACAACACACACACACACACACAGGCACACACACAGGCACACTAGGGCTGTATCTGGGCAAAAAGAGCTTTCTGAAACCATAAGCATCTGTCTTATCATATGATTGCATTTTCATATGTCACACACTTGAACCACGAGGCACAGAAGGCTTCCCTTCACACCTACAGGAAGTCAGCCGGCACATGTTCTGACTGCAGAAAAGAACAACTGTCCACGAATGTGTGAAGAATATGAACATGAGCAATAACAAGGCAGCATGGCAACACTGCTGAATTACAGGGCACGTTATTCACTCCTCGGCAGCTGAGAATATTCACAATAATAGTGTATTAATAGTTCTGCAATCTGCAATATTTATTCCTTATGTAACACTTCCTTTTATATGTAATTATGTTAGATTGAACATATTACATTCCACATCAGCACATTTTTAATGAACCGTAAAGAACGCAGCTCACATTCATGCTGTGGGAATATCAGCAATGCACGTGAAGCTTTAGAAATGCATTTTCAAATAAAAATAGCTTGGAAATATTTTGTTGCATAACAGTGATATTAGGTTTAAGCTAATGACTGCATGTACTTTATGTTGAATACCAAGGCTGTAAGACAAGCTTTCTGTAGAACAAAGTCCTTGTTGCGTGTTTGAGATTTAGATACAATGCGAGGTGCACAAGGGAAAGTATGTGCTGTGCACGTTTGTTTTTCCATCTCATTTGACCTGGATGTAAGATTTCCCTGCACCATCAGGAGAGTTGCACCCATACCCGGTGTGAGATGAAAGTAAATTATTGAATAATGACACGTAATGTGGGCGCTTACACGCCGGCAGCCGTGTTGACTAATCAAAAGCTTTCAGTCGTCCCAGAAATATTTACTCTGAGCAGAAGGAAATTACCTTTTCCAAGTGTTGACAGAATCCGAGAATTAAAAGCATTCAGCAAGAAGTGCCGGGAGCGTGGGAGTGGCTGGCACCGCGCGTGGCGTGCACCAGCCACTCATACGACGAGCACTTCACCGTTCCAACCCGCTGCGTTGCACCTCGGGGGACACTCTTTTTCAACCCTGAAAAGCAAAGTTGAGTCGATATACATCATTTTCAGGTTTTGATTGCCTCACCTGACGCGTGACAGTTGTGTCGGTGACTAATGGGATGCTGCATCAATTATTGAGCCGACGTAACATACTGCACATGCTTTTGAGGTATTCACTGTAAATCATTCATATCTCGGTGGCTTTTCTTCACATATTCACTCCCTAGTTGTGTGTGCTTTTAACCTTACAGGAACACACACGTTGCGGGAAGGAAATGAGCGAGAGGGGGTTGCGACGTGTGACGGGAAGTTGTTTTTAATTTGCCAAAATAACAAACAGGTGTGCTTGCATTGCCACTATTTGGGTAAACACACACACATGCGCGCGCACTCAGATGTAATGACAGATGGCATTCTCAACCCAGGAATGTTCATCCGTGATACACTGGTAATCATGAACGGAGGATCCCCCAGGATGCAGCGCTGTCAGGCTGATGGACTCATTAGACACGCGTCAACGTCTGTATAGGTGTGGGCCTGTTGTTCCCAGCCCCGGGCTGTTTGTGACACAGTTTTCCCCCCACACTGGATGGATATTAGAAACACTAATTAAGATGTAGAGATCGGGCACTTGAGGAACCTCGTAGCGAATGCTCCCAGGGTCCTGCAGTTAGTTCCACATTAATAAGTCGCAGTGCTGGCACGGAGCTGCAGGGAAAACTGTTCAATTAATCGAAGCAAGTCAGGGAACAGCAAGGAAATTGAGCCATTTTCTAATATAATATTTAATAAAGGGTTTAGTTTTTAACTAATAGCTTCATGTATGGTTTATAAATCATAAATCCATGTTTTATAGATTGGTAGCAGGACAGATTATGATATGTTAAAGAAAACCACTTAAAGCGGTGTATGTCCTCCTCTTCCTCTTTTTCATTTGGTCCATTAATTCATCTTGATGGCTTTCTAGAAAGTGAGAATTATGGACCTTTTTAATGAGTTAATAACATTAACTGCAGACTTGATGGCTCATGAGAAAGTGCGGAGGTCACTAACGAAGCGGCTTGAATTTTTCACTACGTAATTAAACCATGATGAAATATTTCAACAGCGTTAACACAATAAACTTTAAGTGAGACTATGTAAAGCTAACTTAAAAAAAACTTTACTTTGTTAACAAAATGTTTTTTTTTTTCAAAGTCACACTCAATACACAACACTGCACTTCTTAGTGAGACTGGTATTGATCTTTTCAACTAACTTGGCAAAAAGTAAATGAGAATAAACTCCATAATGTCATCTCAAAAGTCCAAAGCTTTCTTTTAGAAGTAGTTGGACATCTGGTAAACTTTTTCCTAAGGTCAAGAACACACAAAAATGTAATAACTCTTTTGATTATTCATTTTTTTTGCTCAATGTTAAGGGTTTAATGGTTTAATTAGATACAATTACATTAGAGCTTGTACTTGCACAGCCAAAATATTATTATCATGGCACCACTGCCTTTAAAGGCCGCAGACTCAGTGCCCCGACTGGTTCCAACTAACAAAGCAACACACATTCCTGAGGTGGATTTCCCCTGACCAGGTTGACAACATGCCCGAGGAATGTAGTGATGCACTGGTCTGGGCCCCTGTTTTTTTTTTTTAATCCCTGACACCCATTGTTGGCCATCTGGGTTGTGGCTCTTCCTGTGAACCCCCCTCACCCCTCACCGCCCCTATATGTGCTCACGGGTGATGTTTTTGAACTGCAGGTGCCTCCTGAGGGGTCAAGGGGTCCCAGAGGGAAACCACAGACGAGCCACTTAGGGGATGACATCACTTAATCCTGACGTGTCAACGCTTCAATCACCACACGAGTGCTGGCCGTGTATGGTGGCGTGTCGCCTGTGCGTGGGGGGGGGTTCCTGATGTCATTGTTTGCCTCCGCTGCCCCAAAGTCCCGTCCGCCCACCTAAAAGCGAGGCGAAAGTTTGCGCAGCTATTTCTGTCCATGCCTCTCCTCTTAACTTTCTACTGAGCAAACATTCCCCTCCTCAGCTAATTTAGGACGAGGGCTTCAAAGCCGTCACTCTTAAAAAAAACATTCCTACTGGCAACCTGTAGAACTTTTCAGGAAAAAGGAGTCAGCTTGCGGATGCTGCGGCAGGCGTTCATGCCCAAACTGGACAGATGAGGTTTGCTTTTTTGGTAAATGAAGCTGCGCCGTAAGAGCTTTTAGGAGTAAAAATACTAAACCTGTTCTAAAAGAGAAATAACAGAACAGGGACATAATGGGTTGGATTTTACTAAAGAACACTGCAGATGACAAAGTTCCATTTAGATAATAATGAGATTGAAATGTAAAATTCTCACAGACAGATGTGTAACGTAACTTGTGCCGTGTAGAGTACAAATTGTTATCTGAGGAAGTTCAAAAGTAGAAGCTCATTTTCCTCACTTCCTCAAACACGACGCGCGATAGAATGCACATGTTGAGTCGGCGGTGACGTACCATACGTTCGTGCTTTTCTCTTACACGCGTTCATTACGGGTGGGTAGCAGCTCTTTGTCGTGACCTCTGATTATTCGTTCTGATTTGTGAGAAATGGGATGAGTGCGTCCTGTGCCGGCGGCGACAGTCACACATAGGGAGCTAAAGGTCATCTGATGCATGTGACCTCAGGGCCCCCATTCCTCCTTCAGCAATCAAACCATAATTATTCCTTAAGTCATGGGCTGATGGGCATCAAATGAGGCTGAATAGTTTGCTGGGTCCTATTGCAGCAGGTAAATTTAATTTTTCTAGTACTTACCACATGAGTAGACCCAGTTTCTTTAGTACTCTTATATACTTTTTTTAAGAAAAAAGAGGGTCCAAGTGCTGTATCGCCCTTCATGGTGGCAACCATGAAAATTGAATTGTATGCTGGATCCTATTTCATTTTTCAAGTACTTACCACATGAGTAAATGCAATTTTTTAATATGCCTATATACTTAAAAAAAACAGCATCATCAACTGGATCCAAGTGCTGTATCGCTTCTTCATGGTGGCAACAAGTCTCCCGCTCTGTGTGAAAGACACTGTAATTTAATGGCGGTGTCATCCGTAACGCAACCCTATTCATGGCTTGTTTACACGTCTTCTTTTGATCTGGCAGCAGCAGCGGTTGTGTTATACCAGGCGCGGCGGCAGTGTTTGTCGGGAGGGGCGAGGCACATGCTTATTCAGAAGGATTGCACAGGCTAACAATGAAAAACAAATCATTCAGGGACCTGTATGCAAAATGAGGCGTGAATGCTGCCATGAGGAGCACGGATGCCGCTGAAACCAAGCAAACGTTGTTTATTTCATTGTAGCCGTGAAGTGTGGCCTGAACTGGCACAAGCGTTATATCTCCACGACATAGATCTAATGCATCCCTGACGTGCGTTTTGTAGCCTCACTTTTATATACAGAAACAAACATTAACGTGGGTAGAAAGATTACTCCGCATTTTTGCATACACAAGTATCTCGCACAGCTTCATTCATCTATTCAGCTACACTTTCAAGCAAAAAAAGTCCCCAAAACTCCTTTTTTTTGTGAACCACACAGGAAATGAGGTCACCTCCGCCGTCGAGTCACCGGCTACTAAAAATATGACATCATTGTGGGTTTGGTTACGCTTGGCTCCCCTGTAGCGTGTGTGTGTGTGTGTGTGTTTTGGGATAATTTGTTTTTTTGTGATGTCGCTAAGGTTATAGATAATAAATCATTCCCGGTATACCTTTTTACTGTATTCTAAATTATACAATGACTTTAAAATAAAAAAAATCATTAAAGCTCCTGTAAAGATGATTTTAACTCTTATGAAACCTCTTGTGAAACCTGAATGATGTCTTTTTTTAAATTATTATTATTCGTTTGATTTTATTAATTCATCTGCCATATCAATAGTCACATATCTGCATAGAATATCATGTTAGGTGTATTTTTGTAGGTTGGTGCAGGTGGTTAAAAACAAATTTTACTCTTTTGTATCTTTTTTTTGAGAAAAAAATCTCCATCTGGGCTTAGCTACAGAGAAAACTCTACCTATCTCCTGCTGCTTTTTGGACACAGTGAAGCATATTTCAAAAAAGCTGCTCACTCTGTCCATTTTGCACCCACATCTGTACTCCCATTCCCCCGCCACTGAGAAGTGGAGGCAGCCACGCTGACAGTTGCCTCTCTTCAAAGTGTCTTTTAATGGCACGTCAATTCCTGCTTCCCCCGGGGACGGTAGCCGGGGAAAGACGAGGCTGACTGTGACTGCCGGCTACGGAAGACCAGCCAGCTGTAGCTCACATTCACTTTGCCAAACCCCCTGCTCACTCTCTCTCAAGTAGGCAGAGACACATTCGCCTTGGTGAACTCCCGAATTCAAGTCACGGCTGTCACGGTGATGCCTAGCTGTACATGGCGCTCCTGGATCGGGATCGTTTGATCTGCTCACAGGAAAAAAAAAAGGCTCTGAGCAGAAGACAATCAAACGATGTCTCCAGCCATTACTGATACTCCAGTACCTACCTGGTATTCTCTATTATTAACTAGACCAAGGAGAAATCCCTCGCAATTAAAAAACCCCACCGCAGAAACGGCTTCATGAATATTTGATGCCGTTTCGTCCCTAAGACGGGTCCTGAACGCCGCTCATTATCCTATCTTATGCTGTCCTCTCCTGACTTGCCTACATTTGATCTGTAACATTCATCGGTGTGTACCCCTTCTACTTCATGTTTCGCATATATAAAATGGCCTGGGTGGAGTAACGCGTTCCTAACGTGTTGAGGAAAATTTCATACCTCTGTCACATCAATATTTGGAGTGCGGTGTAGCCGTTCCTCCCACAAACACCCGGCGAATTCAGAGCATTAATTTGACCGAGCGCAAAGCTGCAGGAATGTGCTGCTCGTCAAAGAGCAGGTGGTCCCGGCCACATGTGTGTTTGTCAAACCCTCCACCTGAGACGGAGGCACATCTGTTGAAGCTGCACAAGGGGATATTATGGGATCGTGGCATCCCGGCAGACAGACCGCTTCCTAACATCTGCTGCCCATGTGTTGCACGCGGCAAGTGACAGAGAGCCGAGTATGGCTCAGTCACCCAAAAAACAAAGCCCTTTGGGGAAAAAAAGGAAAAGAGGAGAAAGCCAGAGTAGACAGTCAAGTTAATTTGATGCTCAGTCATGCAACCTCCTTCTCCTGCCTTAAATTGACCCGAAAATAGAATTTTGCGAGCATATAATTTCTCTGTGGTAACAGGATCACTGAAAAATTGACAAATTTCTGCAAAAGCCAATGCTCAGGGGGTGCGAAATTACATTCAGCGCATTCAAACATTTTGAGGTGTGAAGCGTGGTGGGTGTTAGTTAAAACGCTTTTCATCATCGCCACTCCAGTGTGCTCCGACTACGCTGCCGGATAATGGCTGCATAATTAAGACAACCTCACACTTTCTGAAATCATGCCCCGGACTGACACGGCTCGGTTACAGTACGTTTCTCATTTCCTTCAAAGATATTTCCCGCCTCTTTATTTCCTGAGGAAGACTGAAGGAAATCGGGGCTCGTGCTGCGAGCCTCTGTGGTTCACGGTGAGTGTCACCACTTTAATGTGAGGAGTTTGCAGCCGACGATGTGGGCAGAGTCTGTCCTCAGATCTTCTGAGGCGCCGGTAGATCAGAGGGCGGCTGTCACACCTCCGGGCGATCTGCAGCAGCACGGAGGAGATCCTTCATGCTGACCCCCCTGAGATGCACCAGGGCTGCCCAGGAAGCTGCGCCAGTGTGAGGGCTTTCAAAAAGAAAAAAGGGGCGGCTGCTAAATTGATTTCTGGTTGCTGTGTCTCTAAACCATGTCAAAGGGGCGATGTTGTGAAATTCTAGTGAGTCTTTTATGTTGGCTAATCCAAGACTCCGTAATTGATCATCCTGATGAATATTTTTTTTTAAAGTTGCTATGTAGGTCAGAGCTGCATTAAAAAAAAAAAAGAAGCGATTGAAGTTCCCAGCATTTAAAATTCTCTTTCCATGAGAAGGATGTTAAGTTTTTTAATAATAACAACCTCGCAGTTGGTGCGTCATGATGATAAGAACAGTGCTGAGCAGTATTTGGAGAAAGATTTTTCAAGCAAACGTTACAGTCCTGTATTTAATATGAATGAATATTGTGGATGTTAATCCCTTCCTTAGTGCCTCCTGTTATTTGCATGATAATGCGGCATCCTGTGGAATCAAAAAAACTAAAAGAGGAAATGTGTGCGTCTCTGTGTCAGTGACAGGATTTTTGCTGTCCATTCACAGACCTGTCCAACAGATTTCATTTTTTATGCTCTCTC
This sequence comes from Eupleurogrammus muticus, assembly GCA_036785175.1. Taxonomy (NCBI): domain Eukaryota; kingdom Metazoa; phylum Chordata; class Actinopteri; order Scombriformes; family Trichiuridae; genus Eupleurogrammus; species Eupleurogrammus muticus. The sequence goes on along the minus strand of JAYKQN010000001.1, from coordinate 42,885,955 downwards.
TGCCAGTTCTTTTTATGCGACGGTGATATGCTTAAAATGCTGAATGCACACTGTTTTCATGGAGACAATACGTTTATGTTTTATTTCCTGGATTGATTCCCCCTGGCTGTGAAGCCTGGCTTGGTGCTCCTCTGTATCCAATTAGCTTCACGCAGACAGCAAAGGTGATCCTCTACAGGCCTAACAAAAACAATAAAAGTTGAATAGGTCATTTCACGGATGAGCACAGTGTACCGTTTATCCCCCCCAGAAACCAAGGATATGTAAATCCCTCCAGCTTGGAGAAATGACGTCATGCAAAACATAAAATCTTCAATATTGTGCCACGCTTCTGACAAGGAACCAAGACTGGTGAAAGATGGAGCCGCGTATTGAGAGGGAGGATTTACAATCCACTTAAATGCATCTTTAAATTAGGTGAGTCATCTGATGCTCTGGGCCATTTGGAAAGGCCTTCAAGGGTTGTTTGTCTTGGAAGTCACCCGCTCTGACATTAATGAGGCCCTGGGAAAGAGGGAAAAAGAAGATAGCCGACCTTTAACACGTTAGATAAAGGTCTGTGTAGGATATAAAATAATTTTGTGCTGACCCAGTTAGAGCAATGTCTGCAGAATTTCTTCGGGTGCTGACAGTTCACAATTCAACTTTGAAGATCATACCCTCTGATGTCAGATTGTTTTATGATATAGGGCTCGCTAGACTCCTTTTTTACTCTAAAGTCTGTTGCAACAGCTAAGATCCATTTTGACAGTGGATATATAGTGGAAACTAAAAATCCAAGATTTCACAGGAGTGCATTTCCCTATGAAAAGTCCTCTTGTGATGACTACTTAACGCTTTGTGTTCTCTGTCTCCCTTCTCCTCAGGCTACCTGGGAGCCAGGGGAATTCTAATAGCAATTCATTTGGGAAACAAAGTCAACTCCTATCATATAAAGCAGCATCGCGGAAAGTTGAAGTTAGTTAATCATGTAATGTAGCTTGATTCGCTTGTCCAATTTGGGGCAGTGGAAATGTTCTATAACCACAACACTGACATATTGTAGTGACATATTGTCACCTTTAAAGTTGGAAAACTGTCCACATCCAGTGGGACCATTATCATTCATTTGTAGCCATTTTTATGAACAACTGATTAACCAATAACCAACATTGACTGTCTTTTAGCTCAGTTTCTGGTCTCCATCGACCATCATTGCTGAGGGGGATGTCTTGCTAAAATCAATGGGAAGCGAAACAGTAAAGTTGCGGCAATAAAAGCGAAACAAGGTGCAGAAAGAAGCTGAGTTTCCCATCATATTATGTGTGTTTCTCACAACAAGTGACACCTTTCATGTTCAACTGGTCACAAGATTCCTTGTCAACATAAAGATATCGATTACAGCCCCAATAAAGTCCATCATACTTTGTTGCACTTTCCTCATTGTGTGCACTTGAAACATCTAAACCTGAAACTAATGTGGTATTATACAACATCATTGTGAATTAATCCTACCTTGTGGGCTGTGGTTCTAATATATATGGACCAGGGGTGGCCCTTTCTGTACAATGTAATACAAATCAACAGCACCACAAACCAAAATGGCCATAAAGCTATCATTGTAAATCATAGGATTTATTGATAGCCCTATGCAAAACCTTTTTGTCAGCACTTATGCATATCTTGCATCACCTGTCGTGAGTGATATTTCCTTCATGTCATTACAGGAACAATATATTTTCTGTCAGGATTACATAAAGCGTGAAAATAGCTCCAATTCAATTTTCTAAAATGAAAGCGCGGAATAAATAACACACCCTCTTGCTCGCCACAGTGCAGCGTTTATTGTGAAAAGTGAAAACAAATTCTGTCATACGGATGCAGTTTATCTCCCAACCCTAGTAAACTCATTTGTTAGGGACCTATGAGCAATTTCTGTGTTGGATGGTGATGTTGTTTTTACTAATCATAGCTGTATAATACACCCGCCTGAGTGAGTTTTCGCCCGCAGTCATGTTAAATTAGGCAGTATGCATAGCATGCTAAATTCACAGGAATTATGTGAGTCCTTCTCTCCCCCAACTCATTAACTATTCAATGTGAACTCCTGATCCTGCAGGGTATTGACATTAATTCCCTACTCTACTGGAGCAAGCAGTTTGGAATGTGTTAAAAGACTTCGCCGGGGCTGTGTTTAAAAGCTAAGTTTTCCAAAACAAACTAACCGTTTGATCACTTTGTTTCTCGCCACGGCTTCAATGAATGCTGCATTGTTACAGGAAAAGCAAATTATGCTCTTCACTGGCCCATATCTATAACAGGTAGGACAATAACAAGCTCATCAGCGGCAACAATGGGGAGAGCAGATGCGCTGTTTAACAAGTTGTCGATCACAGCCTTTAATCCTGCCCCGACATGATGAGGTAGACTTGTTACTAGGATCTGGTTCTGCTCCTGCCTGTCTAAACCAATCCCATCCTAGCAGAGCGGTCTAAGCCTTGACCTTGGGCAGTGGATTTCCTTGAGGGCAGGGTGGCCACTCTGGAAGTTCAACGACCTGGCTGAGAAAACGGAGTATCTACTGCTGAGGCAGGCAGAGAAATGTATGAATGACTGCAAGAGAGGAGAGCTCCAAGCCAATCGGAATTAAGAGGAAATCCGGGGGCCAATCAGAGCGAGCTTCTCTTCTCTCCCTCCAGCGTCTCCCTGACTTCTTCTCCTGACTGTTACCAGGTCACTGTGCCTGCCCGCACCTCGGAATAATCTGTTTCATTGGGTCAGTGTGCCTCTCACAAGGCGCCTGACTGGCTGGCTGGGCCTACGCGGTTGCTAGGGAGCTCAGCCAATCGCGGCGAAGCGGAAGTTTCCCCCTCGGTTCCTAGGCAGGTTTCACGTGCTGTAGATGTTTTGGCGGGAGAGTGGGAGAGCGGGAGTGGGAGGGGCGGCTGCAGGGTGAAGTGGAGCATGCGATTGTGCGTGTGTGTGTGCATGTGTGAGAGCGAGTAGGTGTGTGTGTGTTTGTGTGTGCGTGCATGCGGGTTGAGTGTGCATGTTTGCGAGCGCGTGTTCATTTCGCCCTGCCTCTTGCTTTCTGATGCAACATCGAACCGCGTCTCCTGGGCTACTAGGGGACCTTGTTATGTTTTTTTTTTTTTCTTTTTCTTCCTGTCCTCGCAGGAAACGAGAACCAATTGCTGTGCTGTTGCCATCTGAGCGGGGAGGTTTGTTTTGACTCCACTTTCATCCCTGGTACCTCCCCGTCGACAGTTACCGTAGAAACAAGAGCAACTCCAACTCTATTTCCATCCATGTCTCCTTCCTTCAACGATTTATCATTGCTTTCTTCTTTTAATCCACTGCACTGCTCCTACCTACCAACACTTTAGCAGCCAATGAGGTATTTAGAGGACTGTGTGACAGTTCTGTAGAGTCTGTATAAAAGCAGACATGAAGAACTGCAGAAGCACACGCTGGGTTATATCTTGTTGTACAGTGGCACCTGAACTTTTGAGCCCTGTCAGTGTAAAGTAACAAGATTAACCGCCTCGTGTTCAGCCGCGGAGCCTGGACTCACTCCCCCACCCTGAAAAACAACTTTAGGTATATGATTCCGGCATGTTATCTTCCCCCACCCCCACCAGCCCTCAACTCCCCTGTCAACAGAGGGAAGCAGTTTATCACATCTGACACGGGCATCCCAAAATCCCTTTATTACCACTTGAGTGCACACTTGGTTCCAGGACTTAGAGTGAAGAGCGGTGGCAAGCGAGTGGACAGACGACCACTGTGCACCCACTTCAGGGTTTTCTGGGAACACGACAAGGACGGGCTCAGACACTCAAATCTGACACGCTCGCTTATCTGCCGCAGCCACAAATGCTACTGTTAATTAAAAAAGGCAACTCTGATTAGCAGTATTTCACACAAGGAAAACTGATTTGTGGCAGATTTGAACACAGCAATCGTCGAGCCGGTCCAGTCAAGAACGATTTCTAGAGCGGTTCGCTTAGCGGTGGAAAAATTACCCAACCTTGATCTGACCCAACATCAAGGTGAATTATGGGTTAAACCGCTCCCATGACAGGGTGTGCTTTGCACACTGGGGGTGTGGATGAGCAAAATCGATAGTTGCCAGCAACTAGTTGCGCAATTAGAACAGAAAAAGCAACAAATGTTGGTGCCTTCTTGATATTTCAATGGTTGTGGGGTGACATAGTTCCAATTAGCAGAGTGACTGATTCATTTCGCTTTAAATAATGCACTTTTAATGATCCAGTTGAGTTTCATGCGGGCAAAAGCTAACCTAACAATTAAGAAAATGTTTCCTTGTTGCTATTCTAGTAGTTTGCTACTATTATTCCTACCCGCTCTTTGCCGGGGTATACCCATCCTTCATTGTACGTAATTTTACTTTGCTGTGAAGTTTCGTTCGGACACCAAGGACCCAATTCTAACCAATCACAGAACAGGGGGCGGGTGCAGAAGGATGATGACGATACACAGAAGCGACTTTGTTGATAAATGTGGAGCCAACATGGCGACAGATGGTGATTTACCTTTCACTGCAGCCGTAGAAAGGGTGCTAAGTCATTTAGACCTCAAGTTCATTTTGAAAAATGAGCAACTTTTTGCACCAAGCTATTTCACCCTCATCAGGTATTGGGTATGTCGATACGTCAGACTATAAGTTACGTACAAATGCATTTGACTGACATTTGTAGCACCCAATGAATGGCTCTAGGCTTTTATATGAACAAATGACTCTACTATTATTTGTCTGTTTGACCATTTAACTGCTCAGGTTTGTTGCCTCATCAGCTTTGCCCTAGCAATATTCCCATGTCTCAGCAATTAGTATTTCTCATGTGAAATTGGACTCGTGTTCATATTTTTTTCACGTGAAATGATGCATGAAAACAAACAATGTATTTCAAAAGACAATTATCCTGGCAATATTAAACATTAGCAATGTAACAGCAATAAACTAACGCCATACCCCCCGTGCAAGGACACCTACAAATTGGATTTGACAATTGACTTTGATGTTGGACAGATGTCAGCATGCTGACAGGCTGCCTGACAAACGTGGGCTGTTTATAACCGAGAGCTGCTGCTACAGCTGCTGCTGCTGCAGCCGCCGCTCGGTCTTCATTAAGCGTTCATTTACTACAACATTACGCCGACACAGCTGGAAGCGTGAAGGCAAACCGAAGCACAAAGCCAGATTCATTTCCCAAACCTATTCAGTATTCTGTATATGTTTACATTTATTCCTGGCGTTTTGAGGGGGGCGTCACAATATGCAGTGGGAAGCGGTTCCCTCGGGTGGTGCTGGGCTTCGGATGGGTTACCTTTGGATGAACTCTGCGAGCGCGGCGTTCACTGGCTGAGCCCCTGCGCTACCTGTGGTTAAAATGGAGAAGTGTTGACAGAATAGACGGGGGAGGAGGTGGACAGAGGTTTCCAATAACCTGTTAAAACTTGCCATCTCTGTCACGTTATTTCACACTCAATTTATGTGAAAAACAACCTTTTAAAACAGGGGTTCGTGCCGATAATTAAACGAGAAGGTGACGGAAACCATGAAATTGTGATGTGAGAGTGCGAGAAGTGCAGGCATAAACAGTGATATATAGTTGTGTGGATGTGGAACGCATCGAGGCTGAAGACAAAGCGGCTGGACGTCAGGCGCCATTAGGGAAAAAGCCACAAAGCAAATTGTATCGTTATGCAGTAAACTTTGAAAAATCTCAATATCCAGCGCCTTATCACCTCTGCTGGCAGCGCGTAGTCAGAAATAACTCACCACGGAGAATTTTTGACTGCCTCATTCGAGAAATTTGCTGTGATAAAAATGGGCTGGAACACATTCTGCCACTGCGTCTGACACATGAGAGATACTGGAAGTTTCAGTGCGGATGACAAGTTCTGAGTTCAGCGCCAACATAAAGGCTGTTTTCCCTCTTCAAAGGGGTTGAAGCAGTGCACTTCAAAGTAGAAGACAGCAAATGACTTAAAAGAGTGTATGAGACTGCACAATGCATGACGTTTGTGCTTTTGAATCTCCAGCATTGACAGTGCATCATGTTATGTTCCCTGTGAACAGAGGAAAAGAAATAAATCTGATATGCAACAGAAATGTGGTTAACAGACTTCTCCAAACCACAGTTAAACTGATGAAAAAACGACTGAATACCCCAGAGCCCGCTGGCACCGAGATAACTGACTGTGATTGAGATGCCAGAGCGATTGTTTGGGAACAGTAATTAGTTATTGATAAAAGGAACTCGGAGAAGGGAAAAAAAGACAAAAACCAAACAAAAGCAATAGCACTGGAGAAATGATTGCTTTTAAATGTTCCACCTATAAAAAGTAGTGTAAAATGCCTAATTACCACATCAAACCGTAGCAAAAGTAATGATTTTCACTCTTTAATTCCAGTGGGAGTTGAGTTTCCTGCTTTCTTTTCTTCAAAATGTGCTTTACTGACGAGGTATTTATTAGTAATTACTCTCATGGCACAGCTGTGTCCTTCAAATTAAACAAAATCAGCTGATAACAGATGTAATAATGTTTTCTAAGATTTATGTTGCCAACGTGAAGACAATATCATCTTTAATAAGCACTGAGTCATAGATGCAATTGAATTTTCAATTAGGTCTAATTAAACGCATCTTTTGTATTGTTATTGCAATTTGAATTCTCACACTTGTATTAATGTAGCTTGAATTGTATATATGGTCAGTAAAGAAGCAGGGTTTTAGAGCAAAACTAATGTGGTTTATTTTTGTCCATTCCTATGCACGCAAACTGCATGAATGTTCATTCATTAACTGCTGATAGGCTTATTTTGAGCTTAACAACACAAGCCCCCACCCCCACCCTAACAAACACATAAGAGGAAGAAAGAGAGAGGGAGGGGAAAAAAAACAACCACCATCTCCTCTTCCAAATTTTGGGTGGGGTCCCTTTCGCTGCATGATTGGAGTGGAGGGGGTTGGGAGCCGTCAAGCAGCAGCTTAAACAAGCACGGGCCAAGCAGGGAATGTTTGCCGGCTCCGAAAGCTGCCAATAAACTGTGCACGGGAATTTTGTGAAAAGTTGAGAAAATCACACTTCACACTTTAGCAGCTGTGCAACAAAGGAGTGGGACAGTGCGAAAACATCACATCCTGCACACACTGACCAGTGCTCCGCGCAAAAGCAACAGCATCTGCTTTCATCCAGAAAATGTCTCCTGGGAAAAATCTGACTCACACGATGGATCAAATAGTCTCACTCTTCTTGCCTGGCTGTTTTGCACTCAGTAACCCCGTTTTACAGATCAGGGTTGAGTTCACTGTATTTTTTTTTTCTTCTTCTTTCCCTATTGAGTGATACCAGGCGTAGGCGTGCCCCAGCCGTGCAATGAGGGTCACCAGCCATGGCTGCTGTTTATTCACTGTCACTGTGCATCCATCAGAGGGGGACACCACATTCAGTAGTGCCCGCAGGCACTGCAACTGAAAATGGCTTCATGGTCATACATTGTTGTCAGGCCAAAAAGCATATAAGGACACTGGAATCATGTCATGTTCTGTTATGTTATGTTGTGTTCAATGGTAGAGCTCCTATTCAAATACGTTTTTTTCAAATATAGAAATACTGCAATGTAAAAAAAATATTCTATAAAAATGTGTACTTCAAAAACTTTTAACAGTATAATTTAGAGCTGAATATGTTTTAGAAAAAAGTACATAAAGTATTAAACGTTGGTATTCCTGTAGAAATGCTCCTTCTAGACAGTTGAAAGTACTATATAATATATTATATAGATTAATTATATAACTGCAATACGCAGTGTATAGGCCTGCATTGAACAACATTTGTAATTAATGTTGTAGTTGATCCAAGTGTTTTAATGACTATATTGCTAAGTATTTCAATGTGATCCAATGCATCGGATACCTTTTATAAGTGTACTGTGAATTATAAAATCTGCACAGTAACTAGTTAGTAGTTTGCAGATAAATGCAGTGAAGTGAAAAAAGTACAATATTTGCCCCAGTAAAGTGGTGGAGAGGGTATAAAGTAGCATAACAATGTAACACTCAAGTCGTGTAAGCGCCTTATAATTGCACACAAGTGCTCCACTTGAAGGCACTCTGTTACATTTCAGCACAGGTTTTGTTACGCGGTGTGGTTTTATTCTGGCTCTTTTATAACGCGCGTTAATGTATGTGTACGGAACGACTTCATTGTCACGGAGAACTCGGGAGCGCGTTGCTCTTCTGGGTCACTGACATGTGAATATCGGCTCCCAATCAGCTGAGCCGAGCGCAGCCGCGGAGTCACATGTCTTATCTGGGTTTGTGTTTTTCCCCCTCCACGTGTCAAGATACACGAAGCAGGAGGCGGGACCAAAACAAAGCACCTGATTGGTCCGCTGCGTGTCACCAGCTTGTGCTTCTCTTAAAGGGCCAGGCGCACTATATTTTTTTTAAACAAAACAGCGCGAGCTCAACAACTTGTACGTTTTAAACCTTAAATATTGATTGTATTGATACTGATTCAGGCATAATTACCCGGATGACAAATAATGTCTTGCTGGAATATTAGTAGTTTTTTCTCGCTACATGTATTTGACGCCGATTAGACCATCGTGGATTTACTCACAAAAACAACAATATCAATTCCTCCGCTTCTTCCCTTAAAAATACAAACAAAAAATAATTTTACAGCATTTGCTCGCACTCTCAGCAGCTCGCTGTATATGCAGAATAACAGCGAGGAGCTGATTCCCCCAATAACGAGGGGCGGGTCTCGGCCGTCGGGGCGGACCGATTTGACACAGAAAAAAAAAACAAGCTCTCTGTAGTCAGCAAACATCCATGAGCGGCTGCACCGAGAACAGGGATCCGAGTCTCACCGTCAGAGTCTGGAGGAACCGAGGAGTAACTGCAACTTTGTCCGGACACATCGCAACGGAACGAGCGTTTGCTGGCGGTGAGATTAATTATCATTTATATATCTATATATATATATAAATAAACATATGTTTGTCTATGTGTTTATAATATATAGCTATATATAAGTGAGAAAGGTGTCAGTGATGCAGCGGTTTGTGAGCAGATGTGCGGGGCATGCCCGGGCAGAGACAGGACTCACCGGATCACGGATCTATATTTCTTGTCTGTTTTAGTATTCATCCTCATTTCGTGAGGCTTTTTACCGCTCCCGTGACGGGTTCCGTCCGCCCGTTGTCATTTACAATTTATTTTTTGATTAGAACCGGCGTAGAACCTTCGCGCGTTGTTGTGTTTAATTAAAATTAACTTCGCGTAAATGAACCTGTCGTCTCCCCTTTCGTGGTGTCCGGTGTTTGTTTGCTTGTTTTTTTTTTTTTTTTTTACTGGAGGAGGGAGTGTAAGAAGATGATGTTATACATGTGTTAAAACGCGAGGCGAGGGGGGAACTGATGCTTTAGCTGTTGTGCTTGTTATTATTGTTATTAATAGCAGCGTCACGGTTTGTGGATGTTGTGTCTGCGGCGTTGGGTCTGTCGGACTTTGCGCGTATTTACGCGCGGATCAGCCCCGGGCGTTCTGCTCCGGGCTGCGAATAACGCTGCAGCGCGTTCCCGCTGCGTCAGAAAACGGCGCAAACCGCCGAATTACAATCTCGATCCGGCAAAGTTTAATTTACCACAACAACAACAACAACAACAACAACGGCGCAATGCAAAGCGTCGTTCTCCAAACAGAAACTCGCGATATTCAGCTCGGACCTCGCTCCCGTCTATTTCCAGTGACTTTATTGGGAGCATGACACCCTCCGTGGCTGATGTCAGTCGGGTGTATTCCTGGTCACGTTAAGCCAAGAAGGTGCTGGGGAGGCAGAGCTCACCTTGCATGCTCCCGCGGCGGCTCCGGCCACGCACGGAGCAGAGAGCGCGTGGTGCACAGATGGTGCAACAGAGGGAGCTGCTCTGCTGCAGCTTGAGCCTCTGACCAGCACTGTGGCGGCTGCCAGGCCTCACTGCTGCCCTGGGCGGTGTGTGTGTGTATGTTTGTGCTTGTGTGTGTATGTGTGTCTCCCCATCTCTCCCATCTCTGTTTTTCTGATGTGTCTGACACTATGGTAATGTTGCCAGTCCTCTGTTGACTGCCAGTGGAAATTCAAGCCAGGGCTTGACATACAACAGAGGTGCCCTTTTTTGCATGGGTAGCACTACTTAATCTACTGCTTAATTTGCCTGGAGAAGTTAATACAGAGCGGAACTGTGTTAAATATCAGTAATGGGTAATTTATTAGAGTGCATTTGTGTATTGGGCTAATTTATGTCCTAAATGTACTAGGGACAATGGAGGTCAGAGGGTTCATGGGTGAATAAAGTATTTTTTTTTGTTTACCAAACACAGACAATCAGATAACCAGACACTGTTTTTCCATCGCCGGTGACAAAAAAAAAAGAAAGAAAAAAAGTAGTTTCCTCTTGTGACTCCATATGACATGACATCATGCAAAGGGACACGTTCACAGAGAGAGATATATGACTGGGGCCGCCACACTCTGTAAACACAATACCAGTGTATCCAGTTTCAACAGTCAATCCGGCCCATTTGTCTCCACTTACACAACAACATCGGGGGGAGAAAAAAAGAAAGAGAGAGAGAGGAAAAAAAAGATGAAACAGTTCGGGCCGTGGCACGTGGCCAACGAGGAAGAGAGTGCGAGTGTTTGCGTTCGAGCAGACGCAATAAAGGGATGGAGTGAAACTCGTTATCTGTCATGAAACGGCTGCTGCACACAGCACATGACAGTCTAGCCAGAAGTTTAGTTTCACTGAGGTTTCACTCAGACACCACCCGCTGCCTCCACTGCTGCTGCATGTGTGTGTTACAGGCAGATATCCAGTAAATGTGTGGTAGAGAGAGAGAGAGTGAGAGGAGCATATGTCTTAGTGTTGAGCAGAATAATTGTGCAGGAGGACCCTAATCCCCTGGCGGCTCTGCTCTGTGACACACTGTTCCAGATTAAGGTGACTCTGAGGGTGGATCCTTTGACACTCTGTTAGGATTTGGCATGTCATCAGGCAACAGTTTGGCAAATAAAAAAAATCTGCTGCGACAGGGTGGCAAATCTGGCGTAGCATTTTTGCATTTAGCCACCCACTGCCCCCCCCACACACACACACACTTTACACCGTCTGTTTCCATGCATGTCGCTTCTTTTGGTACTAATCGCTATATTATGAGAGACACAGCCGCTTTAGCTAAATCTGGCCTCTAGTAGAGTTTATTGCCATATACGTAAATTTGCATATCCAGCTGTGCGCCTGACTCAACCCGTCTGCTTGTTTGTTTTTCAGTATTACCTCACACAGCATAAGCCTCTTACTAGGCATTATGGTGACTAATGATTTATTTCCATTTAATGTAATTTCCATTTGCTCAAAGGCAAAGTTTCATGATAACAGGATCACATTTGGAACGTAAATTCCCCCTTGAACCCATGATGACTCAAACGGAGCGTGTTGCATATTTTACAGTGATGTAGCACTTTTGCACATTTATCCTAAAGTTCCCCCTTTTTTCCTCCTCCTTCCAGGGAGTTTACCGCTGAGGCGTCGGATGGATGATGAGGAGGAGGACATGCCACGTCCCATCTCGCAGCCCTGGGGGACGCCCCGTAGGGACATCAAGTACGAAGACCGAGCCACGCAGATCGCCGCTGGCCAGGCCCTCGCCGCTGTCGCCGCCGTGCCCGCGTCTCAAAGCCACAACAACAACAGCATCAGCATCAACGCGCTGCCCTGCGGCGTGCACCCACCGCCGCGCATCCCCTTCCACGGTAAGGACGAGCGAGACTCAGGGTTCATCATTGAGAAACCGTCCTCATAAGAGCCACGGGATAGAAAACCGATTTCTCGCCTTTTAGGAGCAGCGTTGCACTCCGGCGTTTTCTGTCCGTGAGATAAACTGCGTTCCGTGTGAAATCATTAAAGCAAAACAGAGAGGCCTATAAATTAATTTTCCTTGTAGCCGGGTGCTCCCCACGTAACATGCAACGTGAGAACTCCAGAAACACGCTTGCTTGTGTATATTGAAGCTGATCCTTTTTACATTATAACAGCAATAGTCACATCCTTGCCTTCATAATGCAATTTTTTTGCAAAAAAAAATACAGCAACAATAATTTTAAACATAGATAAAGGTACATACCCACACTAAAACGTCCATCAGATTTAATTCAATTTAGTTTTCCCATGTCTAATCAAATCAGTGTGACATCACTCTAATCTAATTGAACGAACGTTGAAGTAGGAGGTTGTTTGTTTGTTGACTGTGTGTCAGCGAGTGAGAGGTACGCATTGTTCCGTGTTTAAAGTCGTCATTACATAAACACCACCGACTGTTATTACCCCATCGCTCATTGTAACCTCACCAGTAATGGATGTCACGCTCTGGGCTCAGCGCCATCTCTTCCCTTCAGTCTAAACAGTCCGGCGTGCACCCGTTTTGCATTTTTTGTTTTTTTTTTCGACGGAGGCAGAATAGCGGAGTGTTCTGCACATGATAACATTAAAAAAAGACACACACGCACACAACAACAACAACAACAGAAAAAAATCCTTTCCCTCAAGGTTGCGTGACTGCAGAAGAGCGCGCTCGAGGCGAGTAAACCCGGTGACACGGCTCGCAGAAGAAGAGGCAGCGGTTCACCCGGGCTTTTGTTGATTTAATAAGGTGTTTGAGTTTACCCACCCACCAACTCTCCTGCTTGTTTGTGCGCTCTTCAGTTGCACTTGTACCTTGTAATTTGTCCGTCCATGGGAGAAGATGTGATAAAACCTGTTTGGCTTTGCATGGAGCATTATGGCGGCAGCGTGAAGTACAGTAGCTGTTGTATATTTGCCTAGGCCAGTCATACACATGATAATCATGATGGCTTGGATGTTTTGAAGATTTATCACCATTTATATATATATATATATTTTTTGATACTTTCTTTTAGGCAATGCTGCATTACGCTCGCATTTCCCCGCTCAGTTCGAGCCTATGGAGGACCGGGGAGAGAGGCACATCGAGGAGGAGGAGGAGGAGGAGGGGAGACGGCGAGAGGACGACGAGATGGCGCAGAGGCCCGCGGAGCCGGCGGGGGTGAGCGTCGAGGCGCAAATTGGCCGCAAACTCCGGGAGATCGGGGACAAGTTCCACCAGGACCACATCGAACTGGTAAGACTCAGGTCAGATGCAGCCAAGGCGGGTCTGCGATTGAGCCCCCACCCCATGCCAAAAAAACAAGAGGTCGATCATGAGCGAGCACAAGTGGATTTGCTTTACCAGAGAGAAGAAGAGATTTTTTTGCACATTTCCTAGAGGTGTGTGTGTGTGTGTGTGTGTGTGAATTCTTCATGCTTGTCAGCTTTCACTAGATTAGACGCAAGGTTCACAGCTACCTCACGCCAGCAGCTTGCTCTTGGGAAAAAAAAAAAAGGGGAAGAACATTTTGCCAGCTGGATTGGCCGCAACCCACACTGGATAAAAATAGCCCGAGCAGTGATTCAGCCGCTATCTTGGCCACGCTGGAGGAAAAAATCCGAGATCACTAATAAGGCAGGATTTAGTAATTTCACACTTAAGCAGGAGGAACAAACATCACAACTAGTTACAAAGACATGTTTGGTTAATATTGAGTCTTAATTTGGCTCTGTGGGCAAGGTCAGCTGTGCCATATAAAACTGAAACGGAACAATTCCAGCTGAGCAGATAAACTCCCCCATGTCGATGCTTTGTCAGCAGCTCTGATACCTCGCCATTACAGCCAGGAATATTAGGGTTAAGTTTCAGAGTCCGCAAAGACAGAAGGAAAAAAAACAAAAGAATTGAAATCTCCCCGTCCCCCTGAATTCAACTGCAATTTTAGAGATAAAAATCAACCATCTGTTTTGTTTGCGTTTCGTCCCGGAACGTAGTGTGTTCCTCGGAACGCCGAAGAAGCGGGATGTGCCGAGGCGGACGCTCCCTGGGGAACGGTTAGGCGCACACTGGCCCGTGCGAGCCCGTGTCGTGTAGCTAATCGTGTACGTCAGGGAAATAAAAATCAGCACGGAAGTACGGTGCAGATGTCTTTAAACGTGAGGGATGGAAACGAGAGTCTGACACACACACACACACACACACACACACTCCTCTGTCCTCCACGGTGGCTGCAATAACAGGTCATGGAGTAAGGTTGTGGGTGTGTGTGTGTGTGTGTGTGTGTGTGTGTGTGGGGGGGGCGACTTGTATCAGTGTTTGGGAAGCAGTTACCGGACTGACTGAGAGCAAACACCAGTCAAAACTTTGTTAATCAGTACAAATACGGCGAAAGGCGAGGTATCACGTTCCTTATCTGCCGCCGTGGCTGTTTTGCTGCGGGGTCTGTGTGGACAGCGAGGTGTGGTTGATAAGTTCAGCCCTAACCACGCTGGGGGGGGGAGGAGAGCGCAGATAAAGGAGAAGAGGGAGAGAGAGAGAGAGAGAGAGAGACAATGGCAGATACACAGAGATCTGTGAAAGCGAAGACAGAGCCGCTCCGGCCGCCGCGACTGTCACGAACAGGAGTGAGCGGCGTGTCTGTGTCTGGGTAGACTCGGCCCGCTGTTTATATGCTCGTCTAAAAATAGCGTCTGACTCACACACACGGACGCAGCCAGTAACATGACGGCTACCCACAATACCTCACTTGTCCCGCTGTCTCAGTGTGTGTGTGTGTGTGTGTGTGTGTGTGTGTGTGTGTGTTGGTTTGAATGTGTGACTCTGTGACAGAGAGAGATAAGAGAAAACATTTTCATTTCTTTCTCTTTTTGTCTTTGAAGGCGCTCAAGTTGCCTCTTTTTTTTATCCCACAGGATGTGATACTGCTGTTGTAGGAATATATTACAACGGGAGAATAACGATGATCCTTTATGAGATCCAATCACTTTTCTGCTGCTATTGTTGGACTTTTTCATCTCTTTTTCTTACACTTGGGCTAATGTGTGGGTTTCTCGTTACGTGGAGCGGATTGTCATTGCGGTTTGAGTATTGTCTGTCAGTTTACACTACTTTTGGTTAGGGTTATGGGTATGCAAGCGTTTTTTTTAGGTTATTTTTTCCTATTAAAATGATAATCCTCTTCGGACATGCTCATTGTCAGGCATCGTCAAGGTGGATTAAACTGAAAAAAGGAAATTGGGGGAAAAAGGGCAAACAAATACACACATTGCTCTCCTCTACCCACGCAAAGCAGAGCAGAAAGATGAGCCCTGTGTGGAACTAACCAGAGCTCTGTTTAAATAGGCCCGGCAGTGTAGAATTAAAGCAATTAAGGACAATTAGGGTTACATTTAGCGGTGCTGGTTCAATTCAGTTCAGTCTGCTAGTTCTGCATCAAATAGCCTGTGGCGGGCTCTGATTGCTAGGCTGGTAAAGTCCTTGATGGAGAGGGAGCGGAGAACGAGATTGTAACAGGAATGCTTATGCAACAGGCTGCAACATCGGAGCGCGCGGCTGTTCGGAAAAGGCCAGCGGGGGGTTGTGCAGGATCACAGATGAGGGGGGGCGGGGGTGTGTGTGTGTGTGTGGGGGGGGGGGGGGGGGGGGGGGGGGTTGCAACAGGACTCTATCAAAAGATGAATGTCTGCAAGCGTTTGGCTTTGAGGTTCTGGTTCAGACGTCAACAGGGCGGCTCCGATAGAGTTCCCGAAAAATAAAAATAAGAAATGACGCTACACCTGATATGTTTAAGCAGACTTCTCGGGCAGGACCTGCATGCGACAGCCGCTGTTTGCTAGACACAAGCGAATGTTGTGGAAACATCCCCCCCCCCCCCCCCCCCCCCCCACACACACACACATACACACACTCGTACAGCGTTTGGCTCGCAGGGTTTACCACAGTTCACGCCGCCACGCCGGCGTTATGGTGAAATTGGAGAATGCAAATATCCTGGAAACATGTGAAGATCTGATAATCTGATATTAGCGTAGTCGGGAGTGAGTCTGTCAAATCTTATTGTTAAAGCTTTTTTGTTTTTTTTCCGTCTCCCTGCAGTTCCTGAGGCACCAGAGGCAGAACCTGCCGGTGTGGATGCGCCTCACCGTGGCCCTGTTCGGCTTCCTGTTCCCGAGGCAGGCGGCGATCCCTCGTCTGAGAGGCGAGCAGAGATGAAGGGACTTCCTGCCGGTCCTGGCCTCGGCCCTTGTCTTCCCCGACCCCCCCCCCTGACCCCCCTATCCCCTCATGCAGACAAGGGACCAGACTTTTAGAGATGGCACTGTAAGATGGAACACGGGTTTGGATTTTGTTCTTTCTAATTGATTATGAAGACAAGATGAAGAAAACACTGGTCACCGCTGGACGGAGGCTGATTACGGTTTTTTTTTCTCTTTTTTTTTGTAGGTTTTATTTTGTTGTCTGTTTGTTTGTTTCGTTTCGTTTTCTGTTTTTCCTGGGTTTTTCCACCTCTCCAAGAAGAAGCCATTGTGTTTGAAGAGATATTTTCGAAATATTTGTAAGATCGCCTATTTTGTACAGTAGAACTGCTCTTTTTATTTGGTATTTCAAGTCTTGAAGGACCTCCATCAGCCCAGGGAATGCCTTATTCTCTCCTGCAACCGTACAACTCTTTTGTGTCGAGGAAAAAAAAAAAACACGAGAAAGAGATTTAAGATTAGGGCCACATTTTCACCGGATGTGGACATTTCTGTGCTGAAGTTACTGACTTAAAAAAAAAAACTCGAGGACTCGGGGCACGTTTCTTATTTATTCTCAGCAAGACAATAAGCCCTGTATTTACCATTCACTGTTCCACACTGGCTGACCCCTGTTGCTGCGCTGCACATTGTACCAACTTCCACTGTAGATGTAGAGACGTCATATCGACCTGTGTCTTTTTCCTGGTGACGGCCGTCGGCATCTCCACCTCCAGCACCAGCCGTGCTGCGAGAAGCGGCCTAATGACCCCACTGTGTACATTCACATCCTGTTGATTTAAAGGATAAATGCATGCATACTTGAATTTAGATGTACCGCAGATATATTTTAGACCAAGCGACTTTTAAGACCCAGCGTCGTAATTCGATCCGTGACCGTGTGCTGGTCTGAGGGGGGGGGGGGGGGGGGGGTTGGTAGGTGGGTGCTTTAACCGTTTTTCCAAAATCTGCTGTAATTTCGAAAAACCAAAATAAGCACAAAAAAAGCAAAGTCAAAGACGTCTCACTCGTTGGGATTCACAATCAGGGAAACTGGAAACAATCAGACGGCTGAAAAATACTCGGAGAGGCGTCGCTTTTCCGGGGCTTTTTTTTTTCGGGAGTTTGACAATCACAGATTCGCTCCTTTGCTGCATCGCGGGATCGATCGCCTGTGAGAGAGAGACGACACTAGGGTGAGCAATAGTGGAGCCAGTAGATCATTCAGAACAACTTAGTAAGGACAGCCGTTGTACAGCTCAGACAGACTCACAGCCACCGTTCTTCAATGAAAGGTTTAACACGGCAAGAAATCAAATGAGGATTTATAAGTAGGTGTATTATTTCAGTCTGATTCTCCATATGAACTTTTGAAGACACTGATGGGATTTTATTTCTTTATGTTTTCTTCAGGGAGTAGTTAATAAACGTGTAAAAAAACGCTGCCTTTTAATCGACAAGAGCGAGCGAGGCCTCGACTTCTTTCACGCTGTCAGATGTTGATTGACAGGACGGTCCCACGCGACTGTTTCCGTTTTTTTTAACCCAACGCCAACGTGGAAGTGTGTGACCGATCCGGGTTTCTTTTTTTTTTTCTATGAGTCGCCGGACCCCAAAATGTTTGTTTCCTGCAAACACTGAACGCTGAGCCAAGTCAGATCGTCGGGACACACTCGCTGGTCCAGAGCCACGTGTTAACTACTCCCTGTCCTCGCCGGGAAAAAAACAACTTTCATCCTGTTTGGTTTCTTTGAGATAATTTATTCTAATTTATTTGTGTGTATATTTGCTCAGTGCTACTGTATAGATTGCTATCTCAGTGTGTACAGTCCCTTTTTTTCCTTCTCGTTGTTGATGTGCATCCAGTTGTGTGTTCGATGCCCGCGTGCGGGGACTGTTGGACTTAAAGCCATGTGCCTCGTGCGTTCCTCGCGCGCACGGCGTTGAGTCTTTTTTTTTTTTTTTCTTGCGAAATCTACGTGAACAACGGACAATCAAAAAAATGTACAAAACGTGCCTTGTGAGCAACAGACCTGCCGCGTAAATCGTCGACACTTGGCGCGCACCACCCAAAGTCACTGGTTACCGGCTCTCGTTTCGCTCGGGCTCTGTGAGATCGGCGGCACTCCGCTCGCGTTGTGCCTTTGTTTCAAAAAAAAAAAAAAAAATCCAGTTTGATTCCTCGCATAAGCTCACGAGGCACAGGCTCGACCTTTGACATCTCTCAGCACGGAACGGCGAGCTTCACCAAGCAAAAACCTTTTTTTCTCAAAATCAGAAACGACTGTTTGCAATCAATGTGCACTGTAAAAGTGACTTTTTTGTTGTTTTTTTGTCATTTTTTATCTGTAAACTGTATTTTGCGCCTCTCTCTTTCTACTCTTTTGCTGAACCTCCCCTTCTAGATTTTCATGAAACTTTTGAACATCTTGAAATATGCTGGATCGGCCCGGCTAGTCTGGGTTTTGTGCTTTATTATCTACAATCTAGTAGGGCTGTGGGTTTACATTTTGAAGGAGGAATGAACCACCACGGTGCCCAGTATTATCTGTGAGAGGCGGTTTGGTCTGCGGCGTTGATCTGAGCCTGTTGCCGCAACCCTGACTCCAGTCAAACATTTGTTATACCGTCAACCTTCAGTGTCTTTAATATCTCAATTTCTCTGATTGTTTTTTTTTTTTTTTTTTTACAGCCGAGAAAGAATGCATTTTTACTGTCAAGTGCTGTGATTTGGTGTTTTTTATACATTAGACATGGATTTGACAGCTATTATTGCTATCTTTATAAGAAAAAAAAAGAGGAAATTTTGACAAAAATGTTCCATACTTTTTTGTAAGAAGATGAAGTAAGAATTACAACAACAAAACTTTCTTTTCTTTTTCTATGATTGCTTTTTTTTCCCAAAGTTGTGGCATTTTTCTTTTTTTTTTTTTTGGATATCGCCAAGTCTGCTGTGTCACTCTCAGTTCAAGGGCTTTTTTCGATATATGTAAATGGAGTAAAAATGCATGTCCAACATTCCTGGAGGAAAAAAAAATCTGTATCTTAAAGGGTTTGAATGTAATTTAATAGAGTGAAAAACCACAATATCTCTGTTAATACATGAATTGAACAGTGGAACTTATTCAGACCCCCCCGCGTGGCGTGTGCCGGGGGGAGGGGGGTCTGCATTGTCTTCACGTTTTGCTTTCTTTACGTTCAGAGTGGTCTCAAGGATTTCACATTCATGTGTCCTATGAAGTGAGACCCAGTCCAGATGTAGCAGTTTCTATTCGAGCATTGGCTGTGTTATCTTTGGGACTGCTCTGTGTCCGCCGCACGCGTCCAACAGCGCAGGACATGGAGGGAATGGAGGACTGGGGGACGTTTGTTCTTTTTTCTAGTGCAATATGCTGTACATAAGAGCTTGGCTCTCGAAATCCTACAATTTCTCTTAATTTCTTGTTAAATGGGTACTTTGCTGTTTTTGTTTTTGTTTTTTTTTCATTAAAACTTTATTGACATTTCAGCCTGGGATTTGTGTCGTTATTTAAAAACCACAGAAGGAAACGTAGAGTTCAAACAGTTGAGTCAGAGACACAGTTTAACACTTTAACACTCATGAATATTAATGAACGCCTGTGACAGTTGACACTGTTTGACACGTCTTTGTTTGTATTCACTCAACATAAAACAAGCAAAATAGCCTGTATTAAACATGACTTAACAGACCTTACTGTCAGACTTAAAAAAAACTATTGACTTTAAGTGTCATAAAGTTCATTTTGACATGATAGTCTCCTAAATCCTGTGCTTTTAATTATGGTGTCAATAGTTATTCTAAAGGCACAGTACGGTCTGCTATGTAAAACTTATGTTGACAGGTTATTTTGTCTATTTTGTCTGTTTAGGTCAAGTTGTCGTAACGAAGACACGTCAAACGACATCAAGTTTGCGTCAAAAGTGACATTAAACTATCGCTAGTTCATAACAAGTGTCATAGAGTGATTATGACAGTTTTAGGAACCCACATTCAAGTAAAGTGTTAGCGAGACACAATAGGGAATTCATTCATTGATAAAAATATTGAGCTCTGCTTCAGGTAGGAGCAGCCACATGTGAATAAAGTAGTAAGACTAGTAATATAAGTGTTACTAATGGCACTAATTAAAGTTCCATTCCAATATCGGCTCACTAAATAGAACCCTGATTAGTACCATTGGTAATAACCTGTGTTTACTTAATGTTTCATGTCTATATGGCTGCTGTGAAAAAAGTCTGTTCGCACATGTTAATATATTGAAAGGCTATTGCTGAAAATTGCATGTCACACTTACAAAAAGCTCTTAAAATAATAGCCTGATTTTTTTTCTTTTACGTGAAAGTGTCTCACAGGTCATTGAAGGACCTGCAGGACCAGTTTTAATACTTGAGCTGTGGGAGAACTTCACTTATTTAATCTGTGGTATCAGCAAGGACGCTGAAGGACGTGGCAGCAGGACCGAGACGGTGTGCGTGTGTCTGTAAATCTCACGTAACACAACGTTCCATTCATATACAGCAGCGACACTTAGTTCATCAGGATGCACAGCAGGCCTCTCCACGCTGGAAGAACCGAGGCATTTGAACGAAAAAATTAGAAAATTGTAGCTGAAGAATTTGTCTGTCTCCACTTTGAAGGTAATCGTCCTCACAGCGAGGCCGTGAAACAATCTGAGCGTGAGTAAAACGTGACCCCGCCGGCCACGTCCAGTGACGACTCGGCGCTCGGCTGAATGAAAGCTACTTTCATGAGCAGACACCAGTTATTTAACCTCTGCTGAAAGTTAATTTAGCATGAACAATGGAGGCATTTCATGCGGCCCTGCGAGCTCCAGCGCTGCTTTTTTTTTTTTTAAATCATTCTCTTCCCTCTGGGGAGAAAGGTGCAACCTTACATGAACTGTGATTCACTTTTTCTGTCACCGCATTTCTAAAGCGTCCCCCCCCCCCCCCTTTCCCTCAGGCAGCTGCTTTTGTGCACACAGGGGCAGCGAGGGAGGTTAAGGGAGTTTATTCACATAACGCCGCCTCAGGAAAGCTGAGAATCTCCGCTCCCAGAGAGAGGGCCTGACCTGCGCGTCATAAAGATATGGACACAATGCAGCGTGTTGTGCTGATATTATAATGATTTTAAGCAGCTACGACCGTCACCTTCGAGGGATTTGCTTGTGACAACTCCTCCGCTTTCGCAAACAGTGTAAATGTATGTTTAAGCATGTTCGCTGCAAATTATTCGCAGACAGGCTGCCTGCCCTTTTATTTGCATAGAACAAGATGTCAACAGAATATCTTGACTCATTTGGGATTGTTAAGTACAATGCCATATTGTCCTGAGTCCTCGGAGCACACAAGCGTGCACGCATCTATCGAGGCGCTGACATGTTTTCGTTTTCATTCCTAATTTCGGGATAATTCGGCGACCTGATTTATGTGAGACATTTTCATTTCACCCGGGCGGTAAATAAGCTATTACTCAAAAGGGGGCTTTTCCTGCTCCTTTTTGTTCCCCCTGCGCGCTCTTGGCGAAACAATCTAACAGTGAAAATTGAATGCAGACCAGTAAACAAAGTATGTTGTGCACAAAAAACAGGAGTTATTTTAATCCCGGTAATAGTTGGGATGAACGCGGACCCTATGGCCAGGACCAGGACGACTCATATGTCTAACAGCAGGTTATTCATCGAAGATCAGATCCCAGAATGCTTAGTTTTTAATGGCAACCCCCCCCCCCACCACCACCACCCCCAACCCCTCACCAGCTGAAGTGAAAGCCTCATCCCTTGGGACTGCTGGTAAATACAGACAAGTGTGTGTATTTGTGTGTGTGTGTGTGTGTGTCCTCGGGGCGAGAGGGAGAGAAAAAAAACTTTGGAGGATGGGAGGTGGGGGTGAGGGCCTTTGCTTGGCTCAGCACTTTTTTTTTTCTGCACACAGCCCTGACAAAGGCCTCTCTGTTCTCGTGGCCAGTCGCTCAGGGAGACGCCCTCCTGATAGCCCGCTGCCTATCTCAGGGGTCACGCCTCGACTCCAGCGGCAGGAGAAGCTCCGGTGCCCTGCAACCTTTTTTTTTTTTTTTTGTTTGCTCCAGCTCCGGCTCTGCAGATTAACCCTTCGGTGTCGCTCTCGCTGCGTGACGTCTGGCAACCAAACGCAGTAAAAATCCCTCAAAGGGCTCATTTTAACACCGGTGGTGTTCAAATCAACTCTTTAAGTGTTAAGTGTTTTAAGGCTTTTTTTTTTTAAACACCATGTAGCTCAGTTTTAACCTAAACTTGTGCATCAGTGTCACTGCCTGCATCTCTTTGTTCTGCTGTTTTTCTCCATTTACACGGCGAGGACAAGACAGCGAAGCTGCAACATCCGGCAGGTTTACGCATCCAATCCCACGAGGTGTATTAGAGAGTGATGGCATTTCAATTATCACCTTCTGGAAGCTGCAGTTTCTGTTGAAGGGGGGAAACATGAACGTTTACTGCTGATTGTAGATATAAGTCGCCTGGAACGATCCTCCTTGCGCCTCGATTAATTAACCTTTTAACTGTAGTATGATAGGAACAAAAAAAAAACACAGCATGACAGCTATTCCAGAAAAGAACCTACACATATACGTCATCTCGCAGCGTGGAAGTTAGAGACAAGCACAAAGAACAGTAGAACAGTTTGGTGGAGGGGGGGGGGGGGGTAATAACAGGGTATAATATAATTCAATAGGTGTGGCTCCGTCCTCTGAGGAAATGAACTTCCGGTCCACAGAGAATAGGTCCTGCAGCCGCGAAAAGGGGAGCACACATGTCAGGTGTAGCCTCTGCGTTGTCTGGTCAAAACACGTTAGCGCAGCTGCAGCCGAGCGGCGGCTCGGGGGAATAACGCCACTTCCTCTGCTCCCCGGACCGTGTTAGAATAACCGACTTCATCCACACACTGACCCGTGTTCACGGAGGAGACAACAGGGTCGTGTTTGTTTATGGATATGAAATGACACCTGACAAGCAATGATCATGGTTTGAGTGAAAAAAGATGAGTTAGTAGGTTTTATCATTAAAAATCAACATGTGCATCAAATTTGCTGCAAATCAACTAATAATTTTACATTGACTCAACTTAATTATATGTTTTATAATTTGAAATAAATTCAACCTGTTATTTCAAGTTTTTATTTCAACACCATTTCAGAACTGATATTTATAGGTTTCTCTGATTCAAAATGATGAGTTTATATTCTGAAGAAACAGATTCACCCTATCAGCATATTTCTCAGCATGCATTGTTTGAGAGTTAATTTTTTAAGAAAATGCACAATGCAAACATGTCATTAATATAATTGCAATATTACAATATGTAAGTTTGTTTCATGACAAAGTTGAGTGAGTGTGTCTTCTTTGTCCCACCTCTGCTGGAAGTTTGTAGTGTGTAAATTAATGAAAAAATACAGAAATATGAATGGAAATCTAAAACAGATTCATGATTTCAAACAACTACCTGAGCAGTTGAAGGCATCAACAAACATGCAAAATGAAAATGACGTGTTGCGTCCCTGCTCAGCTGGTTGCTTGTGTGATGGTGTGTGTTTGTTATATTGAGGTTCTCAATGTTGTGGCGGTGCGGCTACGTCTTGTTTGAATCTAAGAAACGAAACATAAATTTCATAGAATGGGTGCTCGTAAAACAGTAGGAGTCATAATGTGCCAGCAAGCCTGAACCGAAGCATTCCTTTACCACCTCCATCATCGGCTGCCCTGAACAGAACTCAAACCTCTGGGATGCAAAGTGTCACAGAAAAGCATCCTGAAGATAATTTTAAACGTCTAAACCGATTTCTTCGGGCAAAAATCTTTTAAATACAATTCCTCTTTTTGTTTAGGGACACTTGCACGCAGCAACGTCTGCTACCCTGCTGCTTCAGAGATACACGCATCGCCTTTTTTCCCCATAACCAAACCTGCAGCGTTTAACGGAGCATGAGCAAAAAAACGAAATGAATAAAAATAAGCTATCTGAAAGCCAAATTAACCCTGAGTCACGGTTCCTTCCCTCGCAGTTACCTGGCTCCGCTCAGACTGGGCCACGCTGCCTTCGCTTTACAACCGCACCACCAAATAAGGGCGGGGAGCGGCCAATCCATCTCCCCGGGTAATAAAAGTTAAACGCAGCCCCCGAGTCGAGACGTGCCTCCAGGGGGACTCGGTGCAACGGGCGTCCGCTATTGTCTGTGTCATCTCAGGCCCGTATCAGGGGAGGATAAACTACCGAGATGATAAGTGGGTATTTATATGGTGGTGACTGCTGTCTAATTCAAGACAGATGGGCGGTAAAGAGCTGCAGCCGATCTCGGGAGACTCAAAAAAACACAATTTTCTCTCTTGTTGTTCCTCTCTGTGGGAAGATATGCACGCAATAAAATGTTATTGCAGTTTTTTTTTTCATTCTGAGGTATACAGATTCAGCCGTCACATTCTGCCTACTCACATTCTAAATTGTATTTTATTTGCAGTGCGTTTTTTTAACTGAATGAATCTTTAACATCATGGTAGTTTCTCCTACTCTATGCAATGTTGGTGCAGGGCAGCCTTTACGGTTTTTAAAGAAAATAATTTGAGCTGAAATATGTTCTGACTGATGCTCCACACCAAATGTGAGTTTCACATGTTGTATAAATTGGCACAAATCTGCCCGGAAACTGTGAGTTCTGAGGGTGTTTTTAATACTGTAACACCAACACAAGCAGAAAAAACATCCCGTTGCTACATCTTTATGTGTTCACATATCCAACTACTGTCGGCATCATAAGGATTTCGCTGGTTTTCTAGGAAACTCCGGTTCTTCCCCCCCGAGGTTTACAGTGAATCTTTTGTGTGCTACTTCCCGGGAACGTCGTGTTTACGACAGTCTGGCTGCTGGATGAGGGCTCCGACTCTGATGATCCCGTCCTGTTGACTCTGCAAACAACCATGAATACTTCCAGAAACCCGGAGTTGGTGGCGGTATCAGTTTGCACAGTGCCATAATGACTCGGTGTCACACACACACACACACACACACACACACACGCTTGCAACTTGCATGTCAGGCACGTACGTGATGTGCAACTGATCACGTAAGAACAGTGCAGCAATTACATATCTAGATACAGTCAGCATTTTACGACCAGTATGATGGATTTGCTAGTATGTGTGTGTGTGTGTGTGTGTGTGTGTGTGTCACAGATGTGAATTACATGCAGGTAGTGACTGCATGCAGATAGACAACATAATTATAGAAAGCATAAGCCTCACTGGAGATGACGGAACAGGGATTGGGAGAAGTGGACACTGCATGTACAGAAGGGCAGTGATTAAAACACTAATAGCGCTACAGCTCAACTATTAAGGTCAGTTTGGTGTTGAGTTTGGTTTTTTATTGACTTGGAATCATTGGGATCAGAACTAAGCAGCTGGTACCAGGTTCAACACACAAACTATAGGACTATAGGATTATATTTCCAATTGCTAATAATCTAAAGCAGCGCGAATCTGGCAGCAAAGACTGAGCTGATGCTGGACGTCTTATGTGCATCACATTCTCCATTTCTTTTATGTGGGAATAACGTGTATGTACACATATATAAAATAAAAATACTCATCTGGAAACAGTCACTGTTGGTTTACATCAGAAATCATTTTAAAGTTGATTTGCATAACTTTTTTTTGCAAAAATGTCTATTTTGTGTATTTTTTTTTACACAAAATGTCAAACGATGTCGTAGCATTCATCTTACGTTATATTATGGACCACTGCCTAGATCGACAGGTGCCTGTAGTAAAACTATTGGTTGAAATTGCTTTGCGTAAGATTCTTATTTGATGTGCATGAATGTGTATAAATTATAAAATAAAGGATTACCCATATGCAGCCATTATTCACCATCCTGCAGTTTCACCAATACAATGTGTTAGTATTTGAACTCTTTCATCACACATGCTTTCGCTTGGATTTATCAAAACGGATAAAAACACAATAACTTGGCTGCAGAAGAGTCGCCCTGTAAGCCCTCCCAGACCCTTTCTTACATATTCCCATCAGACCTAAAGTCATGTTTCATATCCGTTTAACGGGCTGAAAAAAGGATAGTGTGCAAATCATTTTCTTTTAAGTTCACAATGGACCGCTTTAGGCCGCGGGGGCATTGCGACCGAAGATTTTTCAGGACACTCAAAGGAAATTATAAACGGGCTGAGTAATTGAAAAGAAAACACTGGAAGGAAAAGGATCTGTGTTTTAAGGGAAGGCGTAATGACTGGCTGCGTGGTTTCCCCTTCACATCGCATTACACTGTTAATGGATATCCTCTGTTTCAGCTGTCAGTGGCGACGAGCTGCAACTATTAATCCAGTAGTCAGTCAACTTACCGCTGAGGTTCCTCCGCTGTGGTGGAGGCAGAAGGACTGAAAACCATCTGAGATGACGCTACACGCTGCTCAGCACATGGATCTCACGGTTTTATTTTGAAATGAATCATGCATTTGTTTGTATGGACCATTTACGCTTTGCAGAATCTCATTCAGTGTGGATTCTGCAGTACTCCACTGATTTATCACTGTTCTTTCATAAAGTTGGACGGATTTGTGAGAAACAGACTTAAAATAAAAATATATAGATCTTCTAGTATAGTTATCATCTCTCATAATAATGTCAATTGTTTTGTAAGCGCCCGTGTGTGTGTGTGTGTGTGTAGCTTGTAACAAAGGCTTTCTATCATAATTCTGTAATTCTGTGTTCACGCTACAGGCTACAGAGCAGGAGGATTCAATTTTTTTTTTTTTTTTTTTACAATGGGAACCAGGGACATGAAACTACAAACTGACGCCTGCAAACTGATTTGCCACAAATCACCGTTGAGCTTTGCTCAGCGCCCCAAAGACGTGGTGGAGTGCGAACCGATCACGGTTCGGTTTAACCGTGTCCTCTCCTCTCCTCTCTGAGGGAGAATGTAAGCTCTCATCCTCGCAGTTGAGCAACATTTTAAAGGGCGACTCAGCCTTAATGTAGCGTTCTGCAGCTTTTGCAGAACACAGTCATAGTTGGAAAAGCTCCTCTAACAGCATTTCATTTAATGACATAATTACATGAAGTGTTTTCACAGGCTGAGAAGTACTAACCACGGCGCGTAAACCGGCTTTCATGTGTACGATTGGTGGAATGCTGCTTTAAAGTACACAACAAGGACACGCAACACCCTGACTTACAGCCACGGACAATTATGAGCGTCAGTTGAACCTGAGCTGACGAGTGACACGTTGCTTGGGTTCAGCGAGTGAAAGACGCACGTCAGGAAACTCACAGGAGAGTCTTCAACTTTCCTTCCGTGGCCGAACAAGAGGTCGAAAGTTCGTATTGTTATCAACCGGCCGGCGCGCGGGTGACTCAGACGTTTCGTGCGTCCGTCTCTTCCCCCTCTGGCCGCTGCCCCGCTCCGCAGCTGGAAGACCAGAGGACAGAGGCATTGTTTGGTGTGTTAGCACAGTCGATCCCGCCGAGGTAAAAATAGTTCCCAGTTCTATTCTCTGCGAGCAGAGCCAGCGTCGGCTCGGCCAAAAACAATATTTGGACATGGCAGCAGATGTCTCCAAACAAGCCCAGTAGGACGGGCCTGCGAGGGGAAGTTTCTGGCAGCGCCTGAGAGGGGAGAATGAACTGGAGAGAAAAAACGCTATGAAGACACTTGAGGGAGAGTGCAGGCGTCCGCTACCCAACACGAGACACTCGATGGGAGGCTCGGATTCATAGATGATGGAGAACTGGACTCCTCAGATAGAGTGGGGGATTAGTTCAGTCAGGGAACTAGCTGAGAAATGTTTTTTAAGACAAACAAAGAATATTTCAAGAAATAAGTACCTACTGTGTGAAAAAAGTCTCTCGTTGCTCTTCTGCACAAAATCCATGTTCATGGGAAAATCACATAACATCAAGTAGATCTGGCCGGTTAATTACTCTTATATATGTGGAAAAATCACAGGAAGCTGACACTTAATAGAATGTGTCTGTATTTTATGTTCATGTAAAGTTTGCACATATCATGGTTATAACGTTTATGTAAAAACATACAGCTTCTGTAAATATGAGAAAGCAGTATCCAGCAAAACGGAACCATCCTATGCAGCAACATCACCCTTTTTTTTTTTTAATGACTTCATCCCCTGTTTGTCACGCCTTCTCTCATGACTTCAGGAGCCACTTCAACACCCCCCCAAAGAGCTGCAATGCTGATTTTCCACCTCAATCAGCGACAGAGAAACCTACACCACCTCCAGAGACCATCAGACAATGGCCCTCACATCGGTTTTCGCTCCCCCTCCTGAGCCAGGCTAACAAACTGTGACCCGGTCCTGGCACTCTGACATGACAGCGGCTCAAACCGACGAGCTAAGAGACTTAGTGCTACATGATCCTGTTTTATTCTGGCAGGCTCGTAACGCCTCCGACGCCGCTGCCAAGCATGCGGAGGCCGTGGGCTTCTTCTTCCGTTAGAAGCAATTACACATCTAATCAAAAGTAACGTCTTTCTATTTCCCTGTGCAGATTTATTGTAATAAAGAATAAACATGTTTGTTCACACTTTTACTTGTCAAGCTGCTTGTGCAACATGTCACAGGTT
The DNA here is from genome assembly GCA_036785175.1 of Eupleurogrammus muticus. Lineage (NCBI taxonomy): Eukaryota > Metazoa > Chordata > Actinopteri > Scombriformes > Trichiuridae > Eupleurogrammus > Eupleurogrammus muticus. Next base: position 42,857,126 of record JAYKQN010000001.1, on the reverse strand, counting down.
CATTATTCAATCGAAAACCACCTCGTAAAATGACAATCATCACCTGTGAGGATACCTGTTGTCCTACTGTTGGCGAGCCAGTTTTTTTTTTTTTGCATAACTTCACATGACATCAGCAAAGAGGAATAATGGGGTTGTTTTTCAGACCTGAACAGATCTAACCAGCTGAACCAGAACATGAGGTTTTAAAATTCGGGCCGGTGCACACCACGGAACAATGAGGCCGGCAAGTCTCGACAAGCGGGAAAAAAAAAAAAAAAGACACGGGATCGGCGGAGGTGGAGGTGGGTTTCACCTCGCGGTAGTTACATTTAATTATACAGCGTGACATTGAAAACAGGGGCTGGAACACAATGTCGCGCGACAGCTGTGTCCTACACGGTGCCATCAGGAGAAAGGGAGAGAGTCGGAAGGGAAGGAAAAAGAGGAAACCGGGCAGCGCTCATTGTCACCGCGCCGGCTTATTGTTCACGCTCCTTCACATGCTCCCTCCTGCCCGAGGCCTTTTAATCGCACCGTGGCACGTGAGCTACAGCTGAGAGGCCCTTTCTCCGCCGAGGCAGGAAGCTGTGACAGAATAGACTTCCTTTGTTAAAGTTGGCCGAGTATTAAGACATTGAAGCGGGGCAAAGGGCTGCAAATACATTTTAAGGGGACATAACGTGCTGCTTTTTTTGTGATTGCCTGTTACTTGCACTCTGTTATGACCATGTTAAATATACTACCGTTCAACAGTTTGGGGTCACCCAGACGATTTTATTTCTAATCATCTATTAGCTTCTAATGCAATTGTCAAACACAGGGTACCATTAGAACACTGTGTATACAGCTATTAACCATGTATAGAGCACATTTCTGATTGTTTCACTGAAAAAGTGCTTTTCTTTCAAAATAAGGTCATTTCTCTGTGACCCCAAACCTTTTAACAGTAGTGTATATTTAAACCACAGGTCCTGATCTTAAGGGAAACACTTACTTTTCCTTATCTTTATGCAGCAAAACTGTCTGGCAATAGATTCACATTTGTGTGTAGGATTATGAGAATTAACGTCTCTTCCAAGCTTTCTACTTTTTTTTTAAAGGTTTTCTATTGTTCTTTGCATGATGTGACTTTGGGGAGCGGCCCACCATGTCGGATTGCCATTTCTAAGTGGCTGCCAGTGATAAGTTCATGTTAATAATACTCGTCGGAGCTGCAGACAGCCCAACTGCTGGTTTAAACACGCCACATTAGTCGTAGCTTCATCGCACCATGTGAGCCTCCCCTGTAAAATCCATAGGCTGAGAAAATGTCCTTGTTATGATCCCTGCAAGTCAGAGCAATTTACCGTAAGCTACCAGACGACGTCGGAACGGTTCTCTGGTTTGTTTCAGAGGAGACACAGTAGTTTGGCCCAACTCCAGAGGCAACAACATCTGGATTTCTGCTCTTAATGGGTTTCTCTTAATGTTAAAAGCACTGTGCGTGATGTACTGGTCCACGAAAAAGGCTAAATCTCAGGCAAGTGGACACCAGCTATGGTCACAGTGATCTACAGAGTTTTAGGAACTGCAGTAGCCATACGCGCTGAAAAGCACATTTAAGAAATTAATTTGGCATTTTTATCTCATTCTGCAGAGTGTTGTATCACTAATATATCATTTATTTTGTAAATAACACTTGGTTATTTTTACACTCAACCAGGTGGCCGCTCAGTGTCTCATGTCTCTCGTTATTCACACTGCTGTTGTTTTCGTCTGCCATTATACTGTAGTTTTAATCCGTTACATCAAACAGGCGGCGGCAGCAAAATGGTAGTAGAAAGTGTAGAAAATCAAGTCACACCAAATGAACCAATAAAGAAATTGCATTTATGGTAAAAGAAGTCAGCTGCTCACCACTGGACACAGACTAATTTGCCTGACGTTGGAAGAACATGGTTTTCTGCAAATATCTTGCATTACATAACAACTATAAGCGTCCCCAGCTCCGGATAATGAAGCGTGTTATTTTTTTCTAGCTACGCCGATATTCATTCATTCAGATTCGCAGCTGCCGCGAAGGCAAAACATATCAATCATTGCCCTGAGTTGCGTCGGGCGGAGACGGAGAACAACGGTGAAAATGACGAACCCTTCGGAGAATTATCAGCCGACTGCAGCTCCTTAATCTCTGCGGAGTGTTTGGGCATCCTTTAGCTCATTGTTTCTGCTTGTTTGACAGCTGATTTCATCAAAACAGCTGTTTGCTGCCTCCTCAGCTCCACACTGCAGACACGGTGAACACGGAGCGTTTTGCATCTAAAGAGGCAGATTGTGGCCCTTTGCCAAAAGAAGTTAATTAATGGAGGTTTATTTTAGCAGGGACCTGTGAAGTTATTGCTTAAAGCTACTTAATCACTGCTTCTCTCTAACTTTTAGTTTTTGCATCAGCTTGAGTCTCCACAGTGAAACGTGTCCAGCGTTAAGTTTCTCACGTCAATCTTAGCAAGAGCTGACGCAACATGTTTATTGTGTTGAGCCACAGAAAGTAAATCTGAGGTCATTAGACGTATTTTTTCCTTCTCAAACCAAAGCATTAAACACATTCAAATACTGACCTGATGTTCGACAAGGTTAAGTTCAGATACAGGATCACCGACATGCATCACACATTGTCCACTTGTTGATGTGTGTTTGTTCTTTTTAGTGGAAAAATACATAAATGTGGCAGGATGAATAAAAAAAATGATGAAAATTACCATTTGTATTTGTAAAAACATGAAATAAAGTAGTAAAACTATACTAGAAGAGAAAAAAAAACATGGCTGTGTTGTTCTCAAGGTTAGTGTCTATAAATGTGTTTTGCACCGTTATGGTGTTGAATAATGTTCAAAAAAGAACATTATGATGTCACAATAAAGTTCATCTTTTATATCTTGATTTATTTCATTCTTTTTATAACACACCTTTACATTTCAGCTTAAACATCCAATATTACAGACATATTATTGTACTTTAAAGGCTATAGATCAGTTTGGATGAAGTAAAATCACTTTGTTATTAAATTATTAAGAACGCCACACTCATGCACCACCTGAATGTGACACTTATTACTGCATCGGCGCACGATTCCACCAGTAAATATAAATCCTTGTTGCAAATGAGTTGCACATGAGTGTAGTTTGTAGGACACAGAGCTGCCTTGTAATATTATCTGCAACACTTACTGGTTCGCTCTATTAGATCACAAACCATTAAGAGTTTCCCAAGGTCATAAACAGCGCTGTCAGAATCTGAACATCTTTCTCATAACATAAAATTTTATAAGCCCTGTGTGACTTTTCTGACAGCTGAGCAGCGCTGGGCTTCTGATTCGAAGGATTTCATCTCAAATGTAAATTGCACCGAAAGCCAACTTCTCCCAGTGTGAGCAGGCCTTGTTAAAAGATAAAAAATAAAAAAATAAAAACACGGCGCTGACTGTCACGACGTTGAGTGATGGGGAGCTTGTCCATTTTGGCACACACAATTTTGTGTGGAGAACATTAAACTTCTGGTTGCTCGGCAGTGCAGAGGGAAACAGCCTTTGGCTCCACAGACACTTACAAAAGGCCAAAAGGGGAGCTGAGCAGAGCTCACACAAACATGAGTAATGACATCCAGCTGCTTGCATGCGCGTGCACACACACACACACACACACACACACACAAACACAGTGAGTGAAACAATACAAATCAGTAGCCTGTGGATTCAAGAAGCAACATTATTGTAGTTTTGCTGATTTGTTTGAGCGTCCTACATGCTGTGTGACAAGTGAGTCGACTGTTTCTACGCTGCACACACCGCGTTGCTGTATGAAAGCAAACCTCCTGCCTTCTCTGGTTGAAAGATGTGGGCACTGAGGTTTTTGTGCGGAACATTTTGTTTGGTTCGTGTGCGGTTGCTAACAATCACACTCACGTCTGCATTGAAAAACACACACGGGTGAGACATCGTGCCATCGCTTCGGTGACTCAGGTTTTTTTTCCGTTCTGTTTGTGCAGGAGGGATTTAGGAAGAGGTGGGATGCTCAGGAAAGAACATGAAAGAAAAATGGTCACTCGTTTGGGTTTTCGGGAAGCAGTGATTACGTGTGTTTATAATATGATCATCATGGAGATGATAACAAACAGCAGCAATGTGGACTGATCTGCTTATGGGAAACCCCAATGAACCAGTTTCTGACCTGAATCTCAACACACTGGAGGATTCTCACACTGTCTGAGCTCATGGCCGCTAATAGCACGATGCACGGTGACTTATAACGACTTTCAGTCCTTGTAGAATAACATCATAAAAGCGAGTGTGGGAACGCTTATTTGCTATATTCAGTAGCCTTTAGTCTGCAGAGTATTGGTCACTGTAAAGTTTTACTTGCCACATTTGTTTTAGGGCATGGGAGCACAAACCTCCTGCAGCTTTAAACATAAATCATCTTCAACACTTTGAGTTCAAAAAGATGTAAACTCAGCGTTTAGTCTCCTGTAAATCCCTGTAGGTTTGGTAACAGAATGCCTCATAGTACAGTATGTATGTGAATCACTGATGCTGAAGTGACCTCTTGACTCTGCGTCGTGCTGAGTCATGGTTTTGTACGGTTACACAACTTGAATGACTTGGCAAATACAATGACATGAATCTATGTTCCAGGATATGATTCATATTGCAGAATGCTGCTTTACGTGTAAATCACTCTCAGACAGAGCTGGCAGAGATTCTTTTTTTTACAATTTCCCTTTAATAGTGCAGGTAATTGTGCATTTGTTGAAAGGTGAGAACATCCCCTGCACTGTATTTACTATTATGTGACTGGCATCCAGCTCTGCTCTCTTCATGCCTAATTAACAGTACATTCATATCGTCTGCAGGGGACCAGGTTTTGTTTGAACAACACGAAGCCCCTTTATCGGTACAGAGTAAAATATGGGAATCAGGTGGGAGCGGCTGTCAAATTCTGCAAAGCTATTGCACTAAACGAATATACTACTTATAAAACTGTCACCAAACTGTGTTCATGATTCACATTTGAAAAAGCCCTTAAACTTTGATGCTGCAGCCTCAAATAAAGAGGCTGTGGCAGGTCGTAATTCCAGCGTCAGCTGAGGGAAACGGGGGAAACACTTAAGGCTTCGGGGACACCAGCTGTGTCTCTTTAGCCGGACCGAGGGATCTCAGAAGGGATTTTTTTTTTTTACATAGCTGACAGTAAAACAGAGATCCTGTAACCTGAGATCCGCCATCGGGGAGCGAGATGCGGAAAACGCAGAAAAACAAATATTCCAATGTAGTCGGTGTGTGGTAAAGAGAAAGGGACGGAAGAGTGCGCGGGGGGAGGAGGTGGAGCGCCCCCCCCCCCTTCCTCGACAGATAGCTACTCACATGTACAGAGATAAACAAAGGCAGGGCTGATTTATGGAGAGAGACGCACCGGACTGAGGGGAAGAAATACGCCGCTTACATGAAAATACAGAACACATTACAGAAACCTCAAAAGTGCCTGAAACCAAATAAATACTGTGATTTTGATTATGTGAGAGAACATTGTGTTGCCATGACTGCTCAGACTTTGCGTTATGAGAAAAAGGTTTGTTAAGGACTTCTATCCAGATTATATTCATTTTATTACTTGTAGAGGACACACAGATGTTCAAATACAGATATTAAAGCTTCAGCAGCAAGTAGCAAACCTATATACAGTAACTTTAAAGGAAATATAAGAAAATTGTTCACCCAGTGGCTTACTGAATGAATAAACAAACAAATAAATTCACTGTATGTGAGCCACAGTTCAGCAGCGATGCATTTCAGGACCGCTCACTCCAATACCTGCGAGGAAATGGAAAATCAGGGAGAGCGGTTCAAACAGCCAAGAAGGTACCAGAGAAAATCCCCTACTCGCATCATGATCTGCAGCATCTTCTCCCGGCTGAGCTCTCGTCGCTGAAAGTTCGTGGAGAAAGATAAACAGGCCCACGACCGCAGCCGGCGTCACCGGGCTGGACGACCACCGCGGGAACCCAGCGGCGGCGTTCTCACCGTTTGGATCAGAAGACGTGGACGAGACTGTCGGCAGTGACAGGCCCGAGCGCGGCGACGCAGAGGTCGTCCATCATCGAGACGCAGAAAGGAGCGAACCAGTTGCAGGAAAACGCGAAACCCCAAAACGACCCAGCAGACGTTCCAAGGTGAGCCCAAAACATACGTCATCGGTCCGAGCGTGGACGCTGATGGACTGTTCCATGCTCTGCTCGGCTCATTAAATATGTTCACACAAAAAAAAAACATAAAAGAATGTTTTCTTTGAAAACACCTTGATTGATTATCGGTTTGAAGTCGGATCGAGTCGTGCAAACTGAACATATGCAGCAGCCAATAAAGCGGCAGCAAAGATTTAACACTTACCCCTGCTTCCAGTTTATCACAGGCCTCAGGGTCGTTGTTTTCAAGCGTCTCTATTACCGCACTAAAACGATCCCAAAGTCCAGAGGTTCAAATAGAGATTGTTTGGAGCGGCCACACAAAAAAAGTCAGTGCATTTTGAATAAAGACCCGTACACTCCCTCCTCACTGGGAAGAAATGTATAAAAACCTAATACTATGATCCCTACTATGCACTCTTTCTGCTACTTGTGATGGAGGGGCATTTAGGTCATTATGCTAACAAGGGGATAACATTCCTATTATATCACCTACTGCTTATTGCCTATTTAGTTCTTCCAATATTACATTTAAGTATTTTTTTCTGGTGCATTTATAAACCACCACAGTACAGATAGAAAGTAACACAGCTGATTTTGGCCTATAATATGTTAGACCTACTTTGGATGAGACCACATTTACGTGCGTACACACGTCACACTGGAAAAGAGGAATTCTCAATAACTGTAACCAGCAGTCACATGAAGACAAATGCCAGATTTAAGTATTATTAGTGTTGTGATGTTTTTTTTCTTCCAGTGTAAGATAGGCCTGACTTACTTTTTTATTTACTCGGGGCAGGTCACCAGTCAATCACAGACAGACAACCATTCACACTCACACTCACGCTCACATGGCATGACGGAACGATGGCAAATCAACAAGATATTTATAATCCAAACCTACCAAGGCAGCACACTGACGTTGCCAATGAATCCTGCAAACGCTACAAATGGTTGCACCAGATTTGTATATTTTGTATAGTGGTTGTTTTAATGCTGTACTTTGTGAGGCTGCAAATGAAGCCTTAACTCACACTCTGGTTGTGTATCTATTATAAGATTCTGGGAGGTTTGCATTGTCAGGCATTCACTATTTTGAAAGTCTCAATATCATGGAGAGCACCAGCTGTAACCCCATACTTGACCTCCGTGACCCTCTAACCCTTATCGCAGCATGCAGAAAAAAAAGTGAGGGGGGGGGGGACAGGGGCTATGGTGCTAAAAAAAAAGAGCGAGGGGGCATGGCACAATCCCTCACTGTAACTATGAATAAAATGTTGTTGGTGAAGGATTAAAAAAAAAAGGGTTTTTAAATTAGTTTAGGACACGCGCGCACACAGCAGCAGAGACACAAAACAACCAACACCAACCAAAACAAAGGGGGATATCCTGTTTTTCCAGAGCCCACTCCTCCCAGAATAGCACAGCATGGCAGGGAGGCTGTTATCGCTCCTATCACAGCCCGCATTATAATGGCCTGTGTGGCAAGGAAACATCCCTTATTGTTTTCGCGCAGGCTTCCTCCCCAACCAGAGGGGCCAAAGTGGCTGAGCAGGAGGGGGGGGGGCCTCCTTACGGCCGGTACCACTGCTGTTCTGCTGCAGGCTTTAGACGATGCTCTGTACGTGTTGTTTGTGTACGGACCTCGCACTGGTGGACGCAGCAATATCTGCCGTGGTTACGCAACCTCTAAACTCCTGATGACTGGAGTATTTAAGTTGTGTCAACAATGTTTTTCGAAAGCTATAAGTAAAATAACAGAGCGGTGCATGCACTGACATGCCTCTGGAGCACATGCCTCTGGAGCACATGCACGGCTTAGTAAGAATCCCATACATTCACGCGCTGCACGCCGCACGCCCCCCCCCAGCAGCGGTTTGTGTATCATAAACACACAAACTCGCACACACGAGACACATTCACACATCAGCTACACCCGTATCCGTATCGGTCCCCCGAGTGTGCCACTTCTCATATCTGCTCACTGATAGTTTGGTATGTGAAAGTATCACAGGCTCTTAACAAGCAGTGCGCAGCAGCTGCCGCTCGGCCGCTGGCACGCCTTCCTCCATAAGTAAACCCACACTCCGGGTATTTGCGGCATGCGATCCGACCCGGGCCGGGGGGGCACGGTGCACTTGCGCCGGGGTCAAGGCAGACTTCGGGCGGGAGGTCGAGAAGTCGGCGATCTGAACGCCAAGGTCAAAGCTTTCGGCCGCAGGGATGGGGCTACGGCGGCAGCTTCATTCCATTATTACCATTAGGTGAGGATGGTGTTTGTGAGTTTGTTCTGGTGGGACAACAAGGGGGGGGGGGGTGCTCTGCTGTTTTTGCACCGTTTCCCTGAATTTCTTTAATTCGTGGTGTTGCAGCGTCTGCCCGCAGACAATGTTGTTTACACTGAGCGCATACACAATGTCCAATAAACGCTGCGTATATACATTTGTGGCTGAAACTTAAAACTTAAATTTCCAAAACAACCCGTCATTTGTTTGAGATGAGCTGTGATTGTTACGCCGCGGCGCAGAAAGGAAAAAACATTTCGCAGCGTGCGTCGAAGCGGCCGAGCCTCCACAGGACAGGGATAGGGACGTCCACTTTCATTTGCCAAGCGGCAGTTGATGACGGTTGATGCTTGGATTCGCTATCTGTGGAGGTGCAAATGTCCGACACATCCATACAGATTTATCTATGAAAATGTCACCGCCGTAACTGCGTGGAGCGAGTCTCGTTTCATAGAACTGGTTCAACATTTTTATGCAAACACAGTGGCAACGAGTGGATTGTGGAGATAGATGCAAACAGATTGAAAATCCTTGTCTGTAATTAATAATGAGAAACTAAACTAATTACTCATTAAAAACAAATTAATCATTAATTCATGACTTGGATGGGTATGAATTCTGGTCTATGTCCTGCTTCATCTTTGTTTGTAATAGGATGTGAGATGCTTAGTGACTTTAACTCACCAGAATATGAATAAAGTGAAGGATGAGATCGAGGCCTTTTCTGTTCACAAATAAAACTGGATTCAGAAATCAATGTATTCACAGACATGTTCTTTTATTATCCTGTCGTCGTGTTCAATGCTGCATTCTGTAATTATTTCACATCTGTCTGCCCTGGGAGAGAGATTCCTCCTGAGGTTTCTTCCATCTTCTTTTTTTTTTTTCCTCGTGGAGGGTTTTCCCTTATTTCGAATCGAGGGTCTATGTACGGGGGGTGTTGTTTTTGTAAAACCCCCTCCGGCAGATCTGTGATTTATGATGTTGGACTACACACATAAAGCTGACTTGATTTGACGTGATTTATATTTACAGACTAAACTTGTTCACACAGATTGTCAATCTGTTCACAGAAGTTAGACTGAGGCGGCCTACACATAGAGACTTGTTGTTGTTTTTTTTTAATCCACTATAGATTTGCATAGATTTCTTTGATTCAATAACGCTTACATGAGGCATTTTAATGTCAGCGTGGTTCCATGTAAATAGGGAGCTCCTCCCTGTTCATTTACGAGTCAAGGTCATAATGTTGGAGCAGCCCTGACACTGAATGCGCTGCATAGTGAAAGATGTGCACCTGTCTCTCTAACTGTCAGGGCCAACTGTTGAGGACAGACGGCCGTGGGAAAAAATCACAGACGCACTGCACTGTGATGTTTTGTTAGTCCATCTCAGCTGAGCAAAGAGATGATTTGCCAGCTGATGGACAGGAGCTAAATTTACAGTCCACTGGAACACTTGACTGGTCAAATGTGCCATAGCTCGCCGCGATAAAGGTCAGCGAGAATTATATTTTAATCTACAGAGAGCACTTTTAGAGAAACAGATTTTTCTCACCTTTGGTATATTTGCACTTAGCTTCTCCTTTTAATTCTATATATAAATATATATGTATCTGAAATGGGTTTAAAAATGCACATTTTGATTTGTCACTCTCCTACTATAAGATTAGAGATTATTTAAAATTCTGTTATTCAGAATTTAAACTGACAACAGTGAAACTTCGTTCTACAATAAAAAAAAAAAAGAAAGTAGATACAAGATAAGCCAGCTGAAGGTCTGGCACACACACTCCGTCGCTCACATGACCCGCACTGTCTGAACGTGGTGAAGGAGAGATGTTAATCTCTGCTCTTTGTCTGCACGTTGCACACACCACATTTCAAGTGTTGTCGTAGCAGTAAAGTAGATGTTCAGAGAGATTTTAGGATATTTAACCAATACAGTGTGTGATATATAAGGAAGCAGCTATAGGGAGCAGTTTGAATGAGGAATTAGGATTCAGATCCAGATCCAGCAGGTTCATTCACAGGTCTTGAATATAATTCTTTATATTTTCCCATTATTTATTCCGCTTCTCCCTCTCCCAGCAGTCCTCATCCCTCGGTAGCAGAAACTGATGCCAGGTGGCTGCACAACAGCCTGGGCTGCTGTCACGTTTCCCCCCTCAGGCTGCTCGGCCAACGCTGCCACGAGGCCTTCCTACTCCAGCACCCTGCTCCTGTGTCCCTTTTCCAGGTTTCCTTCATCAGCAGCCATTCCATCCTGTGTGCACTGGCAGAGCTTCAGCGCGAGGAAGGATTCGTTTCCCGAGCGTGGGCATTTGTTAGGAATTCAAGGCATTGGGGGCTTTGCCTAATCCCCTCCGGGGGATTCTCTTTTTTTTTCTTTTAAACAGCTAAATGCACAAATTTTCAAGCAATTTGAGTTGAATACTGATTCTCAAAGCAGGGTCCACACCCACAGACGTGCACTTTTTCTCACTATAAGTAGTTATTAGTCCCACCGGCAGCCTCCACAACTGACGCTGAGTCAGCCGGCTCCTCCTCAGTCTGCAGCTCATTATCTGCTTTATCTTCGCTGCCCTCTGAAAAAACATTGACTCATCTTACACGAAGCTCAAATAACATACTCTGATTTGACGGCAGACACTTAACATACATGTGACACAAAACATAAAACTGCTTTACGACTGCTACTGACTGAGCGTCAGGATGGAAAAACGCATGCCACAGATTTGGACTAATGCAATTTCCCTAGGTTTGCAGGAAAAGGTATTTAGAGATCCTCCCAAAAAAAACAGTACAAATTTCAGTAAAAAAAACAAAAACTAAACCTATAGCCCAACAGCACCTTAACATTATATTAGTTGACATCACAAATTATAAATCATGCATTATACATTGCTGTTAACATTGACTAAACAGGTTTGTCATTTTCTTTTTTCTTTATATGTGTAGAATTACTGTTCAGTGCAGCTTTTTCTACCTTGTCAAAGAGTCGGCTTCAACAAGCCGTGCAGCCAAAGCTTAATCTGCTGAATGCTGAGTTTGGACAATTGCTGTTCGGGGTTGTAGTTGAGTGAATTAGTTTGTCCGTTGGCTGGTTTCCTAAAGCAAAAAAACAAATCTTTGCCATTTGGCAGCATCTAGGGGAAACAGACTTGGCAGAAAAGGAAAGAAACATCCAGTGTTTTAATCAGTGTAGCATATAATTCAATCAGAATGTGAATTGTTGTGTTTTTTATTGGACGACTTATTAATTATTAATGAGCCGTTTTCAATCTACATCAGGAGCAGTTTCCCCTCTCTGTGAAGCCGCCATGTTTCTACAGTGTCCCAGAATGGACAAATCAGATGAAGGCTCCATTTGAGGATAAGTGGATGATAAGTTGGTTGCCTCTAGAAGACCATGCACGTATATATTTAACAACTATGATTTCTGTGTCCCACTCCTGTCTGAACTCACTTCTGTCACATCTATTCACAAACTATAATGAGTCATCAGTTTTGGCAGGAAAAAGGTGAGAATTTGAGTAATTTTTGCAAACTCGGGTTTTACAGCGAAAAGGTTGGCTTTATTGACATCACTTCTCTCCAGGATCCAGCTGAACCAAACAAAGGAATTGAAAAAGAAAAAAAAAAAGCTTAATTATTTGAACCGAATTCACTCTGAAGTGATTTGACAGTATCTCTAAATCTCTAAATTGTTCAGAGTGCCGTGCCAAGTCTCAATGTGAGAGTGAAGCAGTGAAGCCGTGCCAACAGAATAGCCAGGCACAAGAGGAAGGAGTATTGTTCTTGGCATGGACCGAAGCGAACCAAATCCAAGCACCCAGATGGACTCTGACAGGCTCCAGCAATAATACACACACCGAGCGAGAATAGAGGTCACCTCAGGATACACAAACAATAAATCCATTGTACCCTGGCTGTCTCTTTTCAAAGATATTTCACCGCGAGCAGACCTTATCTAGGTAGTTGTTGAACAACTTGGTGAACAATAAGTCTTGAATCTAAAGCGCGGGGCCTTCAGGAGCCAAACGATAAATGTGCAGAGCATCGACAGTTCCAGTTTCTTTTATACGGAGTCGGCAGGAGATTCAAACACACAATAACCTCTGTATTTTGATATAACATAACCTAACATCAGTCATTGTTAGGCTCTGGTCCAAAACCTATTTCAGCGTCTTGAAATTATTGCTGTGAACCTTTTAAGAAGCAAATCTTAATCCTTCCGCTGCAAACTGCAGAACATCGTTGTTTGTGCAAAACGTGATGTATCTCTGCTTGAGGGACAGCGTGCAAACGCCTAACAGGTTGCTGTTTACTCAGATGACGTTCGTGTCAACACAGGGCCAGTCTGACGTGATAGCGATTACACACTATTTAATGATGACATCCCACAATGTCTACATGCGGTAGTAATGTCTAAACAAATGCAGACAGCCAGACAGACGCGTCATTTATGCAAATATGGAAAGCGTATTCACGCACGAACCACAAAATAAGGAAGGCGCGAACTCAGAATCCCCACAAAACATCACACGTTTAACATCACACGCCACCCTCGGAGTTCACTTTCACCATCATGCGAGTCTGTTAAAATACCAGCTGTGTCTACATTGTGTAACGTTGGAGGCTTACTGGACTTGGATGTCAGGAATTATTATTTCTCTCCCTCCCTCTCCCTCTCTCTCTCTCTCTCTCTCTGTCACTCCGTCTCTCGCTCTATCTCAAGGTTTTTCTCTCAGGAAAAAAAAAAAAAAACGCAGCAGCCATAGTGACAGAGAGCAAAGGAAGACCTGGCCCGGGCCTGTCACCTTTGGCGAGCCCTGATTGGTCGATGCCCGCCGTGTGAGCTTTGTTGCCGTGTGGATGGCGAGGCAGGCAGCTCTCCGAGCGTTGCCGTGGACGCGGAGCTATCTCAGCAGTCCTGTCAGGGCGCATTCGTGCCGGAGGCTCAGAGCTGAGTTCTCTTTCTACCGCCGTGACACATATTGTGGTTGGAGAACAGGAAGCTTGCGGTTCGCATTAAACTCAAAAGAGAAAAAAAAGACAAAGAATCTGCCGCTGTTGATAAGTGTTTTTGACGAAAAGATATGAATCTGGGAAACTCTGACACGCTCGGTGAAAGCAGCATAAAACAATCGCAGATATAATCCCTTACGAAAATTAACCATGGTTTTACCATGGGAAATACCGTGGTTTTACCATGGTTTTTTGGGTCATGGTTTACCATGGTTTTTTTGTGGTAACCATGGTTATACTATGGTTTTTATGTAGTAACCATGGTTCTACCATGGTTTTTGGAAGTACCATGAACCAACCATAGTAATACTATGGTATCCAAAAACCATGGTAGAACCATGGTTACTACATAAAAACCATAGTATAACCATGGTTACCACAAAAAAACCATGGTTAACCATGGTTACCCAAAAAACCATGGTAAAACCACGGTATTTCCCATGGTAAAGCCATGGTTAATTTTCGTAAGGGATTCTAAATGTCAGCCACGAGTGTTTAAATTACCCGAGAGAAGTTTCCAATAGAAGCGAAGCTGCACACATCTTCTACTGTTTGTATGTGATGTTATAGTCATCCAGAAAAATACAGATACAGCAGCTCATTTGATTACCATAAAACAATAATTAATTCAGTATTGATATATATTAAATATACTGTTGAAAAGTTTGGGGTAACCCCGATAATTTTGTGTTTTCCATGAAAGGTCACACTATTATTTATCAAATGAGTTGCACAATGAGTTAGAAATATGGACTTTTTAAAATAATAATTTTCTCCTTTCAAACTTTGCTTTCCTCAGAGAAGGCTCCATCTAACCAGCTTAACTGTTTTCAGCTGTGCAAACATAATTGCACAAGGGTTTTCTAATCATCCATTAGCTTCTAATGCAATTAACAAACACAATGTACCATTGGAACACTGGAGTGATGGTTGCTGGAAATAACCCTCTATACACCTATGGAGATATTGCGTTAAAAACCCAACATTTGCAGCTAGAATAGTCATTTACCACATTAACAAAATACAGAGTGTAGTTTAATGTTATTTTTATTGAAAAAATGTGCTTTTCTTTCACCTTCACTTCAGGGCAGCGTTACAAGCTGTAAACTTGGTGAATCTAATGAGTGTTTTCAAACTTAAGTTGTTCTCATCTTTTTTGTGTTGGACATCGGTTCATTTTCCCCTCACGGTACAATTCTTTTGAGCAGATCAGAACCCCCTCCATCCCGCAGACTACAAGGTGTACTTTTCAAGTCTGAGTTAAACAGCTTAATGTTGCACACTGGGCTGCAAATGACAGCTAGGACCCTATTCAGCCCAAAACTCTCCTTTGAGCTCTAGTTTGGGCTCCACCAACTCTCAAAATTTCGTCTCCCCTCATCTTGGCTTTTTATATAATTCTCAGTCTTCAATGGTTAATCAAATGGCCTTGAGGTAAATGCAAACTTGTAGTAATCCACTCTGAGTCTATAGTTCCCATCCATGACTCATAGCCATGTTTACCATTCAGGGTCACAATGGGTCATTGCAGCCAATCCCAGCATGCAAAGTGTCATCAGTCCATCACAGCAGCATCTTTTATCCTCCCACTACACTAAAGTTCAGGTAGGAAACGGTGCAGATGTGAACCTGCTCCCGGGGCCATTGTTAGTCATCCACCCTATCCTCGTTTGTTATTGCCCTGCGGCAGGCTGCTGATAGATGAGGTCAAAATACAGTGAATAACTACTGACAGTTGTTTCCTCCATAGGAAGGAGGCATACAATGAGTTCTCTGATTCTGTTGTTCCCAGACTGGGTCCGGACTGAAGTGATGATTTCCTCTGAATAGTCAAGAGTCACCGTCGCCTGCATCATTGATCCACACGCCGATCCAGACTCCGTGACTCCAGACTGTGAATAACAGCGTGCATATAGTGAGAAGAAAAATAATGTTTTCTGACTGGTGTTATTGGAAAATCTTATTTATATCTCCGTTTTGATCCAAGCATAACAACAATAGGACCATTGCTCACTTTATGGCAAGTTTTCTTAATCTTAAACTGTGTAATTGGATCAACTGATCACAGTCACAGTCAGGACAGTCTCTAGATGTAATTCCACATTTAAAGTAGTTGAAGGAAAAGGCAAAGAAAACTACCACATCTTAAACATGGTTATAGAGCCTAATGAGTAACCCTGTGCTGTTTTGGCAAAAAAGACCAAGCATGATAAGAACTGAATGTGCAACTAGAAAGAAATATCACACAAAAGTGCTACCCTTACCTTGCTTATTCCAGGCCTAAATTTGTATGCACCATTCAGGAATGGATTCTATTTGAGAAATGTCCAAAAAATGAAGTTTTTTAGGTTTCTGACACATTTGTTGCCTCTATACATCTGTGATGAACTCATCCCCCTGTGCTGACTTGACTCTACGCACACAAACGTGCTCGTCTACAACCCGTCAACACTACTCATGACCGGTATGATGCACGGACTTGTCATTGTGAGTGTGTGCGTTTGCATCCACTTGCAGCGACATGTTGCATCCAGCTGCAGAGTGAGTGCTAATGCGTCACAGCCCGGGACGAGCGGAGCTGTGACCCGCGACGGTTGTTAAAAATCTCCAGAAAACAGCAGGCAGCGTTCTCACGCTGCGTTCGAGGCCAAACACTTAGTTACACGCAGGCTCGTGACCACACTGACTCAGGAGTACAGCGTTGCGATACAGTTAGACGATTGTAAATAACGCTGGAACTTCATCAACAGTCGAGTCCTGAAGACAGAGATGGGTAGATGCAATGTTTAAAAGTTTGTTTTCTACAAAAACAAGTGTTCACAAATTTCAAAATGAACTAGTTTGTTCATAGTT
Organism: Eupleurogrammus muticus; assembly: GCA_036785175.1. Lineage (NCBI taxonomy): Eukaryota > Metazoa > Chordata > Actinopteri > Scombriformes > Trichiuridae > Eupleurogrammus > Eupleurogrammus muticus. Next base: position 42,840,757 of record JAYKQN010000001.1, on the reverse strand, counting down.
CACATTGGTAATAGTTAATAATTGGCTCATAGTCCCAATGCTGAATATTGAGGGCTCTTTACAGTGAGTTTAGCAGAGTTTTTCTGTCTGAAATCTATGTACGATTAGTTCACGTTTACCCCCAATATGAACATGCAGATGAAGAATCGCTCAGTAAACGCATTCAGGTATAACACTGGGTAGATCATTTACCAATGTACAGAGGTCAGCTACATCGACCACGGCTAAACCAGAAAAGCAGCACAGAAACATCTGTTTGTTGTAAACAACGTTTTTAACCTCATTCTACCTTAGAGTCTCTTATTAAAACAACAGCCCTTGTAAAAACCAGCGAACTAACATTAGGTCAAATCACTGACGCAAATACACACTACATGGTGTTAAAATTCCTTCATTGCAGGCTAATGAGGGAATTCCCCCTCTGAGGTCCGTTAATATTGATTTGACTAAAGACGACTGCTGGCGGAACCATCCCTGGGGGGATTCCTCTTAAACCACAAGACCAGGCTATATGAATAAAAGAGGCATTAGTGACACACTGGCTCTTGTTGGTGTTGGTTATAAATAGCCATTATAACCTTTGTAACAAGATTAGTGAAAATGTCACAGTATACCAAATTAGACAGGCCAGACGTTGAGGCCCGATGGCCTTTTTGCACGATAATGTCTAAAAATGAGCAGACCTATGTTGATTATTGTGTTATTGTGTCTACTTTAATTACCTCAAATATCTTCAATGATTTTTCAAACTTAGAGACTCAGAGGTTTACAGCTGTGTTAACGATGGTGCATATAGATTTAGTTAAGAGAGAGACAAAGGTCAGAGTTCAAATGTGGAGGCCATGCAAAACGACCAGTTTTCCACTCATGGAGACCATAACTGCTGAAAGTGCCGTCTTTTGCTGTGTTTTTTTTGCTATATGCGCCTCTTTTGTAGTCAGTTTTTAAGTGCTTCAGAGTGGATTCTGGGCTGCACGTCTGCACTAAATGTACCTAATTCCTTACATCAGTGTCATGGTTGCCTACTGCTTTGTGTTCAGTTTTAAGCCACATTTTTCCAATGCACTTTTTCAGATCTTGGTTATTTTCAACATTATCTTCAACAGTTTATAGGATGTTGGACATCTGAACCTTTAAGACATTATGGATAAGACTTACAAAGCAAACTATGTATTCATCATTTTTAGTGCCCATGGGTGACTTGGATGTAATTTTTAAAGAATTTAGACTTTCCCCTGACTTTCTCAGTTGACTATAACAACATGCTGACTACAAGTCACTTGGCAGCCACAGGTGTCTCACGTGAGATGGAATTTCTGAAAGTTAGAACCTTTTAGTTATCAGAGAAACAAGCTGAGCAAATGTTAGCAGCAGCTTGGCTCGCAGCCCCTCCACAAACCCCCTGTCCGCCAAACCACATCTCACAAGCGCATATTATTAATGCGAAACTGCTCAGGGTTTTTTTTTTTAACTTGAGACAGATCTGGCTGCATAGAAAGAAATATCACTTTACTTTGAAGCCCTAATAGCTGTTGTGTTCACGACGATTGTTTAAAATAGTCCCGCATACGCTTTATAAACTTGAAAGCACGAAGTTCATCAGGAGGTCATCTTCAATTTTAATTAGAATTCCATATATACACGGCAAGTGAAGTCAGCCATCCCTCTGTTTTCTAAAAATGTGAGACTCCTCTGTTCTTCATCATTTAGCACCCTTAATCTCACAAGGCTTGCCTAACCCTCTGAGATATGTCCAGCTCCTCAGTGTTTGCCTCCCTTTCTCCCAGCCGTCAGGTGTAGTGTGTCAGACAGCTTTATTCATGCAGTAACACCAGCAGTGAAGTCAACGCATAGGTAATTAATCTGGGAACCTAAGGCCGCTCCCCATTCACGGCGCACTAGACAGATAATTATAGCCGCAGGCTTTTGGGCGTACAAGGGCAATGGAAGTGTTGAAAGACAGGCTTAAATGAGAGAATAAAAAGTTATATATTCTTTTTTTATGTTTTAGCCTACAGAGTTTAACCAGCTTCCTTCAGGAGTCACAGCCGTGCTACTATAGCTCCCCATTGGGATAAATTATATAAATAATTTTTTAATATGATTAACTGACCATTTGAAACTTCTCGCAGCACCTTTACTAACAGAGGCCTCGGCAGGCGGGTTAGTGGTGTTGCAGGTGGGCAGCTGTGCTAATGACGGTGCCAATAGATTTAGCTGAGAGGACAAAGGTCAGAGTTCAAACCCGGAGGCCCTGACAATCTTATTGTTTGAGCTGAAATCCTTTTGCATGACCTCGAGCTGCTGTTTGGTCAGAGATGTTTGCTGAAAGCGGTGCCTCCTGCAGTATTTGTTTGGGGTATGCGCCTCGGTTGTAGTAGATATTTTAAGTGCTTTAAAGTGGATCCTGGGCTGCGCGTCTGTAGTGGATGTACCTAATTCCACAAATGTGTTTCCAATTGAATATCAAGCAATACCAGAGCCAGTCGTTGTCTCCGGACTTTAATGTGGAAAATGTAACTAATGTAACAAGGAAACTGATGTAAAGCAGTTCAAGGAGATCAGACAAAAACACAGATCAAATGAGGGTAAACCTGACTAAACAAAAAAAAAAGTCATTGTTTTTCTGTATCGAGAGCAGCACGGATGTACTCTTCCATAGTGTTAAAATCAGCAGGGAAACTGTATAAACTCTCTACTAATGTACGGACTGTTCCTCGGCCACTTAAATGCGAGCGTGTTTCATTGAAATCCTGCTCACTTCCTCGGTGCTGTTTCCTGCTGTCGACGGGTTGCCAGTTGACTTTCAGCGGCAGTGAAGTTCACAGCAGAGGTCGACTCAATTGGAGAATATTCATTGTTCCCTCTATGCAGGAAAAGATGGGAAAGGAGGAAAAAATGATCAGGAGGCTCAATTTACTCGGTGAACAATCACTTATTTCCACAATATGAAGAAAGGTGAAAACTCTTTGGTGACAGGATAAGACTCCATCCTAAAGTCATCACGTGTAGTGAGGCCAAGAGCATTGTCATTGCATTTGCAGTCGTAGCTAATGCGAGTTTATTCTAAGTGTACAGTCCTGTAACAAGTATAACATCTCTACACAAACCAGATGAATTTAAACAGGCATCAAAAGGCGAAATGCATCAATTCAGGGGGTGAATAAAAAAACTAGTCGTCAAGGTATCAAGTATCAAGGCTCAAAGTCGAGACTGGGGGTCGGTTGTATCGACACTTCAGTCGTCCATCCCTACACAACCCTCGTAGACACATGTGAGACTTGTTACATCGTTTTAGGTTCTCAGATCCCTCTCACTCTTTCCGTTGTAAAACAGTCATAGTGACACAGGAGATTTGCTTCATATCGCGTGACTGAATGTACATATACTGATGAACACTAATGTTTTAAGTCAACAGGACATCTGTTGAATTCATTTTTTTTTGGCGTCTTCAACTCAGCTGGACACACGATTTTTTTTCTGAAAATACACACATGAATACAACTGTATTTCTGGAGAGCGAAATGATTCATTGGGCTTTATAGATAAATGGATTATGGTGAATTACATTGGTGAATAACATAAGAGAATAGGCTGTAATATTTTTGGCATCTAGCACTTTACATGAAAAAAATCCTGAAGAAAAATGATAACCACACGTTGTTCAGCAGCATAAACAGGTTGGAACACAGGACAATTTATTAGTCATAACCACTACTTTCTACTACTAGCTTTGGAAGGGTATTTCTTTCTTTTTGTGTTTTTACAGTGAGTCACCCATAGTGAGGAATTCCACACCCGTGACCTCTCCAAAGTAATATTTCCTTTTGCAGGGAAACATTCTTTGTGTGGATATAAGTGTGTCTCCAGGTAATTTAGCTTCCAGTAATACTGTATATGCAAGAACAAGAGTTTTACACAAAAGCAAAGCTGTTGATTTGTGTGAAAATTACGGAAATAATAATCCTGTCTGGCAAAATCCTACTAATACAAAAACTGTAATAAAAATGATAATTAATCTTTTTTTTTTTCCAAACCAGGGACCACGGTCAAGTTGAACTTTGATAACAGCCGGAAAACGAAACGCCAAGAATGAACCAACCTCATCCCCCTAGAGCAGCAACTGAAAAATAATTATCTATCTTGCAGCTCTGTTTTGTCTCCTAATATATTCAAAGGCAACATGTTAATTAATGTAAGATTTTAAAGAAATATGATATCTCAACGTTCATAGAGGAGATTAGTTGTATCAACAACGGTGATAATCGAGCCCTGCGGGGTGTTCCATTGTGAAACTTCTGCCTCCTTTGGTCTGCTGATGAAAAGCTCAGCTCAGCATCCTGCTAATACTCTAATTAAAGTCAAACAGGCGGCACAGCTTGCTCCAACACAATCACACACGCCTTCAGCAACATTCATTCCCACAATGGCATGTATTATCTCCCTTATTCTGCCTTTATAAGAAGATTATTAGTCAAAATGGCCTGAACGTGGTGTGCTTCAGGAGCAGGGAAGAAAAGCTTCATCTATTAAAAAAAAACTACCTTGGCAAAAACCTATTTTTTTCTGTAAAAATATTAGGAAGTGTGGTACCAAATGTCAGGGCCTTAAGAGGTGTAAAATTGTTATTGAAAGTGAAAAGGGCTAAAAATCTTGCAAACAAAGAAATTCCACATATGTTGTCTATTCGAATGGGAAAATGCACTTGTTGAAGCCAACCAGCTGCGAATGCAATCAGCCGGGGTTCTTACACGACTCTGCGAGGCGTGCCAAGCTGTGGAGGGTTTAACAGGCCTCAGCTGAAGAGTGTCTTGGGCTTCTAGAAACTGAACCTGTCGTTGCCATCGATTCTGACCGACACAATTCCGCCGAGTGCACTAATTGTGCACAAGTCACGCTCGTAGCCTTGAGCCCTGGGTCAAAACAAGAGGCGAAAACATGCGGAATGTTAATGCCCTTTTAATGTTGTAACATATCAGACGGGAGCATCTGGGCTCTTTTTTTGCACAAAAGAAATCATATTTGATACTTTGGCAATGCACATGACTGTCCTCACACAGATAAGATGTCGAGGTTAGAATGAGTTCAGCAGGGATGCAGCAATTCTTTTTTCAAACTCTTCAACCGAGTAAACCGCATGGTTACCTTATACCCTGCTCAATTCTCCACACTTCCCGTAAGTCATGCAGGAAGTCTGTGGCTATTACTATGAAGATCCTCTTGGCAGGAGCAATGCAATAAATAAAAATCAAACTGACAGTGAAAACACATAGACATTATGTAAAAATGTGGTTTTCACTGTCTGGTTTCCAGTTAATACCTGTGTTTAACATTACAGGAATAGTCACACCTGTATGAAAGGTGCACCTGTTTTTTTATGGTGTTGATGATGATTTTGGATATTCCTTATTGATATTTTTAGTGCTGTTGCAATAGTCTTGCATTAGGTGGACTTCTCATAGATTTCAAATATGTTCTTTAACCATTTAGGATCATTAATATCGATCGATTGGCTCGACCATTTTGTTCCAGACTCAAATATCTCAACCACTGCAACAACTATTGAACGGACTGCCATGAAATCACAGTATGTAAAGACATTGATGACCCTCAGAGGATGATTCCTACTGAGGAGAAGGAGAGAAAATATGAAAACGGGCATCAGCTGTAAGCTGCATTCGCTGGAAGTGCAACCTAGAGGGCATTTTATCAGCATAGAGGACATTATCATGTTTTATTTACCTACTTGAACGCATGTCGCCACCCGCCTGGCATCCATCCCTGACTAAACATAAACAGACCTGCAATGTTGGCACAAACTGAGCTATGAAAAGAAATCTGATTTGTTCAGAAGTGTTTCTTAAATATTTAAAGAACTAATAATCACCAATCAATAATGGTGTCATATGAGCCAGAAACCCACCTCGTTACCAACAGAGGGGCAGTGTGGATTTGTTCTGAACAAGCAGCTCGCATCTCTTAAAAGAAGCTACCAAAACATATCCTGTGTGGGTGGTTAGTGCCAGCACAAAAAAAGGAGAAGGTTCATAACAACAAAAAATAAAACATTCAGTCTTTTCTCTCTCTATTCCGAATGCCAGTCAGTAAAAACATGTAAATGCAATGTTGAATTAATACAAAGCAGCGTAATGAGACCACAGGAACTGGAGCGTTTCAGGATGGATGATCCTGTAAATACGATGTGAGATATAAAAGCCAACACTGACCCGCACTCCTACACAACATAAAGATGGATATTTGAAAAAGTTCCAGCTGTGTGATTCTGTAGCTGACTCATCCAGACTCTGTGCGAGAAAGATCCTGCAGTGACCCAACAAGTCCCTCCACTGAACCTCCAGCAGGTTTGGCAACAGCGGTTGGACCAGCTGTAAATCTTAATGGGCCTTCATTTCCTCGCCAGACTAATGAGTAAAAGCTTCACCGGTCGAAGTCATGAATCAGAACCTGGTTAACACTTTAGCACCTGCATGTGGTTCTTCCTCTGCAGACGTTGGGACAGACTGCACAAAACAAGACAATTTAAGCAATAATTCAACATTGTGCACTTAGCTGCTGCAGATGAGCTGCGAATGCTCTTTTTTTTTTTTACCAATATAGTTGTTGTCTTAGCACAAAAAAACTAATATTTCCGTTGCTGCATCTCTGACATCACCTCTGTCTCATAATGAAAGTGTTTGTGCGCAACATCTGAGCAGATGTTCTGCTGTGTGATTTTGCACGCATGCACGTTTTCTGCGCAACTGCGAATGTGTGTGTGTGTGCACAGTAGTGAACGTGAAATTGACACCCAGCTGCAGGAGCTTCATTCATACAGGTGTCATCTTGGCTAGGAAAGCCTGTCTCAGGTTTCTGAACATTGTCAGAGCAGGTGCAATGAATTACCTTCCTGTGCACATCTTTGTAAAAGCTTTTTTTTTTCCCCCATAACCTTCTCCCTTTCGCTCTTTTCTTTTGCCTCTTTCCGGCCTCAGGATCTTGACTTATCCAAACTGTAACAAGACACGAAAATTACTTTCCTTGATGGCGGACACGTGTCAGAAGAACAAAAAGACAGCAGCACTCCGCTGTGTCTCTGGGTTAGGAAGAAGTGAAACACTTTGGTAGCACAACCAGCGTCATCACACTGCATGCGGTTAAGAATGTGTGCATGCTCATCAGCTGATTCACACTTGAAACTTCTCAGTTTGTGACAACATTTTGAAGAAAAGGGAAGTCAAATTACCACATAGCAAAAGTTGTGGTCACACACATACATTCAGATGCAGAACATAGGAATAAACACAATTTCCCCGAAGTGATTGCATGCGAGATTATTAACTTGTATAGTAAAATGATGCACGCAGTAGGTTTGTGTTTACTTAAACATTTCAACACTAGTAAATATACCATTTAGAAAAAAAACTTTCTTCAAACAGAAGTACAATTTAGACAGTATGCTACCAGAAAAACAGATTACAATAAATGTTCTTTGATTTGATCACCTGTCTGTTGTTGTTATAAGAAATCTTGCCAGTGCAGCAACATTTACTCCTTCTTTCCTGTAAAAGTAATAAAAATGAAAGTAAAATGGTGGGATCATGTTGCAGTACAAGGTACAAAAATACATGCTAAAAAATTCCACATATTACAGCTACTTTATAGTTTTCTTCTTTATTATTATTATTATTACAGTAACTGTAAGAATGATGATCATGCTGTAAAGGAATTTTGATTATATGGTGACGCATTTTTATTGCATATAGAATAATGTTTGGACCTAATGTTTTTATTTAATCTCTTAAAAGTGCACCGATCAATATTTGTACATTTATAATGTCACTATCTGATTACATGTAATGTGAAAGTCGTTGCTCATAGTGACGAGTCCACAGAGAATTATTATCTTCCTCCCGAAGTTTCCCCCCCCCGCTCTAGAGAGTTTAATAGCATCTTTTAGCTCATTATTTTGGTTTTCTGGCCTGTAAATTCCACTTTAATCACCCTCATGTCTAAAAAGCTGCTGCTTTCAGCAAGAAAAGAGATGATGAACCCACTGTAGGCTACCTGCCCAGCACCAAACAGCAAGCATGTTGGAATTGTGAACGTAGTGGAGTATTTTGCAGCTAAGGGGCTTCATATTTCAACCTCACATTTAACAGGTGAACAGAAACACATGTCTGCGTCTGCTGAATAAGTAAACAGGAAACCATGTACCTAATGTCCATGACACAAACTTCCCTTCAAATGAGACGGTGTCAGTGCAGCATAGATAGATGAGATTAAATACTCTGATCAAGGTTGTCTGGTTGTCTTTGACCTTGATATATTTTTTAAGAAGTTATTTTTTTATGTAAAAAATAAGCCTGTTTTTATTCCTACTGCAACTGAGGGGGAAAATTGACAATACTTACAGAACAGCCTCTGGCAGCTGTTCCACTCAAATTGTAAATTTTCATGCAGATGTTTTGATAAAGCTCAGCAGGCTGCAGCACAAATGTCTCCATCACATGCATTTAAATAACAGCGTGATATTATGACAATATCACTAAAGCTAATAATACTGTGTACAATGTATTCATAAGAAAAGTGAGACACGTCTTAATGTCTTGAATGATTTGCGCATCAGCTTTGATCAACACAGACAGCAGGAACAAAGCAGACGGAGGAAAGCAGCGTCTGTGAGTGTGTTAGACGCTTGTCTAGACAGTGAGCAAGATCCTTCCCGTCATTGTTGGTTGACATTGAGGTGCAGCAAAACAGGATACAATTGTAGGGAAACAAATTTGTGTCTATTCAAAGCAATTAAGGCGACATTTGTGTAATCAGGCAGTGGCCTGAAATTCAACAAAAAATGTACTCTTGTATATATCTCTATATGTACCTATATATGACATTCAGTGTTTTAACACAACACAGCATGTATGTTTTATTGTCACATTGTTGTGGCCCATAAGCTTCAAAATGTCCCTTTTGGTCATAAAGAAACTGATAGTAACTCAATAAAGCTGATGAATCAATCAGTTTAAATCAATCAATACTGTAGTCACTTTTGTCCTTTTTACTTTGTAGGTCCAGCCTTTGCTCAACAATTTTTTTCATCAAACTGTGTCTCTTTTATTTGAAATCTAAGTTTGTGAATCAGTTCTGGTCTTTATTTGCCGTTGCTAAAACAAGTCATATCCAAGTCTCAAAGATCTGGGCCCAGGGGGATGAATCACAGTGTGGCATTGAATGGTCGCTTGTGCCATCTTGTGGCAAGATCATTCAGATTTAAGGACAGAAAAATACAAAAATAAAGCTTGTTTTTCTGATTTTATCTCTCTTTGCAAAGAAGTGTGTCTCCACATGTCAGACAGATACTTCCTGAAGATTACTGTAAGAATCATAAGGTAAAGCACATGTTAAAAGAAGATGTGTTTCCTTTATTTTAGGAGCAAATGTGATGAATATATTTAAGGTCTCCTTAAACTGCTATATTATCCCATACAGAGCATAAGCTGAAGCCGCCCAGTTCTTCTGTGAAAAGACCAGGGGAAACGTCTAGTCATCGCTTTTTTTAACAAACAAATTGATAGAAACATTTTTATAGTGGCAACCAGGGTGTAGTTAGAGACATGAGTACTATTTTGTAACATTCCAAGTAAAGGGATTTTTTGGCAGATATTATCAACATTTTTTCCAAATAGTCATTTTAATATAATTTCTGTTAAAATCCTAAAAGGTTAAATAGTGAATACCTGAGATCAAATCAGATACATTGTGTATAGTATTTTAGTACCAATCTGCCTTACAATACGCATTTATTAGTTATTGTAATAGGCATGTTCTTCCATATCAAATAATTGTGGGTATATAATATGTTTCCAAAGTGATTCAAGTAATGCTGCCGTTTTTTTGCGACCTTGATTTGTCCCTTTACGGTTTCCGTCTCATTGGTCATGTGATCACATTTGTCCGTGGTGGTTAGTGGGGGAAGCGCGACTGTTTATCCTTTTACAACTCGTATAATAGGAAAACCGGCAACCAGGCATGGAGATCGGGACGGAGATCAGCAAGAAGATACGAGTGAGTAAAGTAACGCGCAGCGTTCGAATGATTCCGCGGCTCGTGCTGCTGAAATGGACGCGTTCGGCTACTGTTAGCCCGTTAGCTAGTTAGCTAGCTAGCTAGCTAGTTAGCTAGCTAGCGGGGTAATCTAATACATTCACGGCGGTACCGAGGTGTCTGTTTACGAGGCCGACGAGGCTACAGAAGTGAGCAGGTTGGTAAACAGACGGGCTAGCAGCCTTTTTCTTAGAGTTGGAGGTAACGTAGCTATTATATATACACTATAAAATGTGTCCACGCTGAGTGGGAGAAACAAATTTTAGTTTTTCTGCAGCTACCGGATGAATTAAATGAAGACTCTTCAATCTTAAAAATTTTAAAATGATGGTGAAATCTATTGAGTCCAAGTTGTGCGCAAGTGTTTAGTTATTTAATAGATAGATAGATAATCAAAACTGTGGTTTTGGGACAATGGGACATATCTGGTAAAATAAAGGCTGTATATAAATGTGAGTATTTAATATTATATTTCGCTGCTGCTTCTGTTGCAGGCTGCTATCAAGGGGAAGCTCCAGGAGCTGGGTGCATATATTGGTAAGTTAATGCTAAATATTAACTTATTTAGAAGCTACATTCAGCAAATTTTATCATCCAAACTGACATGGTTTGGTGTCCTTTTCATTTTAGATGAAGAGCTCCCTGACTACATC